>JAPQNM010000017.1:1409406-1424406 GCA_029783475.1 Metacarcinus magister | reverse complement strand
GTGGATAGGGCATTGAGTCAGATTTAGGAGATCATTGATGAATAATAGAAAGAGAGTGGATGATAGTACAGAACCATGAGGAACACCACTGTTGATAGTTTTAGGGGAAGAACAATGACCGTCCACTACAGCAGCAATAGACCGGTCGGAAAGGAAACTAGAGATTGAGGGCATACGCCAAGAGGTGTGTCGCCTCGCCAACCCCCCGACGCCAGCTCCGGTGATCACACAGTGCAAGTCCCCATGCAAGCTCCCTTACCATACCAATTAACTGCCAACAGGAAGTATCGACTTGTCCCAGCCACGAACTTTGTTGGTCTTCCATTAACCTCCTCCACTCCGGGTTATCCCTTTCAGAAACAACCCTAGCAACAGGATCAGCTTCTGGGTAACATGTCACATGCCCATATAGCCGGAGTTGACGTTGGCGGACTATGCTGGTAATAGGTCTTGATTCAGTGTCACGGAGCAGTTGCTGATTTGACACGAAGTCATTCCAACGATAACCTATCATACTGTGAGGGCATTTATTACGAAAAACATCAATTTGTATCTTCAGATCGGTGTTCAGTAACCATATCTCATAGCCATACAGTAAGACAGGGATCACCAGTTATTTGCACATTCGAATCTGTGTCTGTTTGCACAGGTACCGACAACGTAACCCAGCTTAACTGCCACATACATACGGAACCTAACTGCCACATACAACCTCAAATAAAAAGAAAAACGTTACCAAACCTAACTGCCACATACAACCTTATAAATAAATGTAATAAAAAAGACGTAACCTTACCTAACTGCCGCATACCTCATAAAAAAAACATCACCTAACTGCTACATAAATGAGCTGTAAGCTCTCTCCAGGAGTTTAAAAGCTAGCAATCAGCGTCAAGCGCGTGATCCGCAAGACCAAGGTAAATCACACCCACACCCACACCCACCCATCCACCCACACACACACACACGCACACACGCACGCACGCATGCACACAGGAGGTTAGTTTACAGATGGTGGTGAGAGCAGGCCGGGCTGTTTTCGCGATGGCATCAAGCCTAACTGGATAGCAAGTTTTCACCGAAAGTGCACCTTTAGTCTTAGGCCTGGAGCCCTGAATTCCTAAAGGTTTTACCTCCTCGTGCAGTGCTTCGAGAGCCATCACATTAATCTCCAGGGACTCAACAAAATTACTGCATCATCAGCAAAAACTAGATCAGTGATTTTAGTGTTGCTGACAGATGCTCCACAGCGGCTTTGGTTCACAACTCTGCCAGTCCATACATGTATTGAAAAGTGATGGAGTAAGGACGCATCCATGCTTCACTCCCAAATGGACAGGAAAAAAGCTGGACACGCCACCCGCCCCCCCTCAACACACTTCACAGCACTCTCAGTCCCGGAGTACAAGCCAAATAGAAGTCCAATAATCTCTGCAGGAATCCTGCGGAGGCGTTCCAACAGTAAGCGAAGCGCTAAAATACGATCAGTTGTTGACTTACCAGGAGTGAACCCTAATTGTTCAGGTCTCTTGACATTTCAGCAAATGACTGTGAACTTGCATCAGTAGCAGATGGGCGAACACTTGCCTGGCACGCTGAACAGCGTTATTTCGCGGTAGTTGGTGAAATTCTAATGGTCCCCTTTACCTAGCTTTGAGCAACTCTGCACTGATCTTACAAATGTAAGCTGCCTTTCCACCCCTCAACTTTGCCAGAGTCTCTTTCACTTCATCAATAAAAGGTGCAGCTTCATTAAAGGGCGGATAAGGATCCATAACCTGTAACCCAGTGGTTTGAAGCTGTCCGCTTGGAGGATTAACCTTGAGCAATTGCTCAAAGTACTCAGCCCAACGAGCCATCTGCCCATCAGCGTCTGATAAGAGGCAACCATCTGAGGTTCGGATAGCACTTACCCAAGATGTAGACATAGAGCAGAGTTTCTTCAGGGCTTGATAGGCAGGTTTGAGGTCATTAGCATTTAAATGACCCTCAACATCTGCGAGACTCCTGACGTACCTCTCCTTGTCTTTCCTCAGAAGAGCCCTATACTGGTCCCGGCTCCTAGCCAGCCTAACAGCGCGATTCTACTCTATGCTGTCCAGTGTCTCCGCCGACGCGAACCCACCCTGTAACCTCGGACGCCCCCCAACACACCCCAACACACATTTGCGTCTCTCTACTTCTACTTAGCCTTTTTGCTGGAAGTTTGCTCACATTCAACCCGTCCCTAAAAAGGGTGACCGCTCCAATCCTTTAAACTACCGCCCTATAGCTTTGGTTTCCTGCTTTTCTAAAGCCTTTGAGTTTGTCCTTAATAGGAAGATAATGAGGCATCTATCAGCTCACAACCTTTTCTCTGATTGTCAGTATGGTTTCCAGAAAGGCCGATCTACTGGTGAAAGTCTTGTTTTTTAACTGAATCTTGTTCATCCTCTTTTAGGAACTTCGGTGAAACATTTGCTTTCGGCCTTGACATATCAAAAGACTTCGATAGAGCCTGGCATAAATCTTTAATTTCTAAACTACCCTCCTACGAATTCTATCCTTCTCTCTGTACTTTCATCTCTAGTTTCCTTCCTGACCATTCTATTGCTGCTGTAGTGGACAGTCACTGTTCTTCCCCTAAAACTATCAACAGTGGTGTTCCTCAGAGTTCTGTCCTCTCTCTCTCTCTCTCTCTCTCTCTCTCTCTCTCTCTCTCTCTCTCTCTCTCTCTCTCTCTCTCTCTCTCTCCTCTCTCTCTCTCTCTCTCTCTCTCTCTCTCTCTCTCTCTCTCTCTCTCTCTCTCTCTCTCTCTCTCTCTCTCTCTCTCTCTCTCTCTCTCTCTCTCTCTCTCTCTCTCTCTTATTCATCAATGATCTTCTACATCTGACTCAGTGCTCTATGAACTCCTATCTATATGGACACCACCTTGCATTTTTCATCGTCGTACAACAGACACCCAACACAACAAAAATTAAGTGATTCAAGGCGAGATGCTATAGCAGGCCTAACTTCTGATCTTTCACTAGTTTCTGATTGGGGCAGAGCAAACCTGGTTTTGTTCAATGCCTCAAAAGCTCAATTTCTACAACTATCTACTCGACATAACTTTCCAGATAACTATCCCCTCTTCTTCAATGACACTCAACTTCCCCTCTCTTCTCCTCATTGAACACACTCGGTCTATCCTTTACTAAAAATCTAAACTGGCAATGTCATATTTCTACTCTTGCTTAATCAGCTTCCAAGAAGTTTGGTGTCCTATGGCGTCTGTGTCCATATTTATTTCCTTCCCCGCTGTTTGCTCTGGACAGAGGCCTTATCCGTCCATGTATGGAGTATGGGTCTCATATTTTTTTTTGGGGGGGGGGATTTTAACTCATACAGCTTTGTTATACAGGGTAAAGTCTAAAGCTTTTCATCTCATCAACTCTCCTCCTTCATTTACTAAGTCACCAACGCAATGTTGCATCTATATCTTTTTTCTACCATTATTTCATGATGACTGCTCTTCTGAACTTGTTAACTGCATGCATCCACCCCTCCCGCGGCCTCGCTGCATAAGACTTCTACTTCTTCTAATCCCTATTCTGTCAATCTTTTTAATACAAGAGTTAACCAGTATCTTCACTCTTTCATCCTTTACGAAGGATGAAAGGGTCACGTCACATCAAAAAGTGTTACGGTGGATTGGCCTGGCCCATGGTGTTATGGACTCGCTCAGCAGGAGTATCTGGCGTTGTCGGTACCTGTGTAGATGGACAAAGATTTTAATCTCTAAATCGCTGGTGATCCCTGTCTTACTGTATGGCTGTGAGACATGGACACTGAACACCGATCTGAAGAGGCAAATTGATTTCTTTGGTAATAAATGCCTTTGCAGTATCACGGGGTATTGTTGGAATGACTTTGTGCCAAATTAGCGACTGCTCCGTGAGACTGAATCAAAGTTTATTACCAGCATAGTCCGCCAACGTCAATTTCAGGTATATGGTTATGTGGCATGTTACCCAGAAGTTGATCCTGCTTGTTTCTGAAAAAGGATAACCCGGAGTGGAGGAGACCAAGGAGGCGCCCACAAAGTTTGTGGCTGGGGCTTGTCGATGCTTCCTGTTGGGAGTTACTTTGTATGGGAAGGGGGCTTGCATGGGGACTTGCACTGGGTGATCGCTAGAGCTGGCGTTGGAGGGTTGGCAAGGCGACGCGCCTCTTGGCCAATGTCCCAATGATTGATTGATATCTATTAGGAAGTATTTAGGGCTACATAGAACCTCAATACACATAATAGTTAATAAGTTCTACAAAGTGTATCACTAATGTATGTGCAAATTGGTGTGCATAATGTTAAGAGGGTAAGGATAGTATATATTAAGTAGCCTAAAAGTTTATTTGGATAATTAATGTGTGGCGTCAGCTCAGGATAGCAGCAAAAGGTTACGTCCTCTCCCCAATGAGTTCGAATATTACTTCATAAAACAAACAACAAACGTACTCAATGCCATTCTGGATTGAGAAATTATTTACAAAAATTTTACTGGCAGTTGGGGAGGTGGTGGTACAGTGGTCTAGCGTTTGGTCATGCGAACATAGGTTCCCGGGTTCGATCCCCCAATATTCGCTGGCCACTTCCATTATTTGGTATTACCGCCGAGGTGGCCAAAGACTACCCAAATCACTGCCATACTGTCCTCAGACGGGACTTACAATGTTTATATGCATCTGAGGCTTTAGTAGCGATTAGCCTCTCTAGTTCTCAACAAATTCAAGAGAGAACGTAAAACATTCGAGGCGTCACTATAAAAAATCTAATAAACCCACGCCAAATAACAGACATGAGGCAAGTCCAACTATGCCTCGATAAAAGCCTACTGGCGCCAACAGTTTATGATATAAAAAATAAAAATAAAAAGTTGCCATCTCCTTTAGAGTACAATAGCACAATACAAAAAAAAAAAAAAATTACGATTCTCAGAAACGTCCTTGATAACTAGTTTCTACAAGATATAACATGAATGTGTGCAATGTAGAGTAACTTAATGTGAATGCTGTCTAAGAAATCAACATGATAGACAAAAACGAAATCAACACGATAGACAAAAACTTAGCTTAGTGTCAGAAGCAGCAGTGTTAACACGTTCTCTTTCAAAGATGAGTATCTTGCCAGTTTAGTCAGTAGCGGGCAAGATGAAGGATATTCACAAGTATACATGGGTGACAAAAGACAATAAGAGGGCTATGGATAGCGCAATGATGGAATATGTAAATTTGTCGACGAATGCTATGGTACGTTTGTTGGATGTTACAGTTTGAAAAGGAGAAAGGAAGTTGTATGTCCGAATACTGCCTTATGAAGGGAAGGCTAAGGCTAGGTATGAGGTGTATGATGACTAGATGGATGAGGAAGGCAAAGAAACTTCCGAAAGTGAAAAAGTTGAACTAAAAGTAAAACATGGTGGAATATCAGATGATTGTAGATGAGTGGAATGCATTGAGAGAATATGATTTTGGTAATGTTGAAGTGCAGCTGTTTAAGAGTGTCGTCGTAGGGTTTGCAGAAAAGGTGTACAGTTTGAGAGGAGTGGGAGGTTGGGTGAATGGTGGTGCAAAAATGCAAGTCGGTTGTGGCAGAAAATGTGAGGTGGCTGTAGCAGAAAAGAGGCATACACGTGAAAAATGGCGGCAAAGAAAGGAATTGGTGTCATATGAGATATAGATAGAAGAAGAAAAAACAAGCTAGTAAGGCTGTATGTAACACAAAGATGAATAGATATGAAAGATGTGGTAGGAAAATTTCCAGGAGAATAAGCTGTTTTGGAAGGAAGTACACAGGAAAAGGAAGGGAACATCTGAAAATGAGAAACAGGTGAAGGCAGAGGATGGTCCAATGTTGTTTGAAAAGGAAACTGCTAAGAAGTGATGGGCTGAGTATCTTTAGTAACTGTTTTCCCATCATTTACCCGTGGCGCCGGTAGGCTTTATGGAGGCCTTAGATGGTCAGCTTCCACCCGGTAGTAGCGCGGGTTAGATTTTTTAAGTGACGCCTCGTTTCTTATTGAGAGGCTCATGCTGCCAGCGGAAGCTACTCGAGCATATAGCTTTGTAGTCCCGTCGAGAATAATGTTATGGCAGAATGTGGGTGATTTTAGGCCACTCGGAGGTATTACCAAAGAAAAGTGGCCAGCTCATGTCGGGGCACGAACTCAGGAGTCTGAGTTGGTATGCCCGACCGCTAGCCACTAGGCCACCACCTAAGACAGTTGCAGTTGGAAGGCTAAATTGAGTATGTATATTAAGAATGTTAGATAAATTAAAGATCACAAAATTAGTGCAAGGAGCGGTAAAGGAAATGAAAACAGGGAAAGTTCCTGGGCTGGATGGGTGTGCATTAGAATATCTGAAAAGAGGCGGTGGTTGTGTAATTGAACGGTTAGTAAGATTGAATCATGTGTATCTTATGACCAGTATGGTATCAGTAAGCTGGCCGAAGACATACATTATTTCTTTGTAATAAGGTAAAAACGATAGGTGTAAATATGATAGTTTCACGGTAAAATATCTGCTGAGTGTAGTTGGGAAGGTGTATAGTAGGTCACTGATAAAGAGATAAAAGGTGTTATTTGAGGAAGAATGAGACTTAAAAGAGGGAGGAGTTGTGAGACAAGAGTTTGAGAGGTTTGGGGCAAAAGAAAAGAAGTGTTTAGGGACATTATGAACTTAGAAAAAATACATTACATAATTGATATGGATAGCTTGCGGAATGTCTTACGATTGTATGGGTAAAATGGCAAATTGTTAAGTGGTGTAACGAAGTTTAAATGTAAATAGAAAAGCATGTGTAAGTGTAGGATAAGGCGTGAGAGTGTGGTTTCTTGCTTGAATGGGGGTACGTCAGGGAAGTGTGATGTCAACGTAATTGTTTTGTATAAACATGGATGGTGTGTTAAGTTTTTCAGCGTACACCCCCCCCACCCCCCACCCACCCCCACACACACACACACCGCATCGTGTCATGTCCAGTTTGGAAGCCTTGTACAGGAAGATGCTACACATACTAAACCTCTAACACTACTACGATATACACTACCATGCATTTTAGCCGAGTCAGACGTAACATGAACCTCTAATTTAGCAGAATATTAAGATTTCGGGACTGATATATCGTACAAGGAAGCCAGCGAGTAAGTCCATGGTTCTAGACTCGGATTTTACATAGTTAAAAATGTATGATTTGACACCAAGGTCATTCAAATAGGACAAGTCTTTGCGATTCTATTGCGAAATGCAATATTTCTGTATATTCAATAGCAGCTATCTTGAAAAAATGCCGCCATCTTGAATTTTTAGGTGGCTAACGAGTTTTATCAAAAGAGCAATCCCCAAAGAGTAGGTGTGCCAATTTTTTTAACATTAAAAGAGCACTGGTCAAGGGAAAACAGAAACACGTAAAAAAAATCCCGCTTGTCGCCAGACCCTGCAAAGAAGACAGTAGGAGAAAACAAAGCAAGGGGTGGATTTTCAATCAACATTAGAAGTGTCTTGACATTTCTCTTTTGAAAGAGTTTAAGTCATAGGCAGGTGGAAAAACAGACAAAGGAAGAGAGCTTCAGAGTTTACCAGTAGGAAAAGTCGTTGCGATTTTATTGCGAAATACATTATTTCTGTATATTCAATGGCGGCCATCTTGAAAAATGTCCGCCATCTTGAATTTTTAGATGGCTAACTGGTTTTATCAAAAGAGCAATCCCCAAGGAGTATGTGTGCCAATTTTGATGCTTGTTTCCAAAATTGAACGAATGTTACTCCACTAGAAGGGGTTAACGGCTACATAGAATCTTAACACATGTGCCTGCAATTAGTTGTGTAACATGTTTAAATTACAACGATAACAACGAATAGGAAAATGTAGTGTATCCTAGGAGTGAATAGGGACTTAGCGTATAGGGGGTAGCAGTAGCCAGTAGTAGCAGGTCAAGTCAGGAGAGAGCTCAAGCTATACACGTCTTCACCTCACCGAAATAGTCAGAGGTCAGACGTGCTTACAGCTTAGTCCAGTGAGGTGCATTTTTGTTACCATGGCCCAGAGCTTAGCAGGTGTTGTCGAGGGGCTTAGGCGCCAGGTGGAGGCTCTCCAAGGCCTCAAGAGTGAAGTGGTCGCTCTGAGACTGGAGAATAGGGAACTACGGACTTTGATTGAGCCCTTAGGGGCCCAAGCAAAGAACGTTTCCTTAACTCTACGTCGAGAGGAGGAGTCTGTGTGGAAGGTGGTAGGAAGAAATGGCAATAGAGGCGCTATTGCTAAGGTAAGTGATACAGGACCAACACTGGCTGTAAAGAAACTCTTTCGCCGTTCTTAACGACCAGTGTACAGGTGTACAGGAGAAGACAGATGAGACCACCCTGTCATCCAGGAAAAAAGGTAAAATCGTTGTTGTTGGTGATAGCCAGGTGAGAGGACTTGGTAGACTGTTTTGTGCCAGGGACAGTGAGAGGAGGATGTGTGTGTGTCTCCCTGGGGCAGGAATAGGAGATGTAGCGGATAGGCTGGAGGGTGTGTTGGCGGGGGAAGGGGAAGCTCCAACAGTTGTTATAAGTGCAGGAGGGAACGATATAGGTAGAACTAGGCCTGAGGAGATTTTTAGGAAGTATAGGGAGGCTCTGGGACGGGTTAGGGACCTGGGAGGGACTCCTGTCCTATGTGGTGTTTTGCCCAGACGTTTGGGGCCAAGGTGGTGGTCCGAGGCTTGTGCTTTGAACTCCCGCTTGGCTGGTCATTGTCGGAGAAATGGGTGGTTGTTCGTGGACAACTGGTCCCATTTCTTTGGCAAGGATCACCTGTACACTAGGGACGGTGTTCATCTCTCAGGAGGGGGAACGGGGGCTTTGGCTTGGAGCCTCACTAAGGGACCTGAGGAGTCATGGTTTTTTAGGGAGGGTGTAAAAATAAATGAGTGCCCTGCAGGATTTTTTCAAATAGATGATAGAGGGAAGTCAACTAGGGACACGAGGAATGTCAATGTAAAGAAGAGTAATAGTGGCTTGAAAGTTTACTATACAAACTGCAGGAGTATAGTAAATAAAATAGATTATCTTAGAGGGTTGGTTAGTGTAGAAAATTTTGACATTATTGCTTTAACAGAAACATGGTTGGATATGTCTGGGAAGATATTTAGTCCAGAAGTAGAAATAGAAGGGTACAAGTTTTTTCATAAAGACAGAGTGGGCAGAAGAGGAGGAGGTGTTGCACTGTATGTTAGGAACACATTGCAATGCTATGTAAATAATGTTATTAGGATAGATGACAGGATAGAATCCATATGGGTAGATGTGATAGAAGCAAAGAGAAAAACTGTGTTGGGTGTGGTATATAGGCCTCCAAGCTTGAATAAGGAGGACTCTATTCCTATATGGCAGGAGATAAACAGGGCGTGTAAGTATGAACAGATATGTGTGTTAGGTGATTTTAATTTAAGGAACATTGATTGGGACCTAACGGTAGGTGATAATGATGCTGAGGATTTGTTAAAGTTAGTTCAGGATAATTTTCTAAACCAGATAATCAGGGAACCTACTAGAGGTGATAATATTCTAGATTTAATATTAACTAACCGGGATGATTTAGTTAAGGAAGCGGAAGTTGGGGGACAGTTAGGTAACAGCGATCATTGTGAAATTAGGTTTATATTAAAAGGGGAAAAAGAAGTTAGGAGTGTTAATAAGCATAGGATACCTGACTTTAGAAAGGCAAATTATGAGGGATTAAGAAGACACCTGGAAGGGATTAGCTGGAGTCCGTTGGAGGGGGAAGGTCAGGTCAGGTCAGGCTCAGAGGGGGAAGAAACAGGTGAAGGGAGATCAGATCAGGTTTTAGGGGAAGGGGGAGTTAGTGAGGTCAAAGCTGACGAAGCATATACATTTTTCCTTGATAATTTGATTGCAGGTCAGAAATTAAATATTCCATATAGGGCAATAAGGTCGAGTAGAAACGATCCTAAGTGGATGACTAACAAATTAAAGTATTTAATAGGACTAAAAAGGAACGTATATAAAAAGATTAAGTCAGGACAGGTTATCTATAGAGAACAGTATATCGAATTATCTAGGTCAGTTAAAAAACTTACACGTTCAGCAAAAAAACAATACGAGATTAAGATAGCGAGTCAGGTTAAAGCTGACCCTAAGGGATTTTTTCAAGTCTATAGGACTAAAAGCAGGGAATCTGTAGGTCCGTTGAGATTAGGTGAGCATGAGATGGTAAATTCGGGGGAGGATATGTGTAAGGTTCTCAATGAATATTTCTTAAGTGTCTTTACCAGGGAAGATAAAAACATAGTTCCGGTTTGTGAGCAAATATTTAGGGGAGAGGAAAGTGAAAAGCTGGTAGATATTGAAGTAACTAAGGAATTGGTAGTAAGGGAGATAGATAGAATGAAGAAGTTTAAATCACCAGGTCCCGATGAGGTTTATCCCAGGGTAATTAAGGAATGTAAGGAGGTAGTTAGCCAGCCGTTAGTCAATATTTTCAGGAAATCAGTGGATTTAGGGGAGGTTCCTTCAAAGTGGAGGCAAGCAAATGTAGTTCCTATTTTTAAAAAGGGAAATAGAGCATTGATGTCTAATTACCGACCCGTCAGTCTAACTTCAATTGTAGGTAAATTACTAGAGTCTATTATTGCAAATAAGATCAGAGGGCATTTGGAAAAGTTTAGTTTAATAAATGATTCACAACATGGATTCAGTAAGGGTAGGTCATGTCTCACTAACTTATTAACTTTTTATAGGAATGTTTATGAGGCAGTTGATAAGGATGATAATTATGACATTATATATCTTGATTTCAGTAAAGCGTTTGATAAGGTTCCGCATGATAGACTATTAAGTAAGGTTAGAGCTCATGGGATTGATGGGAAAGTTCTTCGCTGGATTAGGTCATGGTTAAGCAATAGGCAGCAAAGGGTTACAATTAATGGTTCTAAGTCTAATTGGGGAGGAGTAACAAGTGGAGTGCCACAGGGATCTGTATTAGGGCCATTATTATTCATAATATACATTAACGACTTAGATAATGGGATTAGTAGTGTTATTAGTAAATTTGCTGACGATTCAAAGATAGGTAGGATTATTAGATCAGAGACTGATGTAGAGGACTTACAGGGGGACTTAGATAGGCTAAACGAGTGGGTGGTTAAGTGGCAGATGGATTTTAATATAGATAAGTGTAAAGTAATGAATATTGGAAGGGAAAACCCTCAAAACAGGTACAAAATAAACAGGATAATGCTCAATAGGTCAGAATGTGAGAGGGATTTGGGTGTACAGGTAAGCTCAGACCTCCGTCCCAGAAAACAGTGTATTGAGGCTAGAAATAGGGCCAATAGGTTGTTAGGATTCATTACTAGGAGTGTTAAAAGTAGAAGTGCTGAGGTTATTTTGAAGTTGTATTTAGCGTTAGTCAGACCTCACCTAGACTATGCAGTACAGTTTTGGTCACCGTATTATAGAATGGATATAATTTTGTTAGAATCAGTGCAGAGAAGGATGACCAAAATGATAGAAGGGATTCGTAATTTCAGCTATGAAAGGAGACTAAAACACTTGAAATTGCACTCACTGGAGAGACGTAGAGTAAGGGGCGATCTGATTGAAGTATTCAAGTGGGTAAAGGGTTTTAATAAGGGGGATGTAGAAAAAGTTCTTACGATTAGTAGTCAGGATAGAACAAGAAACAACGGGTTCAAACTAGAAAAATGTAGATTTAATAAAGAAATAGGCAGAAATTGGTTCACAAATAGGGTGGTAGATGATTGGAACAGACTGAGTCAGCGGGTAGTTAGTGCACAGACAATAGGGAGTTTTAAGAGAAGACTAGACGACTTCATGGATAGGGATGAGAGGTGGGTGTAGGTAATAGGGGGGTTAAGTTAAACAGGAACTACCTAGTGCAGGCCTCAGGGCCTTTTGTAGCTTCCTTAATTTCTTATGTTCTTATGTTCTTATGAAAATGTAGTGTATCCTAGGAGTGAATAGGGACTTAGCGTATAAGGGGTAGCAGTAGCCAGTTGTAGCAGGTCAAGTCAGGAGAGAGCTCAAGCTATACACGTCTTCACCTCACCGAAATAGACCAATTTCCTCAGACCAAAAATTGTACATATGATCAATCCTTTAATGGAAAATATATTTAATTTCAATATACTAATGGTCTTTTAGCTTAAATATGCGTCATATATTAAATAAATTAAGTTTTTTGATGCCAAAATATGACGTCACTTCGGAACGCGCTGTGATTGGTCGTGACGTCAGTATCGGCCTCCCTTAGCCACGGTTCAGCTGAAAAACCGTGGTTTTAAACAACTAGTAACTGAGCTGGTTGCAAGGGGATGCAGATTAGTGCGCCCTGTAAGTGTTAAAAAAAATGAGCAGCTATGTGCTAGAGATGTCCTAGACATGAAAGTAGTTGCTGCTCTGAGAATACACATTGAGAGGATGATTCGGCGGGGCAGGTTGTATAAATTCTTCAATATGCATGCGTGTGTTCCACTAAACATGGTAGATCTTTTGGATGACGTAGTAAAAATTGCATGTGGGCTGATAAACTTGCAAGACCGTATTGTTAAGGTGTAAAATTTATTATCTGAATATTGTGAGTTTAAGGGGTATTTAACGATCAACTGTATATAAGAAGGAAATATATATATATATATATATATATATATATATATATATATATATATATATATATCTTCCATTCTTTATTAGATACCCTGATACTCCAACATGAAAATACAACTCATGACTGAGAACCATACGATCTGCAGAGTTCAAGAAACATTGTGTTTTCCCAGAAAGCAAGACCTTTTTTTATTAGATTTGTGCAGTATGTGGAGTCATACTTGACCCTAATTATCTTGATATGATTGTTGGATTCAAAGTTTGGGTCAGCAACGCAGAATAGAGCCATATTTTTTCTAGTTATATGCATAAGCATCTGCACCTGTGCTAAATGTTCCGTGGAACAAAAATAAACTTCATAACACAATAAGTTTTTCCTAGAGCGAAATACATATTTAGGAAATAATAGCACACTTACTACATATAAAAATATCCTTAACTAATCATATTTTAATATTATTGTTATTGTTATTATGATTATTAATATTATTATCATTATTGTTATTATTATTATTATTGTTAGTAGAAGTATTCTATTATTATTATTATTATTATTATTATTGTTATTGTTATTGTTATTATTATCATTATTATTATTATCATTATTATTATTATCATTATTATTTTTACTATCATAAATATTGTTATTATTGCTATTATGATAATCATTAATATTGTGATCATTATCATTATCATTATCATTACTATTGTTTTTATTATTGTTGTTTTATCATCATTATCCTTATTTTCATTAATGATATTACTGCTTATATCATAATTCCTCTTATTACCATTATTATTGTCCTATTTAACATAATGAAGAATCCTGGTTGTTGAAAACATGGATATGTTTTATGACAACTTCAAGCAGTCAACATCTGAGGTTCTGAAAACAATAGCAGCAAGAATGGAGATTGTGCCGAATTACAGCGGTGGAATGACAAGATGTCTTACTGAGAAGTGAGTTTAACTTAATTTTTTCCTATATTGATCTTTGAAGTTATTTTCGTCATGTCATGTACTTTCGTTTTGTACGTATATCTCCACAAATGATAGTCTGTTGTTAGGGGACATACAATTATGAGATGTGCAGCGTTACTGCTTAAATATTGCACAAGGTTTTTTCTTCTTCTAGATATTTTGTTGTATTATGAAATAATTTTTAAAATACATAAACTAAATTAGCAGCCTATTTACCAGTATATCAACTGTCTGGCTGAATTTTCTAGCGAAGCTTCGTAGCCATTTTCATTAAACCTACTTTTAAAGACGTTTTTGATGATGATGATGATGATGAATTGATTTCAAAATTATAGTACAGCCTAAAAAGTATTCATATATCATAATTTCAAAAGTTCAAGCATTACATGCTATGAACTACGCTCGGAAATGTGTTCCTATATTTATTGTAGACGTAATCAGTATAAAAAAAAATCATGGAAGACTTTGTTGGTAGAACTTCAAAATAAGTAATAGTGTTATCTCTTCTTTGATATCAGCGCAGCCTATCTCTATGAAAGACTATTTATGGAAGTGAAGGTCGCAGAAGACTTCACGGACAATGAACAATCAACGCCTTTCTACGTTACACAAGACAGCCTTTTGGCGGATTTTTCGGCATTTTTGCTAATTCGAGATGCTCCCTTCAAGCCAAATTTTGACTACAGCCTAATAACGTTCCAAGGGGTGAGTAATTACATTGTTTTGAAAACTTTTATCCACGTATGTTATTCATGGCACATGAGGCAAGTTTTCAGATAATAGTTATTTGCAGTTATTGGTTATAATATTTTTTATAATACCAACATCATTATCACTTGGTTTTCTTTCTTCAATAACACTTGCAAAATTAGTATTAAATCAAAAGAATTTGTTAATGCCTATTTGTGCACATCTGAAAAAAAATATATGATACATGTTTTTTGTATTGTTAACTTTCTGACTTGTTTTTTTTTATAATTATTGGTATTAGCTATATCATGTTTTCCTGCTTACATTGTTGTTGTTATTTATGTTCCTGCTGTTGTTATAATTACCATTAAAATTAAATTATTATTGTTATCAATACTATCACCTGCTCGATTTGCTCATTAAAAAATCATTATGAATTCTAAGACTATTTATATATACTCCTTTTTTTTTCTTCTGAATTAATGACATATCCCATTCCAAGTTCCTACAAACTTTCTCTAAAACTGCCGTGAATAGTTTAAGAGAAACAGTATCGCCTTGTTTGACCCATTTCTGTATTGTTATTTTATCGCAGACATACAATAATTTTATGGTGGTAGTGCTTTCCGTAAAGACTTTTTAACATCTTGATATATATATATATATATATATATATATATA
>JAPQNM010000017.1:1376906-1404406 GCA_029783475.1 Metacarcinus magister | reverse complement strand
TTGTAGTTCGAAGAACTGGAAGAGAATTAACTTAACTTAAGTATGGTCACAATTTTTGCTAGAGAAGAAAAAGACAAGAAATAGGACGTAGTAGGCTTCTCAGTAAACAAAGAACTAGCAAGAAGTATTGAAATTGTTTATATTGTAAATGAGCGAGTTGCATGTTTAATAATCAAATCAAATAACAGATATAACATCGAAATCATACCGATTTATGCACCAACATCAGGCTACGATGCGAGGAGGTGGAAAGAATATTTTGAGATGTAGAAGCAGATATGGAGAAAACTCAGTATTCTTTCATAGGGTGTAGGAATGACAGCAATAGGAAACTTTCGAATAGATGAAATGATAGAAGTGCATGTTCGTAGGGTTTTTCAGAGAGGAATAATTTAAAGTTATTGAACACATTTTTTTATCGTAAGGCAAACAAGAACATGGAAAGGCTTGAATGATGAAGCTGAGAATGAAATCGACTTTATTGTTACTAACAAACTGTGTATCCTTCATATTCCTCCATTACTTGATTAATGACATGGGTGTGGTCAGTTGTTGAATGATTACTCAAGAATCCTGTTTGGTCTTTTATCTGATTTGAGTCATAGTCTGGTCTGTTAGGGGGATTTTAAAGAGGGATTGTGCAAATTTCTCTACAATCATAACAGTTTGCACACTTGTAGTTTGTGACCTGCTGAGTTCAAATCTACCGGGAGCCAAAGCCAATTCTCAATGAGTTGGACTATTCAAAATGGCCGCCACTCAAAAAATGACTTTTCCGTTCCTAGCCAACTAAAAGTCACATAATTATAGTTAAAAACACCTTTCAAGGGTTTTAGATCTAAATTTGATGCCTATTTGACAGTAACCTTGAAGGGGATCGCCAAATTTGAAAATCCAATATGGCCGCCGATGAATATTATAATGAATTTTGCATAACTTTGACACTTAAAAGCCATAGAATCACAAGTAAAATATCTTTTCATAGGTATCCTTTAATGATCAACAAAATCAGGCCAATAACCATCAAGACAAACACTATCCAGTCAAAAAGACAGTAAATCACTCAATAAATAAATGTATCAACTATATAACGTGTTGTGACTGGTGTCACACTGATTCATGAATCTTCATTGTTCACAC
Source organism: Metacarcinus magister (assembly GCA_029783475.1). NCBI lineage: Eukaryota > Metazoa > Arthropoda > Malacostraca > Decapoda > Cancridae > Metacarcinus > Metacarcinus magister. Next base: position 1,403,266 of record JAPQNM010000017.1, on the reverse strand, counting down.
ATTGTCAGGGCCGAGGTGACTACCAATTAATATTATGCTTCTATAGAGTTGTGGGGAAGAAAAATCATGGAGTATGATACCCCGAATATATTTACACACACAATAATAGCAAACAGTAGGCTAACAGCCAAAATAAATCACCAACGACGATCTGCTCGTAAACAATTACCAGAGCAGGGGTATGGCACCCAAATAACTCCCTGAACAGCTGTTTGGAGGGTGAGATGCGCGGCAGCAACACTCGGCGACGTAGAAAGCACCTCAGACAGCAGGGAGGGTCGAATGGTGTAGGTACAGTTGAAGGGCACACTGGAAGAGAGCCCAAGTCTCCAGAAATGCCTTCGGAATGTTGAGAACCAGCAGCAGGTAGTGAGGTGTTGTCAGGTGAGAGAGCTGAGGCGTTCTGTCTTTCTCCAGTCCGGTGGCGTGGATCTTGCCTCGGTTAGACTACCCCCCTACCCCTGGACAAGGGGGTGGGGTAGTGGCGGGGAAGCCGGTGAACAAGCAGTTGGAGAGGTGAACCAGCGCCGGCAGACTAGAGTGGTAGTTCAACCACTAATTAGGGGGAGACGAGGCAGGTGCAGTTCGTCACACACATCTACCTTCGCATTTGCACAAACATATGCAATGAACGCCAGCTCTGCAGCACTTGCAGTTCCCTGTGCATGACTTCGCACAGCCACACTGCAAAACGATGGATCAGGCCTTGCTGCTGTCCTCTAAGGTTGTCCAGAAGGGCAACCACCCACCAGTGCTGTCCTTGTGCCACCCCCAGTCATGGAAGTCAGGGATGTCCTGGTGGACAGACGTTGCCTGACTCCAGAAGAAGCTGGCCTACAGCATTGCTTTGCGGATGTGTTGATACAGAGCAGCTTGTGTTGATGGTAAGGCCTCTAGCGTCTTCTTCCCACTTGTGAAGAGTCGAAGCCTAGCATCATTGATTCTTTCCAGACCACAGCTCTTTTTGTACATAACTACAACAAAGCGCTCCAAAGTGTGCATGTGCTGGACTGTGCGCTGAACTCTTGGGGTTCACTGGTGAGGACAACAAGGGTGTCCGTCAGTCCTGGTGTGCTCTGCCAGGCTGACCAGGCTGACTTTTTGCCACATCCCAGAAAGTGTGACACATTGTCACAGCCTGTGATCGCTTGGAATAGTTGCAGTGCTAAACACCTTGATGGTCCCAACTGGGTAGAGAGAGTGTGGATAGTCACTCATCTTCTTCCCACTGCCGAGACAGACCCACAACTGGGACAGCCCAAGGGATGAAAAAAAGTGATTGGCCAGGATGACTACATCACTGTCGACTGCGCGCACCAAGGGAACTTGGTGGTGCTGCTATGCTGCATGGGCAAGATGGAACATTATCCTGGTATCAGCCTCAGTGTGGTTACATGGCTTAAGACCAGACACGTCATGTTGTTTGTTGGAGAGAACACTCTTCTTGTTGGTGCTGAGGAGAAGGCTCTCACCCACATCCTGCTTCACAAGCTGTGCACTCAGGAAGGGGAACAGTTCCCTCTTGTTGTCAATATTCTTGAGGAACCCACTGTTCCAGTCCTGCTTTGAAATACGGGTCAGGCCATCCCCAATCCTGATACGTGGGCCTAAGCCACGATGATGGTGTGTCAGGGTTTTTAGGTTGTCCTCTGGGTAGGTATCCCAGACAGCATAAGCCCGTGTGACAGCTGGAGTCACCTGTGACTCCAGAAATGGCACCAAGTGATGTGACACATAATCAGTGATTGTGTGTGCTGAGGTCGGCCGCACCATGTGAACAACAGCTACCATGTCAAGTACCACAACAGTGGCTACTTTGGCTGCAGCTGAGCGACCAGTGGGTGCCGTTAGGTGTTCTAGAATGTCCGACTTTTTGCCAGACCTGAGTGATCCCTGGTTTGAGAGACTAGGTGGCTCTGATTCTCATAACGGAAGAACTCTTCCATGTCTGCATCTTGTCGAGACTGCAAGGAAAGGAAAAAGCTTGGTTATGAGGGAAGAGTTTCTCTAAGCACTGCCTGATGTGCCTCCCTTTTTGTTGATAACAGGGCGATTGGCAAATGTGAGGACATTTTGTCGTTTGAGAGTGTTTGTTATTGGCAAAGTGCCCTGCTCTAGAGTCTGTGTTACAAACTTGGCATGTCTATCCTTTCCAAGGTTATGAAGCTGTGCAAGCGATGCAATAACTTCATCTTCCATGACCTCCTGTGTGTTTAGAGCCACAAGCTCATGGCCATTGTCAAAGAGATTACCTAGCTTGTTTTCTATATCATAAGCCGTTGGCGCCAGTAGCCTTTTTTTTATGGAGGCACAGATGGACTTGCCTCTTGCCTGTTATTTGGCGTGGGTTTTAGATTTTTTATATTGACGCCTCGAATATTTACGTTCTCTCGAATATGTTGAGAACTGGAGAGACTAATCGCTGCTATAGCCTCAGATGCATATAAACATTGTAAGTCCCGTCTGAAGACATTATGGCAGCAATTTGGGTAGTCTTTGGCCACTCGGCGGTAATACCAAATAATGACCAACGGATATCGGGGGATCGAACCCGGGACCCTAGGTTGTCATGCCCGATAGCTGTTCAGCTATCTCCACAAATGACTGAACATCTTTCTCGTACTTAGTCTGCAAAACACTTGCTTCTTCGTGATAGGCAGTGCGTGAGCTTGCAGTGTCCAACACAGCCTCAAACTTCTCGATACGTCGAGAGCAGTCGAGACCTGGTAGCATGAAAAGAGTGAGAGCCTCAGGGTTTTCATACAGACCAACAGCACCACCATGGGCCTGAAGGTTCTTGTTTGATTGCCCATGGAATTGGTCTTTGCCAATGAGGCTGAAATAAAAAGCCAAAAAATAAGGTAAAATTTAAGATTCTTGTAATCAAAAACCTATGAAAATTCGTTTTATTTGTAATTATACGACTAGACGTGTCAAAGATATGCAAAATTATATTTTTACAGGTGGCCATATTGGAAAATCCAATATGGCATTTCCTGTCAAGGCTACTGTCTAAGAGACATCAGATTTATAATTCCTGAGGTCCCAAACCCTAGCAAAGTGTTTTTTATTTGTAACTGTGTGACTTTTTCTTGGTGAGTGATGGAAAAATCTGCTTTTGGGTGGCGGTCATTTTGAATTGTCCAATATGGCGACCCTATTGAAAATTGGCTTTGGCTCCCGGCAAATTTGAATTCAGCATGTCAAAAACTACAAGTGTGCCAAATTTCATGCTTGTAGACAAATGTGCACAATTCTTCCTCTAACAGACCAGACTATCAAGCGTTGCACTATAGACCGGGTGATTTGTCTTCATATTGGGCGTAACCCAAAACAAATTGCAATAGTAATAAACTATATACCAAATGAAAGCTCATAAGCTCTTTTATAACATATCAAAAGTCTAAGAAAATATAATTAGTGGAACACCTTTTTCTAGAGGGGGGAACAATTTGGCCTTAAGCCTGCGTCACACTTTGGCGACTTTTGATCACGAAGCGTACGATTAGCCCGACTTTGCTGTCTCCCTTAGTAGCTCTGACTTTTGAGCCGACATTTTTGGTCACGATCCCCGTTGGTTGTCCATACGCAGCTCGTACGAACGTACTGCAAAGCCAGTATGAAGGCCGCAGGCATTTCCCGAAGCAAGCACGAGATGTTGCGCTGTCACCAAGTGTCACCCCGAGTCACCCCAACATGAACCCAGGTCATCACGTACTTACTACGCAGTGCACACGATCCCCTCGAACCCACCACGAAGCACACCCAATGTCCGCTAGACAATGTGTATTTATGGAAAACAAGATGTCGTAAATTAAATCTTCTTCAATAGGAATGTAATAATACATAGAAGCCATTTTATTTATATATCTATTAATTTATTTGTCTTCTTATTTATCTTTATTTATTCATCTTTCTATATTTCTTGAGGCAAAAATATTATTTGTTTAGTATTCATGAAGACTAGATAATGCATTCAATGTGTGTCTGAATAAGGGTTCATAAACGTTTTAATTATTTATTCATTCATTTATCTATTGTTCATAAGTATAGTCAGGCGGAGAAGGATGATTCAGCGTCACTCATATGATGTCTCCATAAATCTTTTCATCGTAATAACATTCAAACTTTAACGGAAAAATCTCAGACAGACATCGTACGAGCATCATCAAATGCCGACCAGCTTCGGGTGGGCTGCCTACACAACTCTTACGAACATCGTGTGCTGCGAGCCAGCCTCAGTTGGACGGCCCAACGGTTTTTTTCGTGTTGATCTCATACGACATTCCACGCAGCCAGTAGGAACCCCACAGAATGCTTGTAGGATTAATCGGACATCTACACGATGCTCCCGATTTCGTGGCCGTGTCGTCGAACTCCACGAAAAATTAAGGCCGACCTTAACTTCTCGTGGCCCAAACCAACACCGGCCCGAGACGACGCGATGTTCCCGACATGTCCCGACTTTTTCCTGCGAATTCCCCGACATGCCATGTCACGGGATTCACAGGCAAAAGTCGCCTAAGTGTGACGCAGCCTTTACGCATACCTAGATGCCTGACGTTATCTGTGATATTACCTCTCTAAACATTGATATAATGCCAATATACTGTAATAATGTAAGATAAGATGAGATAGGATATAAGATTAGATAAAATGAGATAATATAAGAAAAAAAAATTTATTTCCAGTACATAATATATGTTGTTGTTGTAAACACTGATTGAGCTACGTGACTCAGGATGTACATGGTGCAATTTAGTATATATAAGAGATAATGAAGATAATATGTGTGATTTATTAGCAAACTGGTAAAATGTATATAATACATATCATGTAATATCAAACTGACATTCATACTTCTAATGAAACTTCACAAATTTTTTCCCAACACAAAGTATCCACACATTCTTGTGAGAAAGGATTGTGGGATTTCTTTACTACAGACCAGGCTCGCTGGAATATCAAACTTATTCACATTAAACTAACATGATTACAACTCTTAAACTGTAAACTTATAAAATAGTTATAAAGCTTGATTAAGTCAACACTAGTCTTGAAACACTTAAGACCTCTTCTAATTGTTTCCAATATTCTACTCCGGATTCTAATCTGAATCCGAATCTGTTTTGGATTCGCTGGGTGCAAATAGAACATCAGAATTTGTTTTGAATTCGCTGGATCAAAACAATAACAATGAGAGGCCAGTCGCTGTCCAGCCGTCACGCTAGTCACTTCTCCGAGGAAGTGTTGAGAGTTACAGCTTTCATTTCCTGATGCATTTAGGGTGACAGCAGCACCCCAAATTCTCAGCAACCTGCTTATTGTACAATAAAAAAAAAAACTTTATATAACTAATTGTGTTATTGAAAACATCATTAGATTCTTGAAAAGTAGATTCAGGTCTGATGAACCTCGAAGTTAACCTATTATTATGGCATACTGCCCCTTCCACAATATATCTTTGCATTTTCATGGTTATTTTGTGTAATCAGACACTATGGACACTACTGATGAATCTACATATCAATCTAATTCTGAATTTGAGTTATACATTGTACAGGGGTGGTCCGAAAGTCTTGTCACCCACTACCAAAAAGCAATGAGAACAATAGAACGGGCGTCTCCTGTTTTTCTTTTATATTCTATATGGTTTTTTTTTACATAAACCTCATACATTTCGAGTTATTTCAAAATATATGATTTATGTCAAAAATTTTATGAAAATTTTCACAGCTAGGAATGAATTAATTAAATGTTAGTTTGTTTTACTTCAATAACTTTAAAACTATTAGCAGGGCTCGTGCTGGCGCTCGCCATTTTCGCCATATGCGATAAAATAAAAATAATGGCGATAGTTATATCACATGGGCGAATGTTCTTGGCGACAGTATATTCAATTGTATTCTGTATATGTGCGCGGATTGTTTAGATCCGTGCACATTGACAGAATCCACTTACCTTAAGCACAGCATGTCATGCAAAATACGGCAGGCATACGAGCGATAATTCGTGTACTGATCGATTTGGGTACAGTTTTTTTTTTACTTGGCTACAAAGTTAGCTACAAGTTTTAAATGTCCAGAGCAAGCCCTGTATTAGTCATACAGTAAAATTTACTTAATAAAAAGTAATGTAAATAAAAGTATCTATAACCTTTATAAGTATAATAACCTACAAATAATGAAAGTTAAAACAATATGTAAAGGTGACAAGACTTTCGGACCACCCTGTACAGGCCTAGAAAGTCCTCTTCCAGAAGATCTACTGTAAGAAACTGTTAGATTAATACAAGTGCAGCTGCAAAAAGATGTTTTTGTTCCATGTTTTCTTAATTCCACAACACACAAGTAAAGGATTGTTAGCCTTCACACGTTCTATGATTTAAAGAAATCTTAGGCTAATAAGTTTTACTTTGTCGTCTTTACAGGATAGCGACAGGAGGGAATTTTGTACGTATTTTTGTTGTCCCTTAGCCAGTACCTTTTCAATGCATAAAAAAAATAGATAAATAAACACACTCGGTAAATCCTTTACAAAAAATCTAAACTGGCAATTTCATATCTCTACTCTTGCTAAATCAGCTTCCAAGAAGTTAGGTATCCTATGGCGTCTGCGTCCATTTTTCTCTCCCGCTCAGCTGCTTGCTCTGTACAGGGGCCTTATCCGCCCATGTATGGAGTATGGCTCTCATGTCTGGGGGGGCTCAACTTATACAGCATTACTAAACAGGGTGGAGTCTAAAGCTTTTCGCCTAATCAACTCTCCTCCTCTAACTGACTGTCTTTATGTCACCGCCGCAATGTTGCATCTTTATCTATCTTCATCGCTATTTTCATGCTGACTGCTCTTCTGAACTTGTTAACTGCATCCCTCCCCCCCCCTCCCGCGGCCTCGCTGCACAAGACTTTCTACTTCTTCTCATCCCTATTCTGTCCATCTTCCTAATGCAAAAGTTAACCAGTATCTTCACTCTTTTATCCCTTACACTGGTAAACTCTGGAACTCTCTTCTTTTGTCTGTTTTTCCACCTGCCTATGACTTAAACTATTTCAAAAGAGGAGTGTCAAGACACCTCTCACACTAAATTGGACTTCCCCCCCATGTCTATATTTCTCCTACTGTCCTCTTTGCAGGGTCTGGCGATAAGCGGGATTTTTTTTTACTTATTTTTGTTTTCCCTTAGGCAGTACCCTTTTAATGTAAAAAAAATAAATAAATAAAAAATATATATATATATATATATATATATATATATATTATATATATATATATATATATATATATATATATATATATATATATACATATATATATATATATATATATATATATATATATACATATATATATATACATATATATATATATATATATATATATATATATATATATATATATATATATATATTGTTACGTCACACTCCTGGCCAACAAAATGACCGGTCCGTGATTTGCAACCAAGGGGAAAACACTCGCCGTACGTCCGGGCAAGACGACGAGAACAATAATCTCACAAGTTACTACTTCTACTGGTGCGACGGAGGGAGAGGTAGACTGTGCATTAAAACGACACTGGTCACTAGAAAACTAGACACCCTTGACCTCTCCTCTCCTCTTTGACACAACAGGAAAAGAAATATCATAACAGTAGGGTGAGAAACACTGCTACCAGGTTCGACACGAGGCCACCAATTCTCCCTGCGGTGAACCTCGATAATTTACATAGCCACAACTCTGAGATGCAGAGGTTTGGCTTCTGGCGGAAGGGCTAAGTAGCCGCGACCACTCTCGAGAATGGTATACCTAGAGAAATAACCTAACATCAACGAAGACCTCGAAAAGTGGTTGGAGCTTTTACGCTTCTCAGGTTATGAAGGCCTGTAAACCCCAGGGCCCGTATTCTACATAGTTGTATGGACGACCATAACTAACGCACATAGCCGACAGAATTTATGACAGTCAGTCTTATGGTCGTCCAGAAGTCGTGGGTCATATCTCATTCACCCTCTGCCGCTAGAACGCACGCTCACAATTTGTCAACTTTAAATATATGGAATGAAATAGGTTCTTGGCATTATTTTCTTGGATTTAAATTGTTTTGACTTCATACTACGACTTTTGGATTAGTTAGAAACAGTAAAATAGGAATTAGTTTGAGAAAATGTGCTCCAACGTGCTCCCACACACCTGCTGGAAGAAGCAACAAACACACCATGGAATCCGAAGGCAAGCGGCAAAGGAAAGCGAACTGGGGAGAGGATGAGTCTTTCCAGCTGGCAATAATGTACAGGGACGAAGTCCATGTACTAAGAAGCAGCTTCAAGCATGTTGGTGTTTCTAATAAAAAGAAACACAACATTTGGGCAAGCATCACAGCCGAACTGAATACCCAGTTCCACCATGGGAGGACAGCCTTAGAGGTGAAGAAAAGGTGGTTCACCATCAGCTCCAAGGCTAGGACGAAGCTGCAGAAATTCCGAGAGCATCGTAATGGAACTGGTAAGTAACTTTCATTGTATTAGTTTTGGTAAATTTTCACTCTTCCACCAGTCTCACTTGCGAACATCTAACCTAACCTGACATAACTAATATAACTAACATAATCAAAGTAATCTAACCTAACCAACCTAAACAAAACTAAACTAGCAAATAAATATATAAAGGTTGCTGTATGTATTATAAATAATTTGTGTTGGGTATATATGGGGTTCAAATTACTCATCACAAATGTTGTTTTTATTCACACACACACACACACACACACACACACACACACACACACACACACACACACATATATATATATATATATATATATATATATATATATATATATATATATATATATATATATATATATATATATATATAAGTATAAAAGAGGAAGAAATGCTTCCCTCTTTCTAACCCACACAACCTTGAATATAGTGGTAGGAGTGCAACAATGTTGTGTTATTGATAGAAAAAGAAGTATATTATTACGTCACAGTAAAGTAAATAGCTTTCAGAACCAGTTTTTGCATTACATTCTGGTAAGACATTAATGTAGTGTTTTGCCAAATGCAGTGAAAAAAGGTAAAACAAAAAATATGAGTTTCCTTATTTGTCCATTTATTTCTAGGTGGTGGCCCTCCACCCCAACCACTTGACCCCATGGATGAAATTGTGGAAGATATTTTGGGCCAGGATAACCCAACCATCATGGGAATCGAGGGGATAGATGACATTGGACTCCAAAAGGCTACCGCCCTGTATGTATCTATTTGTTTAATCTGTGAAGTACACTCTTTAGTTCTATGCTTGCCATTTATTGTCTTAATCATGTTCAGTTTTAATTAGCACAACTAATAGAAGGATGTGATTAAAAACATAACTCACCACTTGGAAAGAATGTATGAGGGATAATACTTTACTGGTGGAATAGATTGTTTAAAGGCTTTGGGTTAACTATACCGGAATGAAATGTCTAAGCAACATTAACTTATGGCAATTGATACAATCCTACCTTGGTTCATAGTACTGATCCATCAATGTCAATTCACTCAAAGGTATGCAACTATTCTAAACTTCTAAGCCTTTAGAATTGTTAATTTAGTATGAGGTATGTCTTCCATATTGTGTGCCATATTTATTGCCTATTCTATGAAAGGAAAAAGATAACATCTGTCAGATCTGCATAATTTAATAAACGCTCATTTGTGCACCCATTTCATGACCTCGTACATTACTTGCAGGGAGGACAACAAACCATCAATTGCCCTCTCCATCACTCAGGAGGGTGCCGAGGCGACCAAAATACTTGTTGTTGGGAACATGCAACAAATGCCTGAGCACCCCCTGCAGCCACCTGAAACAGCAGCTAAGGAGGATGCAGCAGCTGGTCAGGAGAGGGTGGCAGCTGCTAAAGAAGAGGCAACAGCTGCAAGGGCGAAGGCAGCAGCTGCTGAAGAGGAGATTGCAGCTGCAAGGGCAACAGCAAGAGCTGCACGGGCAGGAGAGGAGGCTGCACGTAGCATGAAGGCAGCTGCCGAAGAGATAACTGCATGTGTCCGGGCCGTGGCAGGAGCTGCGTGGGCAAAAGAAGCATCAGAAAAGGCCCGGGAAGCAGCTGCCAAAGAAAAGGCAGAAGCCATGCGGCTACAACAAGTGTTGTTTAAAATAAATATTGAAAAAGCAAAAAAATAAGAAATTGTGAAATAAGTAAAGTTGGAAGAGGATGCACATAGTTTTATGATTGTGAAACCTTGGTTGTAGTTAAATTATGCATGTGTTTATTTCATATATTTCATATATTTCATATAAATGTGGCAGAATGGTTATGTAAGAATGTGAGATTTCAATAATAGCTGTTGTAAAGCTTAGTTTACATGGTATAAATCTGTGTATGATTGCGGCATATAGACCATAGAATGTGATGTAATGTGGGAGTGAGAGATATATGGAGAGAGTAAGTGTAGCCTTGGGGCAGGTACAGGAGGAAATAGGTGTATAAAAGATGTGGAATGAGTTTAAGGGAGTAATAGTGAATGAAATTAAGGATGTTTGTGGAGTGACAATTATAAATAAGAAAGGGACTGCATGGTGGACAAGTGATTGATTGATTGCTTTATAAATGCAAGTAGAACAGTACTTTGACATGTACTTGACCAGTTGTGCAGATGAACCGATTTCAATCTTCGTTGCTGGAAAGAAAAACAAATGAATTAGTAAGTAGTTTCAAAATAATGATAGATTAATGCAAGTTCTTGAGAAATGCACGTTTCCCAGATTCAACTAGAAAACTGTACATATACAAAATATCCAACGTACTTGAAATGCAAGTTGCAGAATGCATCTCGATACAGCCAACCTTCATTCCGCTGACCAGCTGGACGTGGTGGTTCTACTTGCACATCTTCAAGTTGTGGTATGGCAAGATCACCTTCAGCATTAGGTTGATCCATATCGAGAGGAATGAGAATATTCCTGTCTTTGCAGATGTTGTGAAGCATGCCGCATACATGGATCATCTTGCCAATCTTGACAGGGGGACTTATGCGGACCTCGCTGTGTAGGACATGAAAGCGGCGTTTAAGCTGTCCTATTCCCTGTTCCACAACACTCCGCGTCCTTTTGTGGGCCCTAAAAAGAAAAAAACAAATGATAATGAGTCACTGATAAGCATTTATGAAGCATAAAACACTGGTAAATTCACTACTTGCCATACCAAAGCTGTATGTAGCACCTAGGAGTGTATGTAGGAAATGGCTATAATTTCATACTGTTATTCAGTACCTGGAGTACTTTAGATCTTTGTCTTATGACGCAGACTGGTACTTCTCTGAAAAATTCATGAAATAAATCACCTTCGGTGGAATTGGAACCAGCAGGACCACTCTTTGCCTCGCCACTCGGGCTTAGCATCTTAACCCACTAGTTTATAAGGGAACTTCCCCCTGGACTAGTACAAAGTGGTCCTTTTATCCGTCTTGAGGCATTACATTTGCAGAATCATAAAAGGATTTTTTTTTTTATAGATTATGACAGCATTGCATTGCTGATGGTGAACTGAAATAACCAAACTTAGGTTATGAGTTAGATTGTGAGGATAATTTTCGGTGAACTTAGCTTGGATTTTTTTATGTTTATTTTGTTTAGGTTTGGTTAGTTTTAATTAGGTTTAGTAATGTTATGTAAGCTTCAGTTAGTTTTCCTTTCCATAGAGGAAATGCAAGATGTGATGATATCGGATAAACTAATTTTATAGATTTCGAGGTGGACAATTAATTAAAAGGAATGTATCTTACTATGGAATTCAATGGTACAATCACCCGTTTATTTAGGTTTGTTTTTCTATTTGTTATAAAAATTATTCTGAACGTAACCAAAAAATTTGTTTATGTCTAAACTTAAAGTAACATGCTGGTGCTAACCCCACAAACCCTGTGCGACTAAAGTAATTTTATATCCGGATGGGCGTCACTGGGACAACAAAAAGTTAGCACACCTTACTAATTTTTTTGGTTAGCATAACCTAACCTTCTGGGGCTAGCCTCACAAGCCCTGTGGAGCCCAAGCTCTGTATATAATAGGTAAATGATGTGATTGGTTCAGTTTGCTAATTGCAACATGTATAATGCCTGCTAAACCTAACTTAACTACAAAATTATTACCTCAGCTCGCGTTCGACATGATCTTCACAGGGGAGCAAATATGTTTATTCTACAAAACTGCACTTAAAAAAAACTACAGATAAATGAAACTCTAACTTACCCATTATAGCGTGATTGAGGTCCAGGCAGAGGTCGCAGGTATGGTGTGAGGAGCCATGGCTTGCTGGGATATCCACTGTCTCCCAACAAGTGACTACCTGGTGGCACATGTCCTGTCTCGAACAATGATGTCACTCCACTGCCATTCAAAATACGTGCATCATGCACTGAGCCAGGCCATTTCGCAAGGATATCCAGTATTCGATAGTTGGCATCGAATACAACCTGTACATTTATACTGTGATATCCCTTGCGGTTGACAAACACGTCCTCCTGCTCCTTTGGTGCCACAATCCTTATGTGTGTCCCATCAATGACACCAATAACACCGGGAAAATTAGCAATGCTGAGGAAATCTGCCTTGTTCGTCTCAGTAACTTGTTGGGTGGTGGGAAAAGAGATGAACTGCTTGATAATGTTGATGTCTGAAAGGGCGTCAATGGTCTGAGTGATGGCTCTGCTGATGGCGGGTTGTGATGGACCGAGGTCGTCGCTGCTGCACATTTGCATTTTGCCGGTGGCAAGATAACGTAGTGTTACGATGACCTTAAGCTCTGGGGTGAGTGGGTTCCTCCTCTTGGTGTCACTTGATAAGGCTTCCCTCACAAGATTAGTGACAAACAAAATACCGTCCCTGTCTAGACGGTATCTCTTGATAAGCTCAGCATCACTGAGCTCGTTAAGCACGTCCCTTCTTCGGAAAATATTCCTCGGCTGGGGATCTTGTTGTTGTGATGCAGCCATGTTGACACACTAGTGACGGTCATAGGCGGCGCTAGGACAGGGGGAACCCTGTCTTAGCATCCGACACCATTTTATGGTCGATCATAAGCGTTTATGGACGATCATGAGAGTTTCTGACAGTATTATGACTGAAATGCGCCATTTTCTTTCGCTATGAACGACGAAATGAGCTATGACGGTTTGTAGAATACGGGCCCTGCAGCAGAGGAGTAATTCCACCCTCATATAACTGAGTACTGGCGTCCTCCCTCTTCCAGCCACTATTGGGGCCAGAAACGTTCCGTCAAAGCGTTGTCCGTCTTTACTTTGTCCGACGCGAACACTATTATTTAGTGTAAGCCAATGGATGTGTGTGTGTGTGTATTGTGCGTGGGGCAAAGTAGACCAAACTCAACGCTGGGCACGTTTCTGTACTAATACGTGTCTCACAGCTCCCAGAAACCACAACAAAACCAAGAAACATGACCCTTAGCTAAGCCACCACCAACAGAGTAATGTGGCATGTAATTGACTAGCTAATATGTACAAAAGAAACAACGACGAGACCCGAACCCTCTCAAACGTCGAACTCCGACCGTAGCTACCAGCAGACTGACGCGACCGGCGACACCCGCCTCCCGCATCCCCGCTGGCTGGAGACAAAAGCAGCCAAGCGCGCACCTTATGGCGGCGCCAGCAAGCCCGCCAAAATGAGGAAACCCCTCACCACACCATCCTCCCCCTCGAAAGGAAAGCTCAAAAGATGCACAATGAGGCCTGCTACCGCACTGAGCAAACGGGTAACACAAACAACATCCACAAAGAGATAAAAAAAACATGGCAACACAGCCAAAAACACACAAAAAAATTATAACGGGGCTCACGAGACGCCGGGGTCTGGAGCAAGAAGGGCACGAGAAGGGCTCAAGGTCACCACCACCCATACGGGCCTCACCATCTCAACACCCACAAAATTATATCGTCCCTAGGAACTAGTCACAATACACACATATATATATATATATATATATATATATATATATATATATATATATATACATATATATATATATATATATATATATATATATATATATATAACTTTATATATATATATATATATATATATATATATATATATATAAATATATATATATATATATATATATATATATATATAAATATATATATATATATATATATATATATATATATACATATATATATATATATATATATATATATATATATATATACATATATATATATATATATATATATATATATATATACATATATATATATATATATATATATATATATATATATATATATATATGTCTAATCTGTGGTGCCGGTAAGCATACCCTGGTTAGGTTAGATTTGAGTAAAACTTCACTTTCACACCCGCCCAAAAAACCTTACATTCTCGCATGTCCTCATGTTTATTGGGCGAAGATGGGGAATGGTGATATCTTATTAACTATTTATTTGCGATGGTAATGAGTAGAGTAGTGTAGAGTAGATCTTCCCCTTAACCCAAAAAAACTTTAGGGATATCATGTTAACTATTTATTTGCTACGGTTATACATCTTTTTGTACCTACAGTAGTATTTCTGCAACATTTTTTTTTACCTTTTGATGTTTTCCACGTACATGTAGGTAGTTTTCTTGGGAGTATATATAGCAAAATTCAAAGAAAGCAAATAACCCGGTTAGAGGCTGCTGTTATATCTCCTTTGTTTCTGGTATTCATCACCATTATTATACAATCTTAAGTCTACAGTAGTATTTCTACGAAGTTTCTCTACCACTTAATATCTTTCTCGTATATAGAGACTTTTTTTGGAGGTATATATTAATAATAGATTCCGAGAAGAGGCTACTGTTATATATCTCCTTCGTTTCTGGTATTTATTACCACCATTATATAATTTTGTGCCTACCGTAACATTCCTGCAACTTTTGCTTACCATCTATTATCCTCCTCGTACATGTATAATATTTTATTGAGATTCTATACAATTATAAACTTTTGGGAAGAGGCTGGCTCAGGCTGGTGCGAAACCTACGGACGAGTGTCGTCTGCTACAACCCACCCCAGGAAATAGATTCGACGGATTTTGATTCTGATTACAGAATACGGGTTAAGTGGGTAAATAGAACACGATTTCACCGCTAAGCCCCACCCAGATCAGCCAATCCCCGCCCAGATTCAGTAATCTGAAACAGATTCACGCAAATAGAAGAGACCTTTAGACAAGAGTCATGTGTTGGATATTCATCATACTCAATAAATGTTATTGAACAGTGAAAGTATATTACTCAAACATAATTTTTGTGACATAAGCGATGAAACTTACTAAGTACTGTGATCATAAATGTGACATATCCTGTGAAACTTTAATCTATATATCCTGAATGTTCAAACTTCAAACATTGTAACAATAAACAGTACAATCACTCCAGTTCAGATTAGGTATCTTCGTCAGACTCAGAATCAATGTCATTGGGTGTATTACCAAATACACCCGTGCATTCGGAGCAAGCAGTAGAGCAGATCACTCCATGTTTCCTGCAGGAGCAGGGCATGGTATCGCAGCCACACTTGCAACCACAACGAACCACTTCCAGGATGTTCTGAGGAACAGGTTGCAGATCGGTCATGATTGGCAGTAAGTTCCCTGCACTGACTTTCCAGCACCAGTCCACAGAAGACATTTCAACACCAAACCATTCCTGGATCTGGTGGTACACTCTAAGGCTGTGGTATTTGACTGAAGCCGACGTAGGAGGAAGTGCACCAGGTTGAGCTGCCGCTATGCTTGTAGCAGCTTTCACACAGAATTTCTCATACCTGAGAACATTGATACCATGGTGAGAGTTGTTATTGTACAGGCAAACTAGGGCTGTTTCACCCGCAGAGATGATGTCATCTTTATTGGCTCTTTGGCTCATGAAAACCTTTGCCTGATCTTGGAACAGACTGTCAGATTTGATCTTTGAGATTGATCATTTCTTGCCCAAACCGTAAACACTAGACGTGGTATCACACCCATGGCATGCAGGAACAGAAAGTTGTTAGTGACAACACTTCCAAGAAGGACTCGCATTGCAGGGATGTTCCAGCATCTATTTCCCTTCTGACTCGCCCGTCTAGTTTGAGGTCTAAAGAACACGTTATGTCTGACGTTCTTTGCATGATAGATGAGAAGCACAAGCAGATCTGCAACGTCCCCAAAAAGAACAGTTTCTTGCTTAGCTGCTGATGTTAATGCCGTTTGCTCAATGAGGATGTCGGCGTCTCCTCTTGCCTGGTGTATCTCGCACACTGCTTGTTCCAACCTCTGAGACAACAAAGCAATGAATCCCTGTTTGTCTGTTTGTTCTGCTTGTTAGAGAGGAACCCTTCCTTCTTGGTTTGAAGTGCCATGCTGGAAGTGAAGTGCACTGTTACACAAATTGTGCCACCTCATCTCATATGAGCACAGTCCTTGGTGCTTCACTGTACCCATCAAACACAACAATTGCTCTGCTTCGCCTGTTATTTGGCGTAGGTTATCAGATTTTTTTTATAGTGACGCTTCAAATGTTTACCTTCTCTCTTGAATATGTTGAGAACGTGCGAGGCTAATCGCTGCTACAGCCTCAGAAGCATATAACGTTGTAAGTCCCGTCTGAGGACAGTATGGTAGCAATTTGGGTAGTCTTTGGCCACTCGGCGGTGATATCAAAGAATGAAAAGTGGTCAGCAAATATAGGGGATTCGAACCCGGGAGCCTAGGATCGCTCACCCGAGCGCTAGACCACTGTACCACCGCCTACCCTACATGTACATGCTCATCCTGGATCTTGATGGTTGACTCTATCCATAGTGACAGCTTGGTCTTTCTTCCGGAATATGTATGAGGCAACTGGGTTTCTCTCCATGGAAGCCAAGATATGCTTTCTAATGCTCTTAGACTCATGTACATTGACAGATGGTGATGCTGTAACTCCAGTTGCGATATTCCTTAAAGAGATATCAGCTGTGAATGGACTCCTTTGAGATAGGTAGAGTAGCACTTCCTGTGTGTCTTTCGCATCCCTTGCAACTCTTGCATCAGTGGCCTCTTTATGCTGCTCACTTGTGCTGTACTTCACATTAATGAGTTGTTGCATGGAGCTGTTAATCTCTGCACATGCTGGCATGGACAAAAACCACAGAAAAACTTGAGGCTTCTCATGAGACACTGCTCAATGACCAAGTCTGGGGATAACCCAGACTAACAGCGATTAGACCAACGAATGACATGGAGGCCTTCTTTAAAGTTCTGGTGGCCTTTAGGGTGTTGCTCAGGAAACTTTACCATCTTCTGACGATATATATGCACACTCTTCAGGTACAATCTATGTCCAGAAGCTGCAAAGAAGGATAGCATTTTATACAGGCTTTGAAGGTGAAGGTCCCAGTCGCCTAGGCGTTCAGCTTTGATGAACTTTCGAAGCAGATCAACCATTTGCGTGTACTGAAACCACAGGCTTGCATTTTTAGTAGAAGAAAGGTTCCTCTCTTCACAACTCACATTGGCCAATGTCTTTGACACAATGCGATTTTGTTCGATGTCGTCAGTGCTTGTCTCTCCTAATAGAAGTTGGCTCATGAGATCAGCTAAGTCTTGGACATCATGACTTTGAGCAACTTCTGTACTCACTGACTCTGCACCTTTTAAAAAACTAATAACAAATCCATAAATTTACTGTTCATAAGTAATGTTTTCTTATCAAGTAATACACAATTAAAAGGTTTTGACATCATGTTAGGCATTTGCAAACATAATCATTATGTTGCCGACTCGGATTCTGGGTATGCATAAGGCCAAATTGTTCCCCCTTCTAGAAAAGTTGTTTCACTAATTATATTTTCTTAGATTTTTGATGTTATAGAGCAGTTCGTGAGCGTTCACTTGATATACAGTTAATTTTTATTGCAATTTGTTTTGGGTGTTTCCTTATTTCACCTAGACTACTAATCATATTTGAGAGGAAAATCCTCTATAATGCGGACAGTAGATTTATTGAGCGAAAGTTTTTTTTCAGTTATTTTATGTATTCTTTATGTTAATCAGTATTATAATGGCATATGTGTATGTACTTGATAAGAGCTTGTTTGCAAGTATTTGATTTGATAAAGTACTGCAGGTTTGTCGAGTAGAAAAATTTCTTGCTTCCTTGATTAGGTCAATCAATAAGTTATTTCGACTTCCTGTTTTGCCTCAGTGGTGCAGTAGTTAGCAAGTCTGACTACGAATCCGCTGGCCCGAGTTCGATCCCGGGCGAGGGCAGTCGGCATACAGTTTACCCATCTGTTCCTTTTTCCAAACGGGTTTTATGACAAGACAAAAACAGTAGATGTAATCTATTTAGACTCACAAAAATCATTTAACAATGTTCAAAATAAACGATTACTAAGAAAAAATGGTCAAATGGCATAGCTCGGAACACAAAGAACAAAGTTACTTAAGTTATCCCTAGACTACAAAAAAAAATGCCTTATGAGAAGGAGCTTAACTTATTCAGTTTATCCAAACGTAGACCGAAAAGATCTAATAGAAATGTTTAAAATTTTCCGTAGCTCTAACAAATTTTTGCATAAACGACTACCAAATTATCGACCTCACAAATACAATTTGTAACAATGAATTCAAGATCATTGGTTAATAACTTCGATCAAATGAAGCGAAACCCATTTTCTTTGAGGGAATCAATAGTGAATATTTGGAATTCTCTACCAGCACAAATATTTAAAAATAATATGATTGAAATTTCTAAGAAAAACTCAATGGGAACTTAGTATCAGTTTCCCAAATCGAGTACTTGATTCCTCCATAAAACATTACACTGCTTTTTTTTAAGTAGTTGTAGTTGTAGTGGTAGCAGACATAGATTACTCCTGTGTTTCCACTTTCCTATACGAAATTCATGCTAGTTTTTTTTTCTTCATACCATAAGGTATCGCTTCTTTTTGGGTTCAACTGTGGCTGGAGGGAGGATGAGTGATAAGAAGCTTTCTACTTTGCTGTCCTTTTGTTTCTAACAAGTAGATACAATAGCAGTAGAGTGTAGCCATACGGACAACCTCGTTTGGTCCAAAAGTACTGTTGTTGTATGTTCTTTATTTGTGCACTCAGTTGCATTTTCGTTGATAGTACATTCGGTTTATCTATCATTACTACTTTACAATATTCTATAGAACTCTTTTTGCTACCTTCATGATTTTTTTCTTTATATGTAAATCTGATTTTGTTAGCCTTTTAAAGCACAGACATGTTTTCAGCCAATGCCAAGTGTTCTTTTTGCTATCTTCAAATTTTTACCCTTATCTAATTTTCGAATGTGATTAGTTTTCTTTTTTCTCTTATTTATGGTCTTAGAAAGTTTAGCTCTTCAATTTTATTATTGTGTTGTTTTATTTTGCTAAGATTTCTTGTGAAGTTTTAGATGGTTGTTGAGAGTTGTCTGCTTTGGGTGCCTTCTCCTTACGTAGTAGACAGTAGTAGTCTCCTTACGTAGTCATTCAAAGATTATGCTAGTTAGTTTGTCAAATAAACTCATTGTTTCCATTCATTTCGTCTACTAGTTGTGAGTACTTGTTCTGGAATCTAATTACAAATTTATCTGACTTTTCTTTGGCTCTCAGGATACTTAGCCTTTTCATTCATAGTAATTTATCTTTTTATCTCCTTAATTAAGAGAGGAAGAAAATACCTAACGTCTATAGTTTTACATTAAAAGGGTGCTGGCTAAGGGACAACAAAAATACGTAAAAAAAAGTTCCGCTTGTCGCCAGACCCTGCCTGTAAAGAGGACAGTAGGAAAAATAGAAGCAAGGCATGCAGGTCCAGTTAACATTAGAGGTATCCTGACACTCATCTTTTGAAAGAGCTTAGGTCATAGAGAAGAAGAAAAAACAAAGGAAAAGAGTTCCAGAGTAAGTATAAGGGATGAAAGAGTGAAGATACTGGTTAACTCTTGCATTAAAAAGATGGACATAATAGGGATGAGAAGAAGTAGAAAGTCTTGTGCAGCGAGGCTGCAGGAGGGATGGAGGCATGCAGTTAGCATGAGAATAGCGATAGAAAAGAGATGAAGATGCAACATTGCGTCGGTGACTTAAAGAATCAAGACAGTAAGTTAGAGGAGGAGAGTTGATGAGACGAAAAGCTTTAGACTCTGTGTGAGGCTGTGTGAATTGAACCCCCCTCCCAGACATGAGAACCATACTCCATACATGGGCGGATAAGGCCCCTGTACAGAGTAAGCAGCTGGGAGGGAGAGAAAAATGGACGCAGACGCCATAGGACACCTAACTTCTTGCAAGCTAATTTAGCAAGAGTAGAAATATGAAATTGCCAGTTTAGATTTTTAGTAAAGGTATAGACCGAGTGTGTTTAATGTGGAGGAGAGGGATAGTTGAGTGTCATTGAAGAAGAGGGGATAGTTATCTGGAAGGTTATGTCGAGTAGATAGTTGTAGAAATTGAGTTCTTGAGGCAATGAACAGAACCAGGTTTGCTCTGCCACAATCAGAAACTAGTGAAATATCAGAAGTTAGGCGTCCTATAGCATCTCGCCTTGAATCATTTAATTCTTGTTGGGTTGGGCGTCTGTAGTACGACGTTGAAAAATGCAAGGTAGTGTCATCAGCATAGGAGTGGATAGAGCTTTAAGTTAGATTTAGGAGATCATTGATGAATAATAGAAAGACAGTGGGTGATAGGACAGAACCCTGAGGAACACCACTATTGATAGTTTTAGGAGAAGAACAGTGACCGTCCATTACAGCCGCAATAGAACGGTCAGAAAGGAAACTGGAGATGAATTGATTTATTGATAGTTTATTGGCCAAAAAACTGATTTACATGAAAATAAGTTATATTAACATTATTAGCCCGCTGAGCTGAGGCTCCCTAGCGGACAAAGAGGTACAGAGTGAAGGATAGAATCCGTAGGAGGGTAGTTTAGAAATTAAAGATTTATGCCAGACTCTATCGAAGGCTTTCGATATGTCAAGGCCGACAGGAAATGTCTGTCATCAACTGTCATCAAATACTGTTAATAGATAATTAATATGTTTTCAATATTTATAATAGGCTATAATTAACATATTGTCTTCACATAATAAGTATTTAAAGACAAATTTTCAATATACATTATTGAAAGTTCACATGATGGAGAATATAGTGCATACCAGCTTTTCCAGTGATGCAAACGAGGTGGTGGTGTGCTCTTCTTCCCAATGTTGACAGACATCTGACCACCCGATGGCCCGCTGTGCGCGGCAAACGCCTCCTAGTGTGAACACATGACCACAAAGACCGTTCGACGGCTTTTCTGTCGTCGTGGTCTTGCTGGCTGGACGGCAGGATGCTGCTGCCGCGACATATTACATTATGTATTACGTTATGTACCGTTCATACTCGTCACAAAGTTCAGACTCCTTATGTAGAGCTATCAGTTCCTCGTTTACAGAATCAGCCACTCTGAAGCATTCACCAACCTCTTCATACATGTTCCGCAACACTTCACCTGATGCTCCATCTCTATGCCTCCTTGAATAAATTAACTTTCCTGGTGAACCTTCTCTTGGCTGCAGTTCTGTCCTTCTTCAGCTCGTCCATGTTTGCGTGTTGTTGAATTTTAATGTGAATCCAGGGCAAAGAAGAAATTCGTAGCTGCGGTGTCGGATCAATTTATTGATTCAACCTGTGAAAAATATTCAAATCAAATTCCCCACCAAAAAGGAACACAGTTTACTCCAATTCATCAGATTTCAAAAGTCAACAAGGTGTGTACCAATAACAAATTAATTAAACCAAATATGTATTCACAACATGGCCGCAAGTCTTCCAACATACACCTGGATAACATGTGAAGGCCCAGTCTCCGACAGACACCTAAATAGGCCTCGGACACCAACCGTAACACACTGCAGAAACATGAAATTTACCGAAATATAACAGGTGACTAAAAGAAAGCCAGGAACCGGACCCATGAATCCTTAAATCTACTCACAAGCAATCACCCTTATTTATACATACACCAAAAATGCACAATCACAACAAGTGTCAATCCTAACCAAAATCACCAAATCGCCGTACATACCTGACACGTCCGCACTGAATCTCACCTTGGCTGGAACTGAATGTCCTGCCACACCCCAGCCCCAGTCATCATTTATTATTTCCTTTTAGCTCCCGTGTCTTAAGCCTAACCGTGCTTAAATTGCTAACTAGTGAAAACCCTCATCCAATGATAATTAAATATTACATCCAAAGACCCTTCCAATATACGTTAAATAACAAATACATTTATATCTTCATACACATAAATAACAAATACAGTAATACATAGACATATACATCACAAATACATTTATACATAGACAACAGAACAACCCGAACAATACAAAGTGCTCAAAAGAGTTCCGCCCACTCCCCGATGGTTACATATAAATAACTATGTAACTAGCCAATGGTACTGCGAGAAGCATATTGCGATTTTCACCAAAATCACAATACAATACATATATATATATATATATATATATATATATATATATATATATATATATATATAAATATATATTGTTATGACGGGAGATTCTCAGTCTCTGTCGTAATTCATGCACCCAGGCTGTAAGCAGCCTCACATAACCCACCACGGCTCCACTCACGCCGTGGGTAGTACCGTGGCTATACACACCCTTCCGATACTACCAATTTAGGGTCTCAAGCCACTAGGTATCTGTGAAAAACCAAGATAAAACACCCTCAAGGTGTTCAGGGCCACGAAGCCTAACTACTAGGCTTCACATAGAGGTCCCCACTCCGTCTACACACGGAGAAAATACACACTTACACGCATGTCCATTACTGGCCGTTGCACAACAGTTAACACACCCAAGCTCAGATACGCTAGCTGGGAAGGATAAGTAAGTACGTTCTCGAGATTACCGTCCCTTACACATGTGAGTAACCTAGGTCGGGGTTATACCCCTGGGGGACATTCCACCCTTAGCGTAGGCATCCACCCACTGTCCAGCCCAGGAATATGAAACTCCCTGAATTCAGTGAGAGCTCTGAGGGCCGTACTATTAAAACCTGGGCGGAAGTATGGCGAAGTTGGGGCGCACTTGGGACCGAGTGACGGATTCCTTACTTTTAAAACAGATCCGAACGTTCGCCTGGGTAAGCGAGCGTTGTGGTCCGCCACCGCTAAACATGATGATATTCCCGCTTGACTAGCGGAAAGTAGCAGGAAAAGCGCGGGAAATATGTTTGTTTACATCTGCAGAATGACAACAAGCATCAACGCTGTCTCCCTTAGGGCAAATCCTGTATCCACTGTGGATAAGGATATGTTCATTGATCTCGTCAGAGAACATAACTAGGTCATAAATGACAAAACGGTAAATCTGCATAACTATACTGCTCGGACGATATCAATATAAATATGAAATCGTACATAGTGTATGTATTCAACACATTTGTGAAGGCTTCAGGCGGTGTTAACCATTATCTAACTCGCAAAGCGTCTTTGATTTATGTTAAGTTATGTTAGGTTAGTTATGTTATGTTGGGTTATGATTAGGTCACGTTAGGTTAAGGTTAAATTATGTTGTTAGATTTGGTTAGGTATGGTTTGGTTTGGTTATATAAGCTTTTTATATTTTATTACGCAAAAGTTAAGCATTTCACCCAAATTTTTTTTCGTATATGGCCTGTATTTACTTATAATGACGAGCACAGCCTGAAACCTTCACAGGTGTGTGGAGTGCACTCTGTATAGTATGTAGAACTTCATAGTTATATCGATATCGTCTGAGCAGTAGTAAAGAGTCAGTATAGTGTGGTTTACTTACAAACACAAACAAGTTTGCTTGCTTGTATATCGTAGGTCAGTTGTACTTTTGCTATCATCTCACTATCTTAATAAGGCAGTTACAAGCATTATAACAATAAATAGCATCAGAGACTGTTTTATACTACAATATTTTTTCTCTGAAGCTATTATTTCCTTACTGTTGGCATTAATACATGACCATATATCAAAAGAAAATGGCACAATTTAATAGAAATTAAGGACTACAATACATAGGATTGTTATATTAAAGTTTTAAATAATTTCAGTAAGTTTTATTAACAAACAATACAAAAATGGGATACCATCAAATAGAGACACAGGGGAAAAAAAGAACACTGCTCAATTATGTCATGTTTCATTTCCTTCAGTAGTGTGAACATTTATGACAAAGAAATGAAGTGTCAATCACTTATTGAAGAAACTTAAATGAGTTCTTATCTCCAAAAAGAATCCAACTATCTGTACCTTAGATAGCACTAACTAACTGTAATTATCAGGTTTCAAGATGGGTTGTAGTGGTTTGGAAAGACTAGATTTAATATTCAACGGACTATGCTTTGATAGCCTGAACCTAAATGTAAATTCCTCCTCAGTCAGTCTGCTTCAGCTGCATCAAGCACATTTATATTCTCAAAGTCTAGCAGTGCATCCATAATCTGGAAAATATATGAAACATATTACAATCTAACATTCATGTAAAGGTAGATCTATATATCCGAACATCACATTTAATTTCGTGATGAAAAAATTATTTGCGGACAAAATGTTATAAAAGAAAAGTATCCAAAATTCATGGGATGTTACAATTTACAATAATACACTTTTTTTTCCTAACCAAACCTACCATAACTTTAAAGGTGAATTCCATGAAAATGTATGAGAAAGGCAACTGGAAAAGATAGTTTCAGGTAACATTTCTTTATTGGGCAACACTTTAGTATCACAATAGGTATATCTGAAGAATAATGACTCCACCTCCTATCTTCTAATTTTTACATGCCTATTGCCAACAGGCTTGGAGACCCCTTGGGAAAGCGTGGTTTCAGGTTTGGTGAAGTAAACCTCACCTAATCTAACCTAACCTAACAAATTAATACATTATAATTATAACAAGAGTTATAACTCATTAAATTTGATCTGATTAAACCCCATAAATATAACTTTTTTGTGTGGCGGGAGCACACTGATAATGATAAACTTTTTTTCCTAACAAAACCTACCATAACTTTAGGGGTGAATTACATGAAAATCTATGAGAAAGGCAACTTGAAAAGATAGTTTCAAGTAACATTTCTTAATTGGGCAAAACTATAGTACCTATTCCACTAGGTAAATCTGAAGAACAAAGCCTCCACCTATCTTCTAATTCTCATTCCTATAGCCAACAAGCAACCTTCACAGATGTTCAGTATAGTAAAGTATCCTGTGTACTACAACGAAAATTACTCTGATCCGTGTGGAGGCGGAATCATACGTTTCAGCAGAAATCATACACTAAATAAGATAGAAGTTAGTAAAACATTATAATTATAACAAAAGTTATAACTCAGTAAATTTCACCTGATTAACCCCAAAAATAAAACTTTTTTAGTGGGGCGGGAGCACACTGATATTACAGGCACGTATCACTATAATGACTATAAGGGTGGTAGGCCTCTATAGCTAATTTAAGCACGCCATTCCCAAGACATCCAATGAAAACCTAATATTATGCAAAATAGTTCCTAAACCAAAAATAATTGGGTGGAAAGTCAATATACACTCACCTTGGTAAGTCTTGTTCTTCCTCTTCTTGTGCCTGTCGCTGTAAAACTTCGACGGTCTTTAAAAACAATATAAACACGACTTATTTTTCAATGGCAAGCTTGTAATGCTCATTGATAATATTACAATGTGTTTTCTACATCATAAGATGATTAAAAGTATTATACAAATTATAAACTAAACGAAAAAAATGCTTTTCGTTCAGTGTTAGGGCGGTCTCTCCTGCACTCACCGATTCCAATACTATTCCAACCAGCCCTTTCGCCATGCGAAGGGCTAGTGGAGTTTAAAAGTAAGAAATTATGCTTCGCCCCGCTCGCCAGGCTTGCCTACCCTGGCGAAAGATTTTAATAGTACGGCCCTTAGTCTCCCCAGAAGATTTAACCACGTCCCAACTTAAATTGTGGAGATGGGGGAAAAAAGAATAAACACTCACTGAACTCTAACACACAAGTGATAATTCTCTCTGAAGTAAATTGCCTCCTCAGAGTAGCATGTTACAATAGTACACTAATAAGAACAATAATAATAGTACTAGTACCCACAATGCTCTCACAATAGCATACAAAAGTCCTCTCCCCTAAGTCACACCGGGGGAAGGCAGAACTTTGAGTTCTCCTACAACAAGACGAGATAATACTTCCTTGGAGACAATAAACGAGGAGTCTATTAAGTCCCTAGCTCATAGAATATCCTTATGGGGATATTAGGAGG
>JAPQNM010000017.1:1359406-1364406 GCA_029783475.1 Metacarcinus magister | reverse complement strand
TTAACTTTGCTATCCTTCATGACCTAGAGCAGCTGGTGCAGTTCCCTACCAGTATCCCTGACCGCCT
The DNA here is from genome assembly GCA_029783475.1 of Metacarcinus magister. Classification (NCBI taxonomy): domain Eukaryota; kingdom Metazoa; phylum Arthropoda; class Malacostraca; order Decapoda; family Cancridae; genus Metacarcinus; species Metacarcinus magister. The sequence goes on along the minus strand of JAPQNM010000017.1, from coordinate 1,364,339 downwards.
TGGAGACACGCCCTACATTCTTGATCTTTTCCTAACTTCTAACCCTTCAGCTTACTCTGTTAAACTTTCCTCTCTGTTGGGCTCCTCCGATCACAATCTTATTTCCATTACCTATTCTATCACTCCAATGCAGCCTCAGGACCCGCCTAAGCGGAGATGCTTCTGGCTAAGTGGTACCTAAGACAGTACTATTCTGATGTTCCTTGGGATGATTATTGTTTTCATGTCAGAGATCCTTCTCTTTTTGCCGAACGCATAACAGAGGTGATTATCTCTGACATGGAGTTATACATTCCTCACACTTTCTCTAATACTAAAGTTAAAATGCCATGGCTTAACTCTGCTTGTTCTCGTGCTGTCAAAGATAGAGAGGCGGCTCACAAACGGTACCGTAGTCATCCATCTGCTGAAACTCATGCCCTTTATATTTCTGCCCGTAATCATGCCAAATCTACTCTTCAACTTACTATAAACTTTTTCATCAATAGAAAATGTCAAAATCTTTCCAATTCTAACTCTTCTCGTGATTTCTGACATCTAGCCAATAATATCTCAAACAGTTTTACTTCTTCATCTTTCCCTCCTTTACTTTAACTAGATGGCTCCACAGCTGTCTCTTCTTTCTCTAAAGCTGAACTCTTCGCTCAAACCTTTGCTACCAACTCTACTTTGGATGATACTGGACATATTCCTCCTACTCCTCCACCCTCTGACTACTTCATCCCTAAAATAAAAATTCTTCATTATGACGTTTTCCATGCCCTCTCTGGCCTTGATTCTCGGAAGGCTTACAGTCCAGATTGAGTCCCTCCTATTGTTCTCAAAAACTGTGCTTCAGAGTTCGCTCCCTGCCCGGTCAAACTCTTTCGTCTGTGAGTCTCTACTTCTACCTATCCTTCTTGCTAGAAGTTTGTTCATATTCAACCTGTTCCTAAAAAGGGTGACCGCTCCAATCCTTCAAACTACCGCCCTATAGCTTTGATTTCCTGCCTTTCTAAACCCTTTGAGTCTGTCCTTAACAATAAGATAATGAGGTATCTAGCAGCTCACAACCTTCTCTCTGATTGGAGGCGGTAGTACAGTGGTCAGCGTTCGGGCATGCGAACTTAGGGTCCCGGGTTCAATCCCCCGATATCCGCTGGTCGCTTGTCATTATTTGGTATTACCGCCGAGTGGCCAAAGACTACCCAAATTGCTGACATACTGTCCTCAGACGGAACTTACAATGTTTATATGCATTTTAGGCTTTAGCAACAATTAGCCTCTCTTTGTTCTCAGCATATTCAAGAGAGAGGCGTCACTAAAAAAAAATTTTAAAACCTACGCCAAATAACAGGCAAGAGGCCTACTGGCACCAACGGTTAGTGATATAAAATTATTATAATTTTTTTTTTTTTTTTTAATGGTTTCCGGAAAGGCAGGTCTACTGGTGATCGTCTTGCTTTTCGAACTGAATCTTGGTGTTCCTTTTTTAGGGACTTTTGCTGTCGGCCTTAACATATCGAAAGTCTTCAATAGAGTCTGGCATAAATCTTTAATTTCTAAACTACCCTCCTATGGATTCTATCCTTCTCTCTGTACTTTCACATCCAGTTTCCTTTCTGACCGTTATATTGCTGTTGTAGTGGACGGTCACTGTTCTTCCTCTAAAACTATCAACAGTGGTGTTCCTCATGTGAAGGGAGATGAGCGCCCGCAGCTACGCGCAACTACAGTGTGTGCCCCCATTTTATCTATTATTATCAATGATCTCCTAAATCTGACTCAATGCCCTATCCACTCCTATGCTGATGACACCACCTTGCATTTTTCAACGTCGTACAACAGATCCCCAACCCAACAAGAATTAAATGATTCAAGGCGAGATACTATAGGACGCCTAACTTCTGATCTTTCACTAGTTTCTGATTGGGGCAGAGCAAACCTAGTTCTGTTCAATGCCTCAAAAACTTAATTTTTACAACTATCTACTCGACATAACCTTCCAGATAACTATCCCCTCTTCTTCAATGATACTCAACTTCCCCTGTCCTCCACATTAAACACACTCGGTCTATCCTTTACTAAAAATCTAAACTGGCAATTTCATATCTCTACTCCTGCTAAATCAGCTTCCAAGAAGTTAGGTATCCTATGGCGTCTGCGTCCATGTGTCTCTCCCTCTCAGCTGCTTGCTCTGTACAGAGGCCTTATCCGCCCATGTATGGAGTATGGCTCTCATGTATGGGGAGGTTTAACTCACACAGCTCTATTAAACAAGGTGGAGTCTAAAGCTTTTCGTTTCATCAACTCTCCTCCTCTAACTGACTGTCTTGATTCTTTAAGTCACCGACGCAATGTTGCATCTTTATCTATCTTCTACCGCTATTTTCATGCTGACTGCTCTTCTGAACTTGCTAACTGCATGCCTCCACCCCTCCCGCGGCCTCACTGCACAAGACTTTCTACTTCTTCTCATCCCTATACCGTCCATCTTTCTAATGCAAGAGTTAACCAGTATCTTCACTCTTTCATCCCTTACACTGGTAAACTCTGGAACTCTCTTCCATTGTCTGTTTTTCCATCTGCCTATGACTTAAACTCTTTCAAAAGAGGAGTGTCAAGACAGCTCTAATGTTAACTTGACCTCCACCCCTTGCTTCTATTTCACCTACTGTCCTCTTTACAGGGTCTGGCGACAAGCGGGATATTTTTTTTCGTATTTTTGTTGACCCTTAGCCATTACCCTTTTAATGTAAATATATATAAAAAAAAAATAATTAATAAATAATTGTATGTGTTTTTCATAAAAATAATATATAGCATGAAATAATCCCGATCATATCTATTTAGAACCAGACAGGCAAATGTACAGACACGTTCTGTTTGATCAATCAGGTGAAGGGATGAAGCCTATTCGGTGTATTTCAGCCAACTTAAAAAAACAACAGATATAGGCTTGCATCATTTGCGTTGATTGGCTTTCTCCTCTATTACAAAATCCAAATTACCTAACCTACTTTTTATCAATAGATCATTATATATATATATATATATATATATATATATATATATATATATATATATATATGTATATATATATATATATATATATATATATATATATATATATATATATATATATATATATATAATCATTTTAATTTCAGATAAATTACTACTGTATGTTGAATCAAGTCAATGGAAAAACCTGTTCCATCAACAAATCAAGTCTTTATTTTATGAGCTTCTTGATTGAACACGATCTTGTTAATTCAATGCAGTGTTAAGAAAGGTTTACCTAGATAATTCGTAATTAATTCATATCCATGAGAATGATGCATTAGCATTGAAAGATTTTTCCATTATTTTGTTTTTATTACTGATATACTCTCATGGCTAGTTTAAGAATACAGTTGTCCGCCAGTGTCCCGTTGGCCAGACATGACGTCAAACGAATATATAAGATATGGTTTGTAATGAGTTGTGAAGATTATTCATGATGAAAGCTAGCGTATATATGGTCTTAATAGAAACATATTGCATCACGACAGCGGAGAAGTGAACTGTAGTACTCTTGTGGCTACTATCTAAACAAGCTTTGCCGAAATATGTCGTAAATTAAATAAAAAGTCTATTATTAACTACGAATGAACATTATCTTCACACACCTTAACATTTTCAACAGAAACTTTAAAAGTAATTTCCATGCCACTTATCCAAGGCGGAGAGGAAAGGCAGGGGTTTTTGAGAGTGAAGGGACGGGCCGTGAGAGTTGGGAGACCTTGGTGAAGGAGTAACGACACAATGAGAGAGTAGGGAGATGAAAACCATGGAAAAAGAAGAAAATAGGGAACTGGGGAGGGTGAACTATTAGCGACTTGAGGTAGAAATAATGGTGGAGTGGCGTTGCGGATGCAAGGGAGGCGATACTAGAAGAAAAAGTAAAAGTAGAAGAATAGGTGAACTTCGGAAAGCAAGGAGGGAGGGAGGATGAAACAATGTAGCAAAGTAACATTACAATTTGTAGCTATTACACATGCATATAACTATAAATTCTTTTGTAATGTTACTTCTTTTAGGGCAGCGTTTCTCGACCTGCTGTGCTAGCATCCCTGTGTGTTTTCGTTGATTTTAAAGATACTGATAGTGTGCTTCAGCCAAATGCAATATAATATCAGAGGAATGACATCCTTGATGCCGTGGTTTTTTGGAGAATCAATAAAATAGTTCATCAAATGATCATTCATATTCATTTTACAATGCTGTAGCAAATGTAGTCTTTGTAACGAATGAAAGGGGTAGAACATTTGTTACATTGGTGCAAAGCTTCTTATACTTAAGTATAGGGATGCTGATATCAGAAAAACTTATGAATAGTCCCTTTAGGATCCCCGCGACTACTGTCCCAAAGCCTAATATACCTTGTTATGATGTTGCATGAAAAGTAACGTGTAGCGCGCCTTGAATTTCATTACAGACAGGATTGGTTCAAATACTGGCTGTGACATGTTCTTGGAGAGTTGGGAACAAAGATGAAAGTATGTAACTAAATATACGTTGGACGTGTGTGTGTGTGTGTGTGTGTGTGTGTGTGTGTGTGTGTGTGTGTGTGTGTGTGTGTGTGTGTGTGTGTGTGTGTGTGTGTGTGTGTGTGTGTGTGTCTGTGTGTGTGTGAGTGTACGTGTGTGTGTGTGTGTGTTATTCATTCATCATGGTCTGCAGGATCACGCGCTGGACTCGTGATCGCTAGCCATTACCCTCCCCGAAAGAGCTCAGAGATCATCTACGGGTAAAACTGAGACATCTCACATCACACATCCCCTTGCTCAAGGGAACAGTAACCACTCCCTGTTAGTGGAAAAATCCTTAGCGGTGTGTGTGTGTGTGTGTGTGTGTGTGTGTGTGTGTGTGTGTGTGTGTGTGTGTGTGTGTGTGTGTGTATGTGTGTGTG
>JAPQNM010000017.1:1343961-1349306 GCA_029783475.1 Metacarcinus magister | reverse complement strand
TATATATATATATATGTATATATATATATAAATATATATATATATATATATATATATATATATATATATATGTATACATATATATATATATAAATATATATATATATATATATATATATATATATATAAATATATATATATATATATATATATATATATACATATATATATATATATATATATATATATATATATATATATATATATATATATATATGGGGAGGCGGTGGTATAGTGGCTAGCTTTCGGGCATACCAGCTCAGGGTCCCGCGTTCGAGCCTCGGCACGGGCTGGCCACTTTTCTTCGTTACTACCGCCGAGTGGCCTAAGATCACCCACATGCTGCCATAACACCATCCTCGCCGGGACTGCAACGTTATATGCGCGAGGAGCTTCCGCTGGCAGCATGAGCCTATCAATAAGGAGAAACAAGGCGTCACTTAAAAAATCTAACCCGCGCTACTAACGGGCGGAGGCCAACCATCTAAGGTCTCCCTGAAGCCTACCGGCGCCATGGGTAAAAGATATATATATATATATATATATACACACATATATATATATATATATATATATATATATATATATATATATATATATAAATATATATATATATATATATATATATATATATATATATATATATATTGTCAGGGCCGAGGTGACTACCAATTAATATTATCTTTTTATAGAGTTGTGGGGAAGAAAAATCATGGAGTATGATACCCCGAATATATTTACACACACACAAATAGCAAACAATAGGCTAGAAGCCAAAATAAATCACCAACGACGAACTGCTCGTAAAACATTACCAGAGCAGGGGTATGACACCCAAATAACTCCCTGTACAGGTGTTTTGAGGGTGAGATGCGTGACAGCAACACTCGGCAACGTAGATTGCTCCTCAGACAGCAGGGAGGGTCGAATGGTGTAGGTACAGTTGAAGGGCACACTGGAAGGGAGCCCAAGTCTCCAGAAATGCCTTCGGAATGTTGAGAAACAGCAGCAGGTGGTGAGGTGTTGTCAGGTGTGAGAGCTGAGGCGTTCTGTCCTTCTCCAAGCCGGTGGCGTGGAGCTTGGCTCGGTTAGATTACCCCCCTACCCCTGGACAAGGGGGTGGGGTAGTGGCGGGGAAGCCGGTGAACAAGCGCCGGCAGACGAGAGTGGTAGTTCAACCACAAATTAGGGGAAGACGAGGCAGGTGCAGTTCCTCACATATATATACATATACATATATATATATATATATATATATATATATATATATATATATATATATATATATGTATATATATATATATGTATATATATATATGTATGTATATATATATATATATATATATATATATATATATATATATATACATACATATAATCCCCATCTGGGGAGTAGACCACAAATGTCCCCAGGTCGGACTGCCTCTCTGCTGACGACCTCGGGTGTCTTGACACTTCCTCTAATACTTTTACTCTCGATTTCTGCAACATTCATGGCCTTAGATCTAATTTCCAATCTGTGGAACACCATCTCTCCTCCACTAAACCTCATCTTCTCTTCCTAACAGAAACACAGTTGTCTGTGACAGCAGCCCTTTCTCTGTTCCCTCCTACTTTCTCTATCCTCATTTTCAATCCAAAGCTGGCTGTTGCGCATATGTGCGTAACGACATTACTTGCTCTCGTGCCCACAATCTTGAATCTTCAGAATTTTCTACCATCTGGCTAAGACTTCAATGTCACTCTCTAACTAAATTCATCTGAGCTGTATATCTCTCACCTAATTACTCTGACTATGTAAAATTCTTTGACTATTTGACTTCCAACGTGGAGCACATCCTATCTCACTTTCCTTATGCTCAGATCTCCATTTTAGGGGATTTCAATGTTCACCACCAGCTTTGGCTTTCATCTTCTTTCACTGACATACCAGGTGAACAAACCTTCAACTTTGCTATCCTTCATGACCTAGAGCAGCTAGTGCAGTTCCCTACCCATATCCCTGACCGCCTTGGAGACACGCCCAACATTCTTGATCTTTTCCTAACTTCCAACCCTTCAGCTTACTCTGTTAAACTTTCCTCTCCGTTGGGCTCCTCCGATCACAATCTTATTTCCGTTACCTGTCCTATCACTAAAGTGCAGCCTCAGGACCCGCCTAAGATGAGGTGCTTCTGGCATTTCAACTCTGCTAAGTGGGAGGACCTGAAGCAGTACTATTCTGATTTTCCTTGGGATGATTATTGCTACCATGTCAGAGATCCTTCTCTGTGTGCCGAGCGCATAACAGAGGTGATTATCTCTGGCATGGAGCTATACATTCCTCATATTTTCTCTAATACTAAAGCTAAAAAGCATTAGGAAGATGGACAGAATAAGGATGAGAAGAAGTAGAAAGTCTTGTGCAGCGAGGCCGCGGGAGCGGGGGAGGCATGCAGTTAGCAAGTTCAGAAGAGCAGTAAGCATGAAAATAGCGGTAAAAGATAGATAAAAATGCAACATTGCGGCGGTGACTTAAAGAATCAAGAAAGTCAGTTAGAGGAGGAGAGTTGATGAGGCGAAAAGCTTTAGACTCCACCCTGTTTAATAAAGCTGTATTAGTTGAGCCCCCCCAGACATGTGAGCCATACACCATACATGGGTGGATAAGGCCCCTGTACAGAGTAAGCAGCTGAGAGGGAGAGAAAAATGGACGCAGACGCCATAGGACACCTAACTTCTTGGAAGCTGATTTAGCAAGAGTAGAGATATGAAATTGCCAGTTTAGATTTTTAGCAAAGGATAGACCGAGTGTGTTTAATGTGATGGAGAGGGGAAGTTGAGTGTCATTGAAGAAGAGGGGATAGTTATCTGGAAGGTTATGTCGAGTAGATAGTTGTAGAAATTGAGTTTTTGAGGCATTGAACAAAACAAGGTTTGCTCTGCCCCAATCAGAAACAAGTGAAAGATCAGAAGTTAAGCGTCCTATAACATCTCGCATTGAGTCATTTAATTCTTGTTGGGTTGGGCGTCTGTTGTACGACGTTGAAAAATGCAAGGTGGTGTCATCAGCATAGGAGTGGATAGGGCATTGAGTCAGATTTAGGAGATCATTAATGAATAATAGAAAGAGAGTTGGTGATAGGACAGAACCCTGAGGAACACCACTGTTGATAGTTTTAGAAGAAGAACAATGACCATCCGCTACAGCAGCTATAGACCGGTCGGAAAGGAAACTAGAGATGAAGGTACAGAGAGAAGGATAGAATCCGTAGGAGGGTAGTTTAGAAATTAAAGATTTGGCATGATTACGGGCAGAAATATATAGGGCATGAATTTCAGCAGATGGGTGGCTACGGTACCGTTTGTGAGCCGCCTCTCTATCATTGACAGCACGAGAACAAGCAGAGTTAAACCAGGGCTTTTTAGCTTTCGTATTAGAGAAAGTATGAGGAATGTATAGCTCCATGCCAGAGATAATCATCTCTGTTATGCGCTCGGCATATAGAGAAGGATCTCTGACATGGTAGCAATATTCATCCCAAGGAAAATCAGAATAGTACTGCTTCAGGTCCTCCCACTTAGCAGAGTTGAAATGCCAAAAGCACCTCTGCTTAGGCGGGTCCTGAGACTGCACTGGAGTGATGGAACGGGTAACGGAAATAAGATTGTGATCGGAGGAGCCCAACGGAGAGGAAAGTTTAACAGAGTAAGCTGAAGGGTTGGAAGTTAGGAAAAGATCAAGAATGTTGGGCGTGTCTCCAAGGCGGTCAGGGATACGGGTAAGGAACTGCACTAGCTGCTCTAGGTCAAGAAGGATAGCAAAGTTGAAGGTTTGTTCACCAGGTTGGTCAGTGAAAGAAGATGAAAGCCAAAGCTGGTGGTGAACATTGAAATCCCCTAAAATGGAGATCTGAGCATAAGGAAAGTGAGATAGGATGTACTCCACTTTGGAAATCATATAGTCAAAGAATTTTACATAGTCAGAGGAATTAGGTGAGAGATATACAGCACAGATGAATTTAGTTAGAGAGTGACGTTGAAGTCTTAGCCAGATGGTAGAAAATTCTGAGGATTCAAGATTGTGGGCACGAGAGCAAGTAATGTCGTTAGTAACATATGCGAACAGCCAGCTTTGGATTGAAAATGAGGACAGAGAAAGTAGGAGGGAACAGAGAAGGGGGTGCTGTCAGTAGTCACAGACAACTGTGTTTCAGTTAGGAAGAGAAGATGAGGTTTAGTGGAGGAGAGATTGTGTTCCACAGATTGGAAATTAGATTTAAGGCCACGAATGTTGCAGAAATCGAGAGTAAAAGTATTAGAGGAAATGTCAAGACACCCGAGGTCGTTTTTTAAGTTTTTTAAGTCTTTCCTCATAAGGTTTATTTTTCAGCCTTGGAATCATTTTTGTTATTATTCGCTGGACTCTTTCCAGTTTGTCAATGTCCTTTCTGTAATATGGGCGACCAAAACTGTACGCAATACTCAAGATGAGGTCGTACTAGTTAATTATGCAGTTTTAATATGACTTTTTCTGATTTATTTTCGAAAGTACGCCCAATAAAGCCGACTAATCTGTTAGCAGTTTAACTACCTCTGAGCAATGCTGACTGGGTTTTAAATCGTTTGATATTGTGATTCCAAGATCTTTTTCCTTGTTCACTGCAGAATGTAGTTTTCCATTCATTGAATACTGAACGTGATCATTGTTTCTTCCGATGTGTAGTACCTTGCATTTTTATCAACGTTAAATTTCATTTGCCATTTATTGGCCCAAGACGTTAGTCGATCTAGGTCTGATTGTAAGACTTCTCTGTCAATTTTCGTAATTACTTTACTGGCAATTTTCGTATCGTCAGCGAGTTTCGATATTTTGCAAGTGATCCCATCATCTATGTCATTAACATATATCAAGAACAAGACAGGACCAAGCACTGATCCCTGTGGTACGCCACTTTTTATGTTTAACCATTGAGAGGAGACACCGTTTAAGACTACTCTCTGCTTACGTTCAGAGAGCCAGTCCTGAAGCAAACTGTAAATGCTACCAGGGATACCGTGAGTCATTAGTTTATCAAGCAATCGTTGATGAGGTACTTTATCAAAGGCCTTTTGAAAATCCAGATATATGACATCTACTGCTCTGCTTTCATCGTACGCGTCAAAAACATTGTGGAAGAAGTCTAATAAATTAGTTAAACATGAACGTTTACTACGAAAACCATGCTGTGAGGGTTTTATTATGTCGTTGTCTTCAAGGAATTTCACCACATTGTCACGAATGATTGTCTCCATTAATTTACATACAACTGCCGTCAGGCTGATTGGCCTATAATTTCCGGGTTGTGACTTGTCCCTCTTTTTGA
>JAPQNM010000017.1:1331461-1338961 GCA_029783475.1 Metacarcinus magister | reverse complement strand
ATATCAAAATCTTTCCAATTCTAACTTTTCTCGTGATTTCTGGCATCAAGCCAATAATATCTCCAACAATTTTGCTTTTTCATCTTTCCCTCCTTTACTTCAATCAGATGGGTCCACAGCTGTCTCTTCTTTCTCTAAAGCTGAACTTTTCGCTCAAACCTTTCCTACCAACTCTACTTTGGATGATACTGGGCATATTCCTCCTACTCCTCCACCCTCTGACTATTTCATCCCTAAAATGAAAATTCTTCATTATGACGTTTTCCATGCCTTGTTTGGCTTTGGATTTCGGATGGCTTACGGTCCAGATGGAGTTTCTCCTGTTGTTCTCAAAAACTGTGCTTCCGAGCTCGCTCCCTGCCTGGTCAAACTCTTATGTCTGTCTCTCTCTACTTCTACCTATCCTTCTTGCTGGAAGTTTGCTCACATTCAACCTGCTTCTAAAAAGGGTGACCGCTTCAATCCTTCAAACTACCGGTTTATAGCTTTAATTTCTTGCCTTACTAATGCCTTTGAGTCTGTCCTTAACAAGAAGATAATGATCAGCTCAATACTTTCTATTTGATTGCCTGGATGGGTTCCGGAAAGGCCGGTCTACTGGTGATCTTCTTGCTTTTCTAACTGAATCTTGGTCATCCTCTTTTAGGGACTTCGGTGAAATCTTTGCTTTCGGCCTCGACATATCGAAAGCCTTCGATAGAGTCTGGCATAAATCTTTAATTTCTAAACTACCCTCTTAGGGATTCTATCCTTCTCTCCATATATTCATCTCCAGTTTCCTTTCTGACCGTTCTATTGCTACTGTAGTGGACGGTCACTGTTCTTCCTCTAAAATTATTAACAGTGGTGTTCCTCAGGGTTCTGTCGTATCACCCACTCTCTTTCTATTATTCATCAATGATCTCCTAAATCTGACTCAATGCCCTATCCACTCAACAAGAATTAAATGATTTAAGTCGGGATGCTGTAGGACGCCTATCTTCTGATCTTTCCTTAGTTTTTTATTGTGGTAGAGTATATCTGGTTCAGTTTAATGCCTCAAAAACACAATTTCTAGAGTGATCTACTCGACATAACCTTCTAGATAACTATCCCCTCTTCTTCAATGACACTCAATTGCCCCTCTCCTCCACATTAAACACCCTCGGTCTATCTGTTACTAAAAATCTAAACTGGCAATTTCATATCTTTACTCTTGCTAAATCAGCTTCCAAGAAGTTAGGTGTCCTATGGCGTCCGTTTCCATTTTTCTTTCCCTCTCAGCTGCTTACTCTTTACAAGGGCCTTATCCGCCCATGTATGGAGTATGGCTCTCATGCCAGTGGGGATTTAGCTCACACAAATCTATTAAACAGGGTGGAGTGTAAAGCTTTTCGTCTCATAAACTCTCCTCTTCTTAATGACTGTCTTGATTTTTCAAGTCACCGACGCAATGTTGCATCTTTATCTATTTTCTACCTCTATTTTCATGCTGACTGCTCTTCTGAACTTGCTAACTGCATGCCTCTCCCCCTCCCGCAGCCTTGCTGCACAAGACTTATTACTTTTTCTCATCCATCTTGCTAATGCAAGAGTTAACCAATATCTTCACTCTTTCATCCCTTACACTGGTAAACTATGAAACTCTCTTCCTTTGTCTGTTTTTCCATCTGCCTATGACTTAAACTTTTTCAATAGAGAAGTGTCAAGACACCTCTAATGTTAACTGGACCTCCACCCCTTGCTTTTATTTCTCCTACTGTCCTCTTTACAGGGTCTGGTGACAAGTGGGATTTTCTTTTAACATATTTTTGTTTTTCCTTAGCTAGTACCCTTCTAATGTATATAAAAAATATAAAAAATACAAGTGTGAGACTTTAACTGTAAGGAGGTACACTGGGAGGACTGGAGTACAAAAGGAGAGGAGACGCGGGGAAACAAACTGTTGAGTATTGCAATGGACAACTAAGAAAGACAAACCAGGTATAAACCAGGACAAACCAGGTATAAAAAAAAGAAATCCAATATAGCTGCCCATTAGAAAAAAGTGATCATGTTATGACTAAATTTAAAGTACTAAAAAGAGTAAAACGGGGAGACGAGTCATACAAGAGAGGATGGTAAAACTATAGGAAAGCGAATTTCACGAGTTTGAGAAAATGCTATGAGAAAGCGGACTGGGGAGACTGGTGACATACATGATAGATGGAAATCATTTCTGAAAATGTATAACAAATGGGTGTTCAAAAATTTGCCAACAATTGTTAGGTACACGGACAAATTAGATACACGGAAAAACAACTGGTTCAACAAAAAGGTGAAGTAGCCAATAGAAAAAAAGAGACGTTCCATGGAACAGATGGAAAGAAAAGACCAAACAACAGAACAAGTAAAGAATGCAAGGCAAAAATTAAGGAGTTTGTCAAGGCTTGCATCAAGAAAAAAAGGAACTTTGAGAAGAAATATCATAGAGGAATGTGCGAAGGAGTCAAAACTCTTCAACAGATTTGTCGACGGCAGAATGAAACAAATGGTGAAATTTGAAGAGAAAGTGTATGAGGATGTTATTTTATTACATTAAAAGAGTACTGACTAAAGAACAGCAAAAATACGTTAAAAAAAATATATATGTGAAACTGTAGTAAAGGATAAATGGATTAAATATTTGGAAGAGGCTGGCATTTTCACAGAACGCCAATTCGGATTCAGGGGAGAGGCTCTTGATTCACAAACTTGGTAAGTTACTACTCAAGGATAACAGGGGAAATTCAGGAAAAAAAAAGTTGGGTGGATAATGTATATTTAGATATGAAGAAAGCATTTGACAAAGTGCCTCAAAAACGACTCCTATGGAAACTGAAGTACGTTGGAGGACTGAAGGGCAACATCTTAAGATAGATGCAAAACTTTTTGAAAGATCGACTAATGTAGACAGTGATAAGAGATCAATTATCAGGATGGAAAAAAATAACTAGCTGAGTATCTCAGGGATCAATGTTGGCCCCGATAATGTTTATAATATACATTAATGAAATAGTGGAAAAAGTGAGCAGTTACACCAATCTGTTTGCCAACGACACAAAAATAAAGAGAAAAATAACAGTGTAGGAAGATTGAAGAAAACTACAGGAGGACATTGATAAAGTTTACAGCTGGGGCAAGAAGTGGGAAATGAAGTTCTACCTCAAGAAGTGCAGAGTCTTGGAAATAGGCAATACGAGACCAAGTTGGAACTAGAAAATGAAGAACGACATAATAGAAAAAAGGGGAGAAGAGAAAGACCTAAAAGAAATAATCCAAAATAAAGTGTCCCCAGAGAAACATATACACAGGACTACCGGAGACCTATAAACTCCAAATTAACATCAGAAAAGCATTTCACTATATGGAAGAAGATATAATGAAGCAGTCATACGTCCCAGATTATAATACGCAGTAGTGGTGTGGTCATCAAGAAATATAGCCTCCCTTATAGATGTATTGACATCTGGAATGGCCTAGAAAAGGAAACAGTTCAGTCCAAAAATATTAATGATTTTAAAGCTGAAGTTGACAGCACGGAATATGAAGGCAGGATCGCACGAGCTTAGCTCACCTCCTGTATGTAACAACTAGATAAATACAACTAAGAAAATATACACACACACACACACACACACACACACACACACACACACACACACACACACACACACACACACACACACGCACGCACTCACACACGCACGCACGCACACGCAGGTACGCACGCACGCACGCACGCACATACACACACACACGCACACACACACACATACACACACACACACACACACACACGCAAGGCCTTCGACCTAGTAGATCACACAGTAGTCTTCTCCAAGGCAATATCCACAAGAATCAAGGCGTGTCTCATCTCTTGGCTAGCTGACTTTCTCTCCGGACGCCGCCAGGCCGTGCGTGTGCAGGGAGAAGTGTCCAACTTCCTGCTTCTCACGTGCGGCGTGCCTCAGGGTCCCTTATGCTTCCTCCTCTTCATCAACGACGCACTCCTGAACACTGAGTATCGTTGGAAGTACGTAGATGACTCCACCATTGCCACGGCCATCAACAACACCCACTCGAATTACACCCACCTCCAGCACACCCTCAACAACCTCCTCACCTGGACTACTATAAATAACGTCACTATCAATGCATATAAATCAGTTGCTATGCAGTTCAACTGCAACTGCAACTGACACGGGGCGACTCCACCCTCAACATGGTCCACTCCACCAAACTCTTCGGCGTCATCATCGACGACAGACTCACCTGGGACCCCACACCAACTACGTCCTGTCTTCCGCCTCTTACAGACTCCACATGTTGCGGCTTATGAGATCTTTCGGCGTCCCAGCACCAGAATTAGTTACAATTTACACGATGTTCATTCTGCCTAAGTTAACTTATGCCTCTCCTGCCTGGTATCCATGTCTCACAGTCACCCAACTCGGTCGCCTTGAAAAAAATACAGAAGAGGGCTATCAGGATAATCCTCGGCGACTCATACACCACCTATGACGCCGCCCTCGCCGCCTTGCATCTCACCACGCTCGCCATCCAGTACGCCACCTACCTCAGGCAGTTTGGCCACAAACTGCTTAACAACCCTCGCCACCTTGACCTGCTGCCCCCCTACGCACCGCCCCCACGACGAGCCCTACGCAACTGTAACAAGCTCGTCCCCATCAGAGCTCGCACCGAGCGGTACAGACGAAGCACCGTTCCTACTCTAGTCAGTCTGATCAACAGTCATTAAAGCTTCTGATGGTTAATCAATCTAGTCACTTCTAATACGTTTTTATATTATTCTATTTATTTTTTCTCCTTAGCTTATCAGTGTATCATTGTTTTTATTACCATAATTATTTTTTTCTTTTTATCAGGATTTTCTTCAGGCCTGGTTTATCTTTTAATGTTCTTAAACTGCTTTTAAAATTTCGCTTTTAATGTGTAGTTTCAGCCTTTTGCTGCCTGTACAAATTATGTTGCTTCACACACACACACACACACATACACATACACACACACACACACACACACACACACACACACACACACACACACACACACACACACACACACATTCTCACACATTTGCCAGTTCACTTAAAAAGTAAGCAGTACCTAACATACATATGTCAAACAGGCATTAAGGTCTCGGGCGCCTGCAACGAATATTAGGGGGGATGTGGTCTTCAAGACGGCAGACGATGGAAGGGCTGACATCAATCTCACCATGTCCCAAGTAGTGACTCAGGCTCGTCAAGTAAGTTTACCACTTACGGAAAATTACTTGTCATTATCAATATTATGGTAACATTGATAGACATATTGATGGCATGAATTGATTAATAATTTTCTTCAAACTGTTTTTTCCTTTCTAACAACGAATCAATTCAAGCCAAAAGAGTAAAGTTAATATGTGCAAGTTTACAGTATTAAAGTGATTCAACGCGAGATGCTATAGGACGCCTAACTTCTGATTTATCAATAGTTTCTGATTGGGGCAGAGTATACCTGGTTCTGTTCAACGCCTCAAAAACTCTATTTCTACAACTATCTACTCAACATAACCTTCCAGCTAATTATCCCCTCTTTTTTAATGACACTTAACTGCCCCTCTCCTCCATATTAAACACACTCGATCTATCCTTTACTAAAAATCTAAACTGGAAATTTCATATCTCTGCTAAATCAGCTTCCAAGAAGTTAGGTATCATATGGCGTCTGCGTCCATTTTTCTCCCAGCTGCTTGCTCTGTACAAGGGCCTTATCCGTCCATGTATGGAGAATGGTTGTCATGTCTGGTAGGGTTGAACTCAGACACCTTTACTAAATAGGGAGGAGTCTAAAGCTTTTCGTTTAATCAACTCTCCTTCTTTAGCTGACTGTCTTGATTTTTTAAGTCACCGATGCAATGTTATTTTCGCTACGCTATATTCATGCTGACTGCTCTTCTGATCTTGCTAACTGCATGCCTCCCCCATCCCATGGCCTTGCTGCACATGGCTTTCTACTTCTTCTCATCCCTATTCTGTTCATCTTTCTAATGCAAGAGTCAACCAGTATCTTCATTCTTTCATCCTTTACACTAGAAAACTCTGGAACTCTCTTCTTCTGTGTGTTTTTCCATCTGCCTATGACGAACTCTTTCAAAAGAGTAGTGTCAAGACACCTCTCACGCTAAATCAGACTTCCATCTCTCCCTCTATTGCTTCTACTGTCCTCTTTCCAAGGTCTGGTGACAAGGGGGATTTTTTTTTTTTACCTATCTTTGTTTGCCCTTCGCCAGTATTCTTTTAATGTAAAAAAAAATTCAAATTAAGAGTGTTTCTAATCTTTAAATTCAATGATTAGCTTTAAAATGTATACATTTCATTGTTTTCACGCTTGCATTGATATATTATGAACTATGGTATTATTGTCTTAAGTAAATTACCAATACCACTGGAGGCACACAACATTACCTGTATCAAAAGGCGTACCTAAGAGATAATGAAACCAAATATCATTTCCAATGTATCACAATTGTCGTATGTCGTTTAAAGTTTAACAAAATACAATTGAACTTTAACTGATTGGTACGATGTTATAATAAACATTAAGATAACAAGAAATATATTGTGGTTATTTTCAAGTTATGTTACAAGAAAACTAAGATATCTTTGTGTTCTTCCTATTTTTAATCTTACCAAATAAATTCCTCTGCAGGTAAATCACCAATATCTTAGAGTTCAAAAAATCATCTTCATCTTTACATTATTAGCGTGTTATTTTTCGTCACATATTTATGTATACGTATGTTTGCGTCTCAGTGGTGCAGTGGTTAGCATGTATGACTATGAATCCACTGGCCCAAGTTTGATCTCAGATGAGGGCAGTCAGTGGACAGTTTACTCAGCTGTTCATCCTTCCAATAGGGCTGGTCGATAAATGGGTTCCTAGGGAAAACTGGAGAAGGTAAACTGCGGAAGCTCGGATGTCACAGTGGCTCTGTGTCCCGGGGTAACGGATTAATTTTTACCACAGGCTCAAAGGCCCATGTGACGGGAGATGAGCGCCCGCAGCTACGAGCAGCTATGCGCAGCTACAGCGTGTGTCCCCACTTTACATGCTTGATGTTGAATACACCCATTACACTTAAGAACATTTAATCAATATATAGTTTTTTTCACTTTTTTTACCGTAATATTCCTGATCTTTTCTTCCAAGTGGTGTGAACTTTTAAAAATGTTTGTATTATTTGCTTTTCTAGATTCCTGCTACATAGCTTTCGCACTGAGTGTGATATAGACCGTATATATTTAATACTGAGAAACCCCAGTCAGGGATGTGCTACAATGGATTTCCGTCTTTCTGTAATTTGTGAGACTTTGATGATCTTTATACAACTACTATTTTCCAAATGACTTTTTCTTTTATTCATAGACATTAACGAATATTAAGTGAACGTCACTCCCATCTACAAAAAGGAATTAAGTCTCTTCCTGGAAATTA
>JAPQNM010000017.1:1258961-1326461 GCA_029783475.1 Metacarcinus magister | reverse complement strand
CGGTGGTGTCCGTACAACAGGGGACAACCACAGGATATCCCGAGAGTCGGTCTGCAATGAGTACAAAGAAGTACAAAGGAGTACAAACGAAGAACAAACAGCAACAGTCCTACTGGACCTAACGAGGCTGTCTGTTTAGCTACACTACTACTATAATATCTACTTGATAGAGACAAAGCAAAGTAGAAGATTCCTCTCCACCCACCCACCCCTCCAGCCGAAGCTGGCCGGAAGAGGAAGTGATACCATGTAGTATGGAAAAACTATCATGGAATTTGTATAGAAAATTGAAAAAAAAACAGGAGTAATCTATGCTATAGAAAGAAAAAAAAATACGCAAGAGTGAAAAACTTGATTTGGTGGATTGATGCTAAGTGCTTATCGAGTTTCTTCTTAAACGATTCAATTGTGATACTGTTAATTATTTGTACTGGGAGAGAATTCCAAACATTTATGATTCTATTGAAGAAAAAGTGCTTCGCTTCATTCGATCTAAAACGCTTACCAATGATCTTGAAGCCATTGTTACGAGTGGTGCTTATGAGATCGGTAGTTACTAGTCGTTTATGTTAATATTATCAAAACCATGAAAAATCTTAAATACCTCAATTAGGTCCTCTCGTAGCCTACGTTTGGATAAACTGAATAAGTTCAGCTCCTTTAGTCGTTCTTCGTAAGACTGGTTTCGCAATCTTGGGATCATTTTAGTAATTCTTCTTTGTATTCTGTCCAGCTTATTAATATTTTTTCTATAGTATGGTAACCAAAATTGAATGCAATATTCTATGAGAGGGCGTACGAGTGCATTATATAGTACAAGGAAAACTTTTTCAGATTTATACTCAAAAGTTCTACCGATGAACCCGACCAGTTTGTTAGCTTTTTTTAACAACGTCTGAACAATGTTAATCTGGTTTGAGGTCGTTACTAATGGTTACCTCTAAGTCGTTTTCATGGTTAACCTTGGAAAGTTCGGAGCCATTCATTGTATATTTAGAGAATTGATTATTGTTACCGATATGCAAAACTTTAGATTTACTAACATTAAATTTCATTTGCCACTTTTTGACCAACTGACTAACGTGTCGAGGTTTGATTGAAAATGTAGTTTATCGGCGTTTGTAGTTACTTTACTCGTGATTTTCGTATCGACAGCAAATTTTGATATCTTACAGGTGAGGCCTTCATCAATATCAATTACATAAACTAGAAAAAGAATGGGACCAAGTACTGAGCCCTGTGACACACCGCTTTTAACGCCTCGCCAGTTAGATGATTTACCGTTTATGACAACGCGTTGCCTTCTTTTGGAAAGCCAGCCATCAAGCCATATAAGAATTTTCCCAGATATGCCATGCGAATCAAATTTTTTTGATAGTCGTTTATGGGGAATTTTGTCAAGTGCTTTATGAAAGTCAAGATAAATTATATCTACCGCTTTTGTCTCGTCATAAATGTTGAATACATCGTTATAAAAGCCAAGGAGATTCGTTAAGCAAGAGCATTTGTTACGGAAACCATGTTGAGAATTATTAATCATGCTGTTTTCTTCTAGGAAAGTCACTAGTTTATCACGCATTATAGTTTCCATTAATTTACCAACTACGGATGTGAGGCTGATTAGTCTGTAGTTAATCGGTAGTGATTTATCTCCTTTTTTTTGCTAATTTCCAAATGTCGGAAACTCTTCCATAATTTAAAGATTTATTGAATAGTATTGCAGGAGGTTTGCTGATTTGATATGTTGCCTCTTTTAAGACTCTCGGTGCAATCCAATCAGGACCAGGAGTTTTATTTTCTTTAATTTTAACAAGTGCCTTAGTTACAGTATCCTCAGTAAAGTCACAATCGCTTAAAGGATTTAAGTTAGGTTTAGCTGGGGTTATTTCCTGGATTTCATAGGTGTCTTCAACGGTAAAAACGGATGCAAAATAATCATTTAGTACTTCGACCATTTCCGATTCTGTATTTATTTCCTTACCGTTTTCTAGGTGGAGTGGGCCAATATTAGTTGTGACAACTTATTTATTACGTACGTAGGGGTAAAATTCCTTGGGGTTGGATTTAGTTTTATTTGCAATATATATTTTTCGTTATCTTTTTTACTTCGTCTAATCATCTTTTTTTGTTTCGCGTCTTAGTCTTTCATATTCTATTTTATCGTTTTCGCTTTGTGATCGTAAATATTTACCATGTGCGAGCTTTTTCAGTAATAATCCTGCCTCAATTTGGCTATTCCACCAATTTGGTTTATTAATATTTTTACGTGGACGTCTCTAACAAACTGGAATGCATAATTTAACGGCTCCATTTATGATGTCATACAATTTTTCCCACGATTTATTTACATCGGTTTCGTTTTCTACTACGCTCCAATCAGTATCTGCCAAAATCTTTCTCAATTTTACAAAGTTACCTTTGCGATACATGAAGATAAGTTCTTCGCTTACGTTATCTTTGTAAGCTTCGAAATTTATGTTACAAGAGACAATTTTATGGTCGCTGGTGCTGAATTCTGTGCCCGTATTAACGTTACTTACTAGACCGTCGTTTATTTTGTCGTTTGCAACTAAATATTGAATAGCTTGGCAAATTATATTCTGCTAAAAAGTCTCTATTATCTGTGTTTATCCAAAATTCCGATATTGCAATAATGTGAAAATCCTCAGATGTTGCAAGTGCTTCTAAATCTGAGAACTAATTCTGAGGCTGCACGCGTTAAACATGCAAATTTTTAGGCAATTTTTTACGCTAGTTTTTCTATACATGGTGTTACTTACGTAGCTGAGGTTGTGCGAGGCTGGATACTGTTTTTTCTCCTGAAATCAGAAACATTGTTATTAAGTAGCCTCAACTGGGTTGAGGTGCAGGCCATCGTCCTTGAAAAGAAAAGGTTTGTTATAAAAGTCATCCCAGCAGTTGATAAATTCGATTCCTTCATCTGTACAAATGGACTTAAGACGGTTATTGGTGCTGAAGGCCCTGTTGAAAAAAGCTGTGAGTGCACTACTTCAGGGAAGGATTCCTGAAAGAAGGATTTTGTTAGTCTTACACTCTCCAGCAGTTCCTCAGATCTGGTGTTCATGACGTCATTTGTACCTGCATGAATAATTAAATGAGTGTTAGTGTTTGCCTGACAGTCACAGGCTGCTGAGATGTCATCCACACGTCCCCCAGGCATGCACATCCTTTTCCTGTTGGATCGATTCCTCCCACAGAACTTCGTAATTTTGTCTCTTACACTAAAGTCGCGATGATTCTCATCTCATGGTCCTCTTCTTCCTCTTCTTTCGTCAGGATTTTAAAACTGTTATAAGTAGAGACCGGTAAGAAAGATTTATTATTAATTCGTCATGCACCATTTCCAACAAGAGTGAAAAGTACTTCCCTCTGAATTACGCGTTCAGGGAGACTTACAGCATCGTGTTGCGTAGCAGCTACAGCGGCGTAACTCGTTGGCTGATCTGTAGATGGAGACAAGGGAGATAAAACTCCAACGTTTGCTGTGACGAACTCCTGTAAAACATCAATTTTTTTCTTAAGTTCATCATTTTTCTTCTGTAAAAAACACAATCGGCAGATTGACGAATCTGAAAAGAAATTTGCAGCGAAACGCCCATTACACACATCACATTTAAGAGACATAATTAATTGTAGAAATAAAGAAAGACTTAACAATGCAAAAGGGTTAGGAACAGGTAGACGGATTATCGCTGTCAAAAGAATATTAATGAGGTCTATCAAAGATTAAAATTTTGAAAGGGTCAGCCAGGTAGAAGGATTATACTAAAACGAGGTCAGGTCAGAGAAACAGGTAGACAAATTAACGCTGAGAAGAGGTAATGAGATCTATCTAGACAAGGATTAAAATCTTGAAAGGTTCAGACAAGTAGACGGATTAAGATTAAAAGATCAGGTTAGTCAGGTCTGAACTTTCAAGGTCAAATTTATGAGCGAGGCTTAAGTAGCAATCTTGCTTTTAAACAACAAAATATAAATATATAAGGAGAGAATTGGTAATTACTGAATAAATAACACCACAGAGAACAATCAAGTAAATAATAAGATTAAATAATAACAATAATTGTGGGTTCTGAAGAAGCTGTGAGCGAAACCGGTCAGGAATAAAAAACCTCAGTATACACTGTGTTTCTCTTTCCACAACCCACAACTGTCAAGGTGTCTAAATAACAATAATGTACGAACGAAGGGGTTAAAGGCCACACAGAATCTTAACACATGAATTATATGTGTATCACTGATGTATGTGCGTATGTATGAGTTGTGTAAAATGTTTTTAAGTGCAGAGACAGCAAAAGATAGCAAGAGATGGTGTATCCTAGGAGTGATATGAGCTTAGCGTATTGGGTAGCGATGGGGAGGTATCAGAATGTCAAGTCAGGTCAGCGATCGAGCGTCATGACTAGGAAGGACTTCCCAGCGACTGTGAAAAAGTCTGCAGCAATGGACTCGAAAGGCCTGGAGGGGTTGTCGTCGCACATCATGGATTCCTGTTGTTGACTGGATTGTAGCACCTGACATGGCTTGCAGGCACGGACAGTACAAGCGATGTCAGAGTTTATGCCAGGCCAGAACACAGCCTTCCTCGTCCGACGTCGAGTGGCTTCCACATCCCAATGGCTGTCGTGGAGGCGTGCGAGGGTGCGATGTGGTCATGATGTGGTGCGTCTTGGTCGGAATGTCTAACGCCGTAGATGTGCGGTGGCGTCGGTGCACGCCGTCTCGTCCTCAGGTGTGGGGCGGCTAACTAGGACTTTCGACCGAGCATCCGGGATGCAGAGCTGTTTCCCAGTACGCCACACAACTGTGAACAGGTAGGGCGATATTTTCTCCTTGAGACGCTGGAGGGGGGGGGGTTCTCGACCGCATCTAAAGTGTACGCGTTAAGGATCGGGACCAATGGTCGGTGGTACGTCATCAGTGTAACATTCTGTGATTCAATAAGTTGGAGTCCACATTTTGACATGGCCCAGACAACGGCAACCAGCTCTAGTTCGATGGTGGCGTAGCGGGTCTCAGCATCAGTAAGGAAGTATGAGTCACACTGAACTAGACGTGTCTTTCCTTGGCTGTGGTCTGTGGCTGTGGTGGAGAGCGTACCCAATCCCGTGAAGGCGAGAGGCATCCATCTGAAGGATGACCGGTAGCGCCGGGTCGAAGTGTGCCAGGGCAGGCAGTTGGATTAGGGCCGTCTTGACGCGGGTGAAAGATTCGTCGTGGTCCGCTGTCCAAATGAACGCCCATTTCGGGCTCATAAGAGAGCGAAGGGATTGGGCCGCAGATGATGTCTGGGGTGAACTATGACAACTGGTTCACCAGACCCAACCCGAGGGAGTCGGGAAATCCCGGATGGGACTGACTCGGTCTTTGTCTGCAGAGGCGCCCGCAGCGGAGAGGTCGTAGCCACAGAATCGTTTCCTAGGCTCGGCGACTGCGAACTTATTTTTGTTCAGGGTGATTTCATGCTCGCGGCATCTGACCAACATCTGACGAATCCTTTGCAGGTGTGTAGGGAAATCGTCATCGAAGAGGAGGATATCATCGACCCCCTTGAAATATTTTTCCATCCTCTGGAGTGCTATGTCACCGCGGAGGTAATAGGCGTCACCGGTGGCCGCGAAGCCAATGGGTCCTCTGCAGTGCGTGAATCGGCCGTACGGGATTATGAAGATCGTGAGATGCCGATCATTCTCATCAAGCTCTAACTGCCAGTACCCACACAGGGCATCCGCTGTTGTGAAGTAACGAGCTGACGGGATAACCCTGTGAACGGTAGCGTGAGACATTGGTACTGGGTGAGTCGAGCGGGAAGCTATATACTGTCAAGTTCGTGATGTCCACCGTGACTCCTTTGTCCTTGGCGACGACGACTAATGGGTGGCACCAGTCAGATGGCTCGCCGCAGCAGGCTCAATTACCCCTTGACGTGCCATGGATTCCAGTTCGTCCTTGACGTGTTGCTGGGACGCAAAGGGGATCTGTCTTGGTGTGTGAATGGCGAACGGTACCGCGTCCTCCTTCAGGTGGATTCTCATGGGCCGGCCAATTACTGGCTTCAGGGGGGCTTCCTTGAGATCTTCTTTAGAGACTAAGACGTCCTTGAACTCTCGAAAAAAAGTACTCCTTCACGGAGGACGGGGAGGTGAAGACGGAGAATGGCAGTTCGTTATACTAGTTAACGTGCTTAACCGTTTGGAATGGCTTCGGGAACTTCGGTGATATGATAGCGAATTCCTTGCAGTAGCAATTGGAGAGAAGTGGAGTCTGGACGCCCGCATGCACTTGTATCTGGGTGACACAAGATCTCTGCTCGAACAATAAGGTAGCTTGAAAACATCCCAGGGCGGGTAACATCTCTGAACCGTCCGCCGTCAACGTGTGAACGAAAGGAAGAAGTTGTAGGCTGCTCCTGGGGATTTGTAGCATGCCTAGATGTTGCTGGCCGATGATGGTGACGTCTGCGCCTGTGTCTGGTAACATCTGGAGTCGTGAAGTGAACTCTCCGTACATCATGTAAACACACACGGGCTTGTCGTCTGAAGAGGGGACGAGGGGACGTGAGTCACACGGCGGCAGAAACTGGACTTCTGTGCAGGAGAGTGTGACCTGCCCTGGCCGTAGTCCATCCACTTCACTCGGCAGTACTTGTCGTAGTGTCCGGTCTTCATGCAGGAGCGACACTTGACTTCCTTAGCAGGGCACTTGGCAGTCCTTGCTCAACAGCCCTTGCGTCCGTAGTTGTTGCAGGTGCTGTCAGTGGCAGAGCACTGGTTTTACCCTTCTTGTAGGCAGAAACATTGCACAGCTGACTTGGTGAAGACTGGATGGTGGATGCTGTGTTTGGAGCAGCTTCAAATGAGCGGCAGTAGGTGAGAGGTGACCCTGTGTCTAGAGAAGCGAGGTGTTGAACCAACTCTTCCTCTCTGACGCCCAAGAGCAACACCATCTTAAGTGGGGTCTCAGCACAAACTGCTGGGTTCTCTGAGCATAGCTCTTTAGCTAAGTTCATCAAAGCGGACATAAAGCTAAGAAAAAGACTCGCCGGCTGCCTCTGCAACACATGAGTTCGCGGCGGCGGAGATCCTCATTTCGTTGACACTTGAAATGGGACTGCATTTCATCAAGCTGCGTGTCAGGTGTGATCCCGCAAGTGTGTTCCAGAGTCAGTTGGACGTCCAAGGAGACCGGCATCCGTAGCTGGATAAATTGCTTTTCCCTGGAGAGGCGCTGTAGGTCGATCATGACTGAAAGATCGTGCCACCGCCGACACCATTGCCTGAACAGTTGGTAGGTTGCGTCAGCTTGCAGGGTGGGGTGACTGAGCCACAGGTTTGCCCGTAGGAGGCCCGGCTATGAGCGTAGGAGTCACAGTCATGATGGAAGGTGGTGTAGCGACTGTTGTGGCAACTGTGACGGCAGGTGTGGTGACAGGTGGAGCAGCTGCGGGAGTGGTTACTAAAGAGTCGTATACAGGAGCAGAAGGGTTGAGTGTTGGATGAGGATCAGATGAGTAAGGTGGATATATCAGGTGCTGAGTGGGCGGGGCCACCACCCCATTTACGGTGGAATGAGCCGACAACATCTGTACCCAAGACATGAAGCGCTCGATGTCTTCCTTGCGTGTCGCTTTATCCGCATTCCTCCTTTCAGCCGCTTCTCCACTCGTACGTAAATCTTCCTCCCCTTGTCTCTCTTCATCTTCCTATCTCCGGCGAACGTCAGCTGACAGTCTAGATTCCTCCAAATACTTGATGAGATGAAGGAACTCTGTGTTACGTGGAGTGTAAATAAGTAGGTGAGGTGTCAGCCATTGGGAGACTGTAGGGGGACTGCTTAGGGACTTATAAGGACTGCCAGAGTCCTCACGTGACAGGTAGGTAGTGTCGAAAACCCGATAAGAAAAAGGGTTTTAACAGAAACTTTTAGTGTATGACAGTGTAACGATGCGTGGTTCACGTTAACATGCGTGGGTCTAGCCTCGGGTACTCGGGCCATGGTGCGGCGGCAGTAGAGCTGGACAAGATCCGTGAATTTCAGTAATCGTGGATCCGATTATTTTGTCTGGCGGATCCGTGAGATTCGGGTCAGGACCCGATTACTGGATCCGTGAGGCAGCCAGACGAGTACTAGATCCGCGCGGCGGCCAGACGATTACTGGATCCATGAGGCAGCCAGACGATTACTGGATCCGTGAGGCAGCCAGACGATTACTGGATCCGTGAGGCGGCCAGACGATTACTGGATCCGTGAGGCAGCCAGACGATTACTGGATCCGTGAGGCGGCCAGACGATTACTGGATCCGTGAGGCGGCCAGACGATTACTGGATCCGTGAGGCGGCCAAACGATTACCGGATCCGTGAGGCAACCAGACGATTACTGGATCCGTGAGGCGGCCAGACGATTACTGGATCCGTGAGGCAGCCAGACGATTACTGGATCCGTGAGGCGGCTAGACAATTACTGGATCCGTGAGGCGGCCAGACGATTACTGGATCCGTGAGGCAGCCAGACGATTACTGGATCCGTGAGGCGGCCAGACGATTACTGAGTACAGACGATTACTGACGGATCCCGCGTACTCAGTAATCGTCTTGCTCTCTACACGAATACCGGGCGACCATTAATATTCTGACGGCCTGACGAATTCAATACTACTACTACTACTAATATTAATAATAATGTTACTACTAGTAGTAATACTACTATAATAATAGAATTACCATGTCATGTAGCCTACTTGCAATCTATTAACTATGCCATATAGACTCATAGAAATGTTTGATTGAAACATAGCTACGCTTAGTTTTATATTTGTATGGTGCTTACAAGGCAAAACTCTGATGTTTTTTAATGTGAATTCCACGGCGCTCGTGACTTACGAGCAGAGGTATACAACTTTAAGACCACGAAAATGTAGCAATTTTAAGAGAAAAAAAAATGACACGGTTTAATGGAAGAAGAATTAAAGTTCGTGGAGGAATTATAATTATGCTGATAATTAACATACATATGTAGAGCAGACTGGCACCAACCCCCCTTATAAAAGCAGCTATGACTCAACTGAGTTGCGGGAGGCGTGTTGTGTGTTGTCTATCGTGGCCCCGAAGGGGGCACACGGGCTAACAACAGAGCCCGTCGGAGTTGGCGTGAGGTAGGTGAAATCGTGTGGTGGTGACGGACTCTGGTCAGTCTACACCAACACCATAATATGAGCAGATGTTCGTTGATAAAAAAAAATAGCAGAGTTTCGGGAGTGTGTGCGTGAGACCGCCGTGCCCCCAAGTCAGGGGGGCACACGGACGCAACACAACACACACCCACTGGGATCTGGGCGCGGATCCATGTGGGAGGCAATATAGCCAGTATAAATAGGCTACGCACTGACGTCACACCTTATCAACCAATCATCTTTCGAATAAAGGAAAAGAAGTTTGGCAGTATGAGAATACTGCTTTATGTCGCGAGCGTCTAGCAACAGTTTACATTTCAACAATGTTATTTTTTTGTTTTTTTAAGTTTTAAACATTATCATTCCCAAGTTGTGACCAGTATGTTTGACGTAGCTAATTATCACTAAGAAGTTCAATATTTAACTCGGCATTTCTGACCATAAACTTATAAAGTAATCATCGGATCCGATTACTTGGCAAAAGTAATCGGGTCCCAGCAGCTCTGACGGATCCGCGGGATCCGAGTCCAGTAATCGGATCCCGCCCAGCCCTAGGCGGCAGTCTCCTGCTGCGCGCGGTTGCAGCAGGATGTAGCACTTGGAGCTCTGTCTCTTGCCCCAAGAAATGGACTTAACGACGGTGTGAAGTGACAAACAGAGTACTGCACATGCAATACGGGTCACTGTCACTGCACGACACTCACTGTCACTACACTGTCTGTCACTGTAAAAATCCCGAAGCTTGGGGAGGTGCAGAAGGAAGAGGATATGCTGGCACGGTAATGGTGGCTTTCTGGCTGGCCCAGTGGCGCGTTACCAGTAGTTCTCCTATTCTGAGCAGTCCGTCCCCCAACTGCGCATGCTCAGAAGTATTGTTTGTAAAAAAGGGTTTGTTGATAAACAAAAGCCGGACAGCTCCATACATGGAGCCGCGTTACTAGCAGTCCGCCCGTTCTGAGCTGTCCGCCCATTAACATTAATTCACCTCTAAGCCTGATCTGTTTTATCATAAGTGAAGTGAATGGCCATTAAACAGCTATTATGCAGCAGAAATTCTAGGTTGTAGTTATAGAAAATATAATATCGTTAGTCTGAAATGGGAAATAAAAAGTTTAGGGATGATGTTTCAACCTCCACTTCCTTTTGGACATGTAAACTACACTTTTCTAGTGACTTTTTTATGTGTTTCAAATCAATCAAATTTTTTTTCTCCGTCAGAAATACTTTGTTTTCCCAGTAATTATGGTAACTTTTCCCAGTAAACCTACCCCATACCAAGAAGAACACCATTGGAATTGGCATTATGGGTTGGTTGAAGACAAACAATACATTCCCAGTAACTATGATGTAAAAAAAATAAAAACTACCAGTAAAATGTACTCTACACGTCATGTCATAACAAGTATTCTAATCTAACATAACATAACATAACTTAACCGAGCCTAGCCTTACCTTCCATTATTTGACACATACAGACAAACTTATACAGAATTTATCTATACATACACTGGTAATGACAAAAGGTATTTTCAAAGTGTGAGTCGAAACTTAATAAATATCTTATTTAGATATGCTTTACTCTCATCCCTAATCTGTCCAGCTCCCTCACGCTAGAATCAACCAGTATTTTCATTCTTTCATTCCTTTCACTAGTGAACTCTGGAACTCTTTACCTAAATTTATATATCCTCCTGCTTACGACTTTTCTACCTTCAAAAGAGGAGTAACAAGACACCTGCCGAAATGATTTGGATAATTTTGTGTAATCTTGCCGGGTTCCTTAGACATAAGAAAAAAAATTATATGTACTACATGTGTTCTTAGTGTGACAAAACGTATTACTCAGTCATATCACAATGATATGTGTAAATTTGTATTATCTTGAGGCGGCACCTTACTGCAAAGATACAAGTGTAAGGTGCCAGGGAACTATCCATTTGTAATTATCTCTCATTCCTTTCCCAGGAAACTGTATGTGCTATTGTAAGATTTTCCTTGGGTGCATGTATTTTCCAAATCCCTCCCGGGGCACTGAAGAAGTCCCCAGATCTTCCTCTTGTAAAATTTCCCTATCTTCATGTAACTTTTCTTCCCTTCCCAAGTAGACATGGGAAGAGAAGTATACAGTTCTCTGTTCTTCCTGTTACCTTGGTGCAACTCTTCCCTTTTTTTCTATTACAGCTCTTCCTGTACATGGTACAACTTTTTTTTCCCCTTTCTTCCCCTTACAATGGTACTAAAAAAATCTCCAATTTTCAAAATACTCCCAAGATTTCTTAAAATAACAGACTCTGTCCCACAAACAAGGTGGTAGCCCAAAACTAAGAGTAAATGAAAATAAAAATAGAGTAATAAAGTGTACAAATATAGTAGTTAATGTATAGAAGGATGAAAGTAGTTCTAAATGGAAAGTTGCCTGAAACAGTGGAGTGCATTAATCGTTTAGGGCCACATGATGCTAGAGACAGGAATAAACGAAGAGGTGAATTTTAGAAAGTTGTACGCAGTGCTGCGTGTAGCCACAGTGCTTATCTAGCAAGTAGAAAAGATGTGGGGGTTAAGGAAAAGTGTTTTAAGTGTATGACATATGTTGCTGGGAATGATAGCAAAGATATAATTGTATGAGGGTGTAGGGGTACCAATTGCAATATATGGAGCTGAAATGTGGAATGTGGCAGCAACAGAGAAGATTGAATGTAATGGAGAAAGTGAATAAGTTTCAAGCACTAGGTAATTAACGTCATATGGCACTTACGAATAAGAGCTCAGAGCTCATGTCTGATCTTTGGGTAGGCTTTGACCTTATACACCAAACACACCTGGGAGGTGGGTCACAAACCCCTCGTTACACCCAGTACTCTGCTGGGTGGACAGGGGCATGGGTGAAATTGTCCATATTTATTTCCAGTGCAAGAGTAAAGACATGTGCCGTGAAACTGGGTCTGACGTTGTTATGGTGTTTTCACCAACCCTTCTCACTAACTAGATCCACCGACTATTCCCACTGACTAGAGATGAGGGTGAAAACTATTAGAGTTCTTTAGGGTTAGTTTCCCTCAGACTCACGGTGACGCTGGGGGCTTACGAATCGCTGCCACCACCCGCGTTTTTAGGGACACGGGAACCCTTGGTCACTGGTTTAAAATTTACTTAGCAATAAACCTTAGTTACACGGAGTCACCCTGATTACCACTTGGGAAGAAAGATATTTAATAAAAAAAAAAAACTTCTCAGTTATCTATGATTATTATTCTTTTTTCAGAAGAAAAGATTTCACTCCAATATAATGTTTCAACACACCTGTTTACTAGAGTATAGGTAGTGCATCTCAGTTACTTCCTAAACGCCCCGAAAAAAGAACAAAGGAAAAAGCAATACACACCTTTGGTGATCAACTAACTAGTTTAAACTGTCAAGCATCGGGTTCAACAGACCTTGATTTAAACTGTTTATCACTTTTCACATTAAACTCAGACGATTACCACACTGAGAACACATCAAATTACAAATTTTCCTGTTTTCACTGACTAAATTATTCTTAATTTTCTGACTCATATATTTAACCAAAACACACGACCTATACAACACAATACAATTCCTGATATTTCTGTACTAAAAAGAAACATGTGATTGGGGAGGGGTGTGTGTGGGGGGTGGGGGGGGGGCACTGGAGACAGTCTGTTTCAGGGGAGAGATGGAAGGCATCTGGCGAATGTCGCCAAGGCGGGAAAAAGGTGACGTCCGTGGTGAGGGTCCGGCAAGAGATTTTCTCGCATTTTACTAATTCAAATGCTGATCGTTGAGATCCTGTATTGATACTAAATTATATAGCATGAATTGTGGTGTAGAAAAATGGTAGTCTGTTCGGTTAATAAATATTATATCAATTATTATCATCAAGGAAAATTGATTAATAACTAATTCTTAAGAGAAAACAAATCATCAAGATTGCATCATCTTTCTTATAACATGGTTATGAAAAGAAAACTTTTTATTTTAATTACTTGATGATATGGAGATTGACTTTCACTGGAGATGAAGATTAGGTGGGCGAATATAAGTAAATCATTTATAAAGAACTTATTAAAAGAGAGACTTTTTAGGACTTCTGATATCGGGCATTACATGAGTTTTCCCTCCAAGCGAAACTTTTTTTAAGATCAGAATTCAGACTGAACAATTATTTAAGGCACATTTACAAAAGAAAAAAAAGTGTGTGAGCACATAATGGACAAAGTTGGGTTAGATAATGAGGTCGATATTCAACTTTATATCACAACAGGACTTAACTCCGACGGTTCTCATTCATCCTTAAGTAATAATTACAACTTGATTACCTTTATCTTGAAACTACAGATTAATGACAGACTTACAAACGTAACTTTGTTACAATAAACCTATCACTAGAAACATATGACTTTTAAGATACTTAGAATCTCATCCCAGTTTTCACCCGGGAGTGTAATGACGAATTACCATGACCAGACAAAAGCTAGTACTCTCTATTGCAGGATGACCTTCTGGATCCCTGACCTTACATTCAAAACAGATATATAAATAAATTACCAGTCACCTTACCTCATTCACTCGTCACATCCACCCGCCATTCGTATCCGCAACAGATGGTCCGTACGAAGAAACTATCAGCGCTCGACAACGTCCTAGTGTACACATCCACCACTCTCCATTGGAAGACTTTACTGAGGGCAAACCATCCACGGCTCCCTCCTTAAAAAGTGAGTTTACTCTCTTCCTACTATTATTTGACTTATTACACAAGACTTATTTTTTAAAACATATTCCAGGGCTCAAACTAGGCTGAGTGGGAAAGGGTGTGATCGATATACATAACTTACCACATCTGCCGGTAACTTCACATCATTCCTATCAGGTTGAGTATCGACACTTACTGATACCACCCCCCCTCAAAAAAAAATGGAAATTTTTACAATATATGGACAGACATTGAGGGGGACACTACTATCTACTATGGATTGACATTTCCTGTATTAACCTGCGTGGGGGTCTACGCAGTCTGGGGGGAAAAGGTTCTTCAGCCTCTTCGGGAGCACTGTGAATGTTTTGGGGCTCAGTTAACCACTGTTCACTGCCACAGTAGGGCTTAACCTTTTCTGCGGTTCTCTGCACCTTTTGTCCTGTGAACAAATTTTCTAGCACATACCTTCCCTGATTACCTCTACCACTTTGTATGATCCATCCTACTTGAGGTTCAACTTTTTACTTATTCCTGGCTGTAACACTTCCCTTCGGACCCATACTAAGATACCTTCACTCACTGCCTCATTTTTCCGTTTCCTGTTTGCCACCTCACGATATTTCTGAGTAAGTTTCTTGTGGGTCTCTTGGATTATTTCATGTACAATTTCCACTTCGTCCTTTTCTCCCTCTACACTAAACAATCTTGCACCCAGAGTACGGGGGGCATGACGGGAGAAGAATGCGAAATATGGCTGCACACCTGTTGAGTTGTGAACGGCTTGATTCATGATGGCCTGAGTGGTAGGGAGATACGAAAACGATTTAAGTGGGTAAACTTTGTAAAGGGTAGAGAGGAGAGTCTTGAGGGAACGGTGTAGGCGTTTGGTGACTCCATTTCCACGGGGGTTGTATGGCGTGGTGTAACAGCAGTGGATATGGTGTCTCTGGCAGAACTCTTGATATTTCCTGGACACTAACTCTCCATTATTGTCAGAAATGATGGTCCTCGGTGCTCCGAAGTCAGCCACATATTTGCCAAGTGCCTCTACTACAGTGTGTGATTGTTTTGTTTTGAGGGGGAAGAATTTTCCAAACTTACTGTAATGGTCTAAAATGGTGAGAACATACCTAAATCCTTGGGTACCTGCCACCATATCAGTGAGGTCTATACCTATCCTTTCTAAAGGTTTATTGACAGAGGGCACCTCTTGCCATTGTTGTTGTAAGCCAGGGTGGTTTTTTAAATCTTTGACAAGTAACACAATTCCTTACATATTGACGTATATCTACTTTTATATTACACCAGTAGAAAATTTCTTCTGCCTTTTGTATTGACTTTTTCTGGCCAAAGTGACCTGAAGTAACGTGCATATTCCTTGGCATTACAGATTAATTTTTGAAGCACAACTAAACAAAAATGGAGACTTCCATCTGATTTTTCTTTGACATAATATAGCACTTCATCCTGAAGTACAAATTGATCTATGATTGGGGTAGCGTTTGGTTGGTAATTTGCCGCCTTCCAGAAACTCTGCCATTTCCTTCCACCTGCTCTCTTCTCTTTGTGAATTTTTGATTTTTTGAAATGTTAAGCCAAGCCAGAAAGAATTATTAGGTGTACGTTGAATTACTTTAACAGGTCTAGACAACTCATCAGCGACATAATTATGTTTACCTTTTACATAATGGATGTCATAAGTGTACTCCCTCATTTTTAAAATCCAGCGGTTTATTCTAGGAGATTTTGTTTTCCTTTCGAATATACTAGTGAGTGGCTGGTGATCAGTGATAATCGTGAACTTACTACCCCATAGGTAATGATGAAAATTTCGACAAGTAAATACAACTCCAAGAGCTTTCTTGTCTGTGGTAGAATACCTTACCTCTGTTGAACCTAGTTTTCTTGAAAAATAGCCAATTGGTTTGTTACTCCCATCAGGCTGGATTTGGCTAAGCACTCCTCCTACATGGGTGTTACTTGCATCTGTAGTTACAATGAAGGGTTGATTAACCTCTGCTCCAACAAGGATTGGAGCTTGAGTCAGTAAGGTTTTAAGCTGTTCAAAGGAATTTTGACATTCTGGGGTCCAAATAAACTCTACATGATGTCTGGTGAAGTAGGTTAGAGAAGCTGCAATTTGAGCAAAATTAGAAATATGCTTGCGGTAAAATCCACATATTCCCAAGAATCTGCGGACTTCTTATACTGTCTTAGTGGGTTTCATACTGTTGACTGCTTCTACATTAGCTGGATAAGGTTTACTCCAATGTTTAGAAACTCTGTGCCCAAGGAATTTAACTTCTTCTTCTCCAAAACTACATTTGCTGAAATTTAGTTTGACTCCACTTTTCACCAAACAGGAGAAGACTTTATCTAAGCGCTTTAACATGGTCGAAATATCTAGGGAATATTGTCATCTAAGTAATTTCTGACCCAACCTTATCTCATCAGAGGTGTTAAGATAGTTGCCATCTGTCTGGAGAAGATTGCAAGGTAACAGGACAAGCCAAAAGGAAGTCTACGGTAGTGGTATAAAGAAACTCCATCGTTGAAGGCTTTGAGGTCTCGGCTGTTTTCGTGGAGCATAACTTGAAAATAGGCTTTCCTGAGGTCTAAAGTAGTATAGTACTGGTTTCCTGCTGCTTGTTCTACTAATTCATCCAGTCTAGGTAGGGGATAAATGTCTGTGGCTAGATGGGTGTTGACTGCGATAAATCTAGGCACTTACGTTTAGTCCCGTCAGGTTTGTTGACTAGGACAATGGGGGAAAGCCCGGCAGAAGTTGACTTTTCAATGATTCCTCTTTCTTCCATATCCTGTTGCATGTCCTGAATGACAACTTTGGCTTTCTCTGAATAACGATATAATGGACCTCTAATGGTTCTGGGTCAGTTACACTAATTTGCACAGGGGAAGTTTTAATGAGGCCTAATTCTCCTTTCTCTAGTAGGAAAAGATGGTCATGCTTTAGAACTACGTCACTGAGTTCGTTCCTATGATTTGCACATAGGTGGGACAATTTTAACTACTTGATGATGTTTTGGAGCTTTTCAATGCGTCTTCCAAGACTGGTCGTTTTTTGGGGATAAGGTTATTATGAATTTCTGTTGTTACTTTAACTGAAGGTAAATTTACTTCTCCCTTCCCATGAATTTCAAAGAGGGTTCCAGCTTTAAAAAAAAAACAATTGGATTTAGCATCATTGACAAAGGGGCAAGGTATGATCTGATCTGGGTCTATTATAGTACAACATGGATGACGATTTCCACTAACTTTCCCTTGAGGATGGACAATTACAGTAGTGCCTTGAATTTCATTTACATGAAGTGGGCCAAACTGGGTCTGATAAGGAGGAACAGTCACGGTTTTGTTATGTGCAAATTATTAGTTGGGGCTGATTCTTTGACTGGGGGAGGAATCTGAGTAATTTTCTCTACTTTTCCTTTTTTATTATATTAGGTTAATTACATGTGAGGTATTTCCCCCAAAACATCGTCTTTCTTTTGTGATTCAAGTTTAGGGAGGATTGGCTCAGTACGTCACAACCTAACAACACATATGTGGCACTACTGGAAACCAGTGTTTGTGAATCTGTTCTTATCCAATTCCCATTTCCAGAAATACTGATCCTAGAATCCTGAGGGGAGTTCCAGTAACACCTTGGAAGCAGGGAGAGTACGTCCAGTATTTACTTCTTTAGCCAGGTTCTCTGCTGCTGATTTTCTGGTAAGGGTATATCCACTACCGGTGTCAACTAAAGCAGACAACATTTTATTGTTAACTGACAGTTGGATGGTTGGTGAACTTTCCCTTTGAGCTAGTCAGGTATGGTTTTGATTAACTCTCTCTGGGCAGTTTACATTTCCTCGTCTACATCTCTGTCGGTGACAGTCAAAGCATGCTCCTCTCTCGGGATTATGAAGACAGCTTGGCAGGTTGTGGTGGTTACTTTCGCAACATGGGCAATACATTTCTTGCCTAAATGACCTTGGGGCATTACTGTCTTTTGGGGTATACTGAGAGTAAGGGGTAGTAGTTTGACTGGGAACAGGCAATGGTCTAGGGGGAAGAGATAACAAAGGAATGGGAGAAGGAATAGTCTGCAATTGTTCCATGTTTTCTGTTAGTGATTGGAGTTGTTTCCTTAAGGTATTGATTTCCTCC
Organism: Metacarcinus magister; assembly: GCA_029783475.1. Lineage (NCBI taxonomy): Eukaryota > Metazoa > Arthropoda > Malacostraca > Decapoda > Cancridae > Metacarcinus > Metacarcinus magister. The sequence continues at coordinate 1,308,385 of JAPQNM010000017.1, read as the reverse complement.
TATCGGTTAGGTATGTTACTATCCTGTAGGGACAGGGAACCTCTAACTTGAAGGGCGTCGGGACTGGATACAATTTTTTTTCTGAACATGATTCAAGAAGGGAGTGTGTAATTCTAGTTATATTTGTCTCTCAAGTTCTACCCGGTCAATAAATCTATTCAGGCGATACTCTATATCCAAGAAACCCTCCAACCTCTCTTTGGGGTCTTTGGTTAATCCGTGCTAATTTTTCTTTTGATTTTCTTGTCTCGGTTAAGACATTTTTCCTAGGGTATCCTAGTTTCTAACATAGTATACTGGTAGATGAACCGGTTGGCTTTCTGTCCAATCATAACTGTTTGATTCTAGCTCTTGCTAGGCTCTGTCTAGGTTAACGTCTACTGCAAACTCTGTACACAAAGACTGGCGGAAATCAACCCAGGTATTACACGTATTTTTGTTTAATTATTATGTATGAGCACTGTCAGGCTCGGACTTAATCTTTTTTTGGCAATTTATACCCGGGTTGTTCCATAGTTCGAGCACTGTTTAACTAACTCAAAAAATATCTGTAAGCAGGCTGAGGCTTAAGTCCCTCCAATTGATGCAATTCTAAAACTGGGACGTCTCTGGGTTTAGTGAGGGATTTGCAAGGAGTGTTAGGGGGAGAGACTCTTGGTTCTTGTTTGATTATATTTCCCTTAAGGATGTGACTTTCATATGATTGAGATTTGATTATATCCTTTAATACTGATATTTCCTGTCTCAGTTAAACTGGTTCTGGCATGCCATCATCACTATCCAGATTGAGAATTCCAGGATAGCGGGCCATGTTAACCAAATATGTAAGTTGAACTTTCACAGTAAAAATTAGGACAACTTTTAGGAGTGAGGGAGGGAGAGACACTGAACCATACACATGTAAACTCCCTGGGCACTGACTATGTCCTTCCACTTAAAATTTCCACGTGGTAACCAGGTGTGACCACTCTAACCAAGTAGTTTACTATTTTAATGTATCCCACCGCTAAGCCACCAGTGTCGTGCCGTGAACCTGGGTCTGATGTTGTTATGGTGTTTCCACCAACCCTTCTCACTAACTAGATCCATCCTCTGTTTCCACTGACAAGAGATGAGGGTTAAAACTATTACCCCCCTTTCACACGAGGACACTGGTGTCCACCACCGGTGTCGGACACTAGTTGCCTCCCATACTATCCAATGGAGCCTTTCACACGAGGAAACTGCAGTATCCTGACCAGACAACTTCCGGGCAACTAATATTTTGGTGTCTCACTTCCGCAACTTGTGGCGGACACTCGCAGTTGCCGCCACTCACTGTAAAGCATTGTTTGAAATTTAAAAGTGTATGATGCACTCCTGTGCCCATTCTTGGTGATAATATGGGATGTACATCCCATATTATCACCAAGAATGCCTCTTCAATTTATCTTTTAGCCAGCAAAGCAACGAGAAGGAGCTCTTAGTTGGACGCCATTCTACTATCTGGCAAGGAGCATTGTGTCGATGAGGCTATCTTGCCCAGGACAAACTTGAACCAGCCAACCGGTGGGGAACACAAGTGGTTAACACCAGTATACTCGTGTGAAAGGGGGGTTAGAGTTCTGGAGGGTTAGTTTCCCTCAGACTCACGGGGACGTTGGGGGTTTATGAAGTACCACGTGGGAAGACAGATATTAAAAAAAAAAAATAACCTTCTCATTTTTCTATGCTTATTATTCTTTTTTCACTCTAATATAATGCTTCAACAGAACTTTTGCTAGATTATAGGTAGTGCATCTCAGTTATTTCCTAAACCAAAAAAAAAAGAACTAAGGAAAAAGCAATACACACCTTTGGTGATCAACTAACTAGTTTCCACTGTCCAGTATCGGGTTCAACAGACCTTGATTTAAACTGTTTATCACTTTTCACATCAAACTCAGACGATTAACACACTGAGAGTACATCATATTACAAATTTTCTGTTATCCAAAATTTCCTGACTCACATATTTAACCAAAACACAAGACCTATACATAACAATAGAATTCCTGATATTCCTGTACTAAAAAAATACGTGTGTGTGGGAAGGAAGGGGCACTGGAGACAGTCTGCTTCAGGAAAGAGATGGAAGGCGTCTGACGAGTGTCGCCAAGGCGGAAAAAAGGTGACGTCCTTCGTGAGGGTCCAGCAAGGGATTTCCTCGCATTTTACTAATTTAAATCCTGATTGTTGAGATCCAGTATTGATACTAAATTGTACAGAAGGAATTTTGGTGTAGAAAAAAGTGTTGTCTCTTCGGTTAATAAATTTTATATCAATTATTTACATCAAGAAAAATTAACTAAAGACCTTCTTCTATTTGCGTGATCCGTTTCAGATCACTTGATCTGGGGGAGGCTTGACTGCAAGACCCATGTTTTATTTACCCTCAAAACACGTATCCAGGTGATCTTGAGTGATCTGAATTTGAATCCGTCTAATCTGATTCCGGAGGTGGGTTATAGCAGATGACACTCATACCCGGGTTTCGCAGCAACCTGAGCCAGCTTCTACTCAGAATTTAATATTGATGCATACCTCCAATAAAACAGTGTATATATACGAAGAAGATATTAAGTGGTAGAGAAACGTTGCAGAAATGCTACTGTAGGAACAACATTGTATAATAGTGGTGATGAATGCTATAAACAAGGGAGATATAACAGCAGCCTCTTCTCGGAATTTAATATTAATACATAGCTTCAATATAACATTGTACATGTACGAGGAGGATATTACGTGGTAGGTAAATGTTGCAGAAATGCTGTTGTAGGTAAAACATTGTATAATAGTGGTGATGAATACTAGAAACAAGAGAAATACAACAGCAGTCTCTACTAAGGATTTAATGTTGATATATAGGCAGTAGACACCTGCCGCCCGGTGAAATACTCCAGGAGAGGTACTTACGGGGATGTAGGCAGTGGTGCAGACTGAGTGATTCCTCGTGTCCTCTCTTCCCGGTTCCCTTAGTGTCTCATTTACACAAGAGAGCAGCTGCAGCCTGCCCTCTAAAGACAACTTCTTCTACTACCTACATAACATTACTACACCTTACACTTTTACACTCTCTTCAAATCAAAATTTAAAATGGCTTTACCACATCCAGCCTCGGAGTCCCCATCTGGGGAGGGGACCACAAATGTCCACAGGTCGGACTGCCCCTCTGCTGACGACCTTGGGTGTCTTAAACACTTCCTCTAATACTTTTACTCTCGATTTCTGCAACATTCGTGGCCTTAGATCTAATTTCCAATCTGTGGAACACCATCTCTCCTCCAATAAACCTCATTTTCTCTTCCTAACTGAAACACAGTTGTCTGTGACTATTGACAGCAGCCCTTTCTCTGTTCCCTCCTACTTTCTCTATCCTCATTTTCAATCCAAAGCTGGCTCCTACGGATTATATCCTTTTCTCTACCTTCATCTCCAGTTTCCTTTCCGACCGTGCTATTGCTGCTGTAGTGGTTGGTCACTGTTCTTCTCCTAAAACTATCAACAGTGGTGTTCCTCAGGGGTCTGTCCTATCACCCACTCTCTTTCTATTATTTATCAATGATCTCCTAAATCTGACTCAATGCCCTATCCACTCCTATGCTGATGACACCACCTGGCATTTTTCAACGTCGTACAACAGACGCCCAACCCAACAAGAATTAAATGACTCAAGGCGAGATGCTATAGGACGCTTAACTTATGATATTTCACTAGTTTCTGATTGGGGCAGAGCAAACCTGGTTTTGTTCAATGCCTCAAAAACTCAATTTATACAACTATTTACTCGATATAACCTTCCTGATAACTATCCCCTCTTTTTCAATGACACTCAACTTCCCCTCTCCTCTACATTAAACATACTCGGTCTATCCTTTACTAACAATCTAAATCAGCTTCCAAGAAGTTAGGCGTTCTATGGCGTCTGCGTCCATTTTTCTCTCCCTCTCAGCTGCTTGCTCTGTACAGGGATCTTATCCGCCCATGTATGGAGTATGGCTCTCATGTCTGGGGGGGCTCAACTCATACAGCACTACTAAACAGGGTGGAGTCTAAAGCGTTTCGCCTAATCAGCTCTCCTCCTCTAACTGACTGTCTTGATTCTTTAAGTCACCGCCGCAATGTTGCATCTTTATCTATCTTCTACCGCTATTTTCATGCTGACTGCTCTTCTAAACTTGCTAATTGCATGCCTTCCCCTCTCCCGCGGCCTCGCTGCACAGGACTTTCTACTTCTTCTCATCCCTATTATGTCCATATTCCTAATGCAAGAGTTAACCAGTATCTTCACTCTTTCATTCCTTATATTGGTAAACTCTGGAACTCTCTTCCTTTGTCTGTTTTTCCACCTGCCTATGACTTAAACTCTTTCAAAAGAGGAGTGTCAAGACACCTCTCACACTAAATTGGACTTCCCCCCAATGTCTATATTTTTCCTACTGTCCTCTTTACAGGGTCTGGCGACAAGCGGGATTTTTTCTTTAACTTATTTTTGTTTTCCCTTTGCCAGTACCGTTTTAATGTAAAAAAAAAAATAAATAAAAATAAAACACCCTACATGTGCAAGATAGATATTATGTGTTAATAAAACGTTGCAGAAATGCTACTGTAGGCTTAAAATTGTATAATAATGGTGATGAATACCAGAAACAAGGGAAATATAACGGCAACCTCTAACCGGGTTTTTTTTCTTCTTTGAATTCTGATATATCCCATCGCCAATTTTCTTTGATTGATAATGACCACAATTTGTCTTGAAGGCTGAGAGAGATTTGTCGTCGAGGTCGATTTGCCAGAAATCGCTACAGATTGATTGATTGGTGACAATAGATCATGGTGCCGCACCATCGAGGTCATTTGGCACCGTAGTAAAAACACTAAAGATTAAAAAGCCACATAAATACTATATAAAAAGAAAAATATATCTACAGGAGGTGGAGAAAGCCACTTTCCTGTAGGAATTTTAACACTTCATGTCCCGGGGAAAGTGCCTGCTCCCCCAGCACCAGAGAGAGAGAGAAACTCCCATCTCTGCCCCGACACTGGGCGAGGTACTGCTCTCGCAATTCCCTCAGGCTGGGGCACTCGACCAGCAAGTGCCGCACAGTCAGGGGAACTAAGCAATCATCACAATAGGGCTCAACTCCCCGGGACAAGAGGAAACCGTGGGTGAGGCGGGTATGGCCCGTCCGTAGACGGGCCAATGCTGTCTCACGGCAGCGGCCTCAGACGTGCGCATAAGACCAGGGGCTCACAGCCCTTGCGGTAATTGCACCCATCTTGGAGGTGGCTCTATTGGCATTCCATCTCTCTTGCCAAACTACAATAATAGCAGCTCTAATTGTGGGAAACAGGTCTCTGTGAGGGACGGGGCAGGTAGTGACTTGACGAGAGGCGCCAGTCTTAGCTAGCTCATCTGCCTTCTCGTTCCCTTTCACAGAGACATGGGCTGGTACCCAACAAAAAGTAATTATGTGCCCACGACGGGCTGCTAGTACGAGCCAGTTGAAAATTTCTGAGACTATTGGGTGTGCATTATTAAAATCCTCAAGGGCTGACAAAGCTGCTCTGGAGTCTGAAAAAATAACAAAACCCCCAACATTCAAGGTAAAAAGAGATTGTATTGCTACTAAAATGGCCCACAGCTCTGCGGTAAAAATTGATGTAAACGGGGGTAGACTGCCGCACCGGGTAAAATCGGGGAAGACAGCTCCAAATCCGACGCCTGCATCGGATTTGGAGCCGTCAGTAAAAATGGGCGTGCAACCCTCATGTACGGATGCATGATCGATGAACAAAGTCCTCGCAGCATGCTCCGACATAGCACTCTTGTTAGCCGGCATGTAACGGCAATACGATACTGCCAGCCGCTTCCACGGCGGGACATGCAATAATCGTGGGACAGCTATGGCAGGGAAATCGCTACAGAGGTCAATCGTGGAAAACACATTACTTTCTCCAATAGATTGCAATAAATATCCTAAGGCAGGCATATAATGCAATGCTGAATGTTCTATTACATTAATTTCCAACATCTCAGACACGTGAGTATCCAACAGAGACCGTTTGCTATGAGTTAAACGATAAGCTGGGATGTAGATGGGCTTGGTGCCAGACAGAAGGTGGATAGAGTGTTGTATCAGAGTAGAATGGCCAAGAGGCTGACCCGGTAGTGGGACACATTTTCTGTAATTTGAATAATAAAAAAGATGTAGCAAATCCAGTCTGGTTTCAGGAAAATCAATATCACCAATGTGATGTAACAAATCATGTGAAGAAGAGGTAGATATATTAAGAGGAGAGAGAGAGAGAGAGAGAGAGAGAGAGAGAGAGAGAGAGAGAGAGAGAGAGAGAGAGAGAGAGAGAGAGTAGAAATGACATCGGAGCAAGGTTTTTCATCTTCCATTACCCATATGACCACTGGATAAGAAAGAATCTGACCATTGAATGTGCCTGCATGGAGAATCATCGATGCAGTGGAGTTGTTATCATCATTGACTGTACAAAGAACGGACTCGAGAAGTAGACCCTTGGCACGAAAAATTTCAGGCATACATAGAATGTCTATCCCTGGTTTGACACCAGTGGTCTTGGCACTTGCTAGACAGAGCTCATGCGGAAATAATAACGTGCGTTCTATTAAAACTACATTACTGAGTGGAGCAAAGGCCAAGGTATCATAGAGAAGTAGGAGGAGTCGATTGGGTCACAGTTTTGCTGTTCATGAAATGAGGGTGGGAGAGGAGGAGGGGTGGAGGAGGTATGATCCGTACTGCACTGATGAGAGAAATGCCCGCAGCAGTATCAGCAACATTAATTGTCTGATGTGAAAAGATGAGAGAATGAGGGAAAGAATGAGGTGTTGATGGTTATTTCACAAGTGACAGGATATAGGGATTACATTGTGACGTGTCATACATTGATAACCAATGAGTACGTCTGCAAGAAAACAGGTCATCAGGGACATAAAAATAATCAGAAATGGAAGGCTCTTAATTAAGGAGAGAATGAGAGATTGAGTGATAGTTTCCCATGTAATAGAATTGTTGAACCATCATTACCGCATATATTCATGTCTGGATGTTCAATGAATGTTATTGAGCAGCTCTCCGAGTTGGCATTTCTGTGACCGAGTCGATTGGGTCTCTTATGTGTAGCAGACTACTCATCAAGGTGCCAATCGGACTCTACAGGATGTAATTTGTAAATTTTTCTTATCATAATACACTGTTTGGTCTTTAATTTGATTTTCCTAATAGTGCCAGATTGATCACATCCCCTTCTTTTGCTTCAATGTTAATTTTAGATCGAGATTTCTAGTGAACATTTCGATCTAATAAGATGGCAAAGTATTGAGTTTTCAAGGCATTCTGCCATTTATTAATTAATTTGGATAATCTATGATATTTCTAATTCAATTTACCAGTTTCCATAAAGGAAGGATCAAACTCATATTAAGATTTATCTATGGCAGGTAAATAATTTAGTCTAAATCCACATCATTATTATAAGGCGTGAGGGTTAATGATTCTGGTTCTTCTAAGCTATTCATCCCATAGGTAAATAGAATTTTCTTTAGACATCCTTTTATGGAGCTTATTAGTCTTTCATTGAACACCTCAAACCACGGAGCTCTTGGTGGTATGAATTTCCACTAACACCCTCTATGGGTTGATTTTTCCTGGAATTCCTCGCCTTCAAATATTTGATGGATAAATTCTGATCCTTATTTAAAATTGGTGGCGTTGTCATTATATTTGAGTTTAGAGCATGATCTTCTTGCTACAAATCTTTTAAATACATTAAGAAAGGATTCTACGATAAAATCCGTATATAATTCAAAGTGCACAGCCCTAGTGACAGCATAAGTAAAGAGTGCTATATACACTTTCTGATCTTCCAGACTGTCAGAATCAACTACCTCAATGAACTCAGTATAGTGTCGCCCATACAGTTCAAAGGGTCTGGCATCTGCTACTCTTTCTTTAGTTAAAGGAGATGGGGATGGATATTGATAAGATCAACCCTCGAGCCTCTTACAAACATAACATAATTTGGTGGTGGATTTAATGACTTGGCCTCTAGGAATCCAAATTTTACTTTTATTTTTCGTAATGTTTCCTGGACTCCACCATGCAAGGTAATTTCATCAGCATTAAGGATTAGCAATTTTGTTAAATAATGTTGATTAGGTATGAAAGGGAATATCAGCTTGATCTACCTTACCCCTACATCTAATTAATCCATCTTGCTCGAAGAGATTCAGATTCTTAACTAAATTTGGTGTTGGATTTACTAGTGGTTTATAGAAGTAGTGGTGAACTTTAAAAAAAAAAAAAAAAAAAAAAAAAAAACTTCTCTAAGTATTTCTGGGGTTTAACTACGTATATTAAAATTCTTACTACCCATGATTTTATTTAGAAATTCAAAAACCTGACTAATAATCTTGATTAATATCTTCAAACTATTGAATTTTTGGGGATCGAATAAAGGCTGACAACTATTTTCATGAATTTCTAGGTTAGTCACGTTCTCTGGTTCCATTGTCTTTTGAATTTCTCTTCCGATCATTGATCCTTGTTATCTAATCATTCATTATAAATCAACCCTCGGGTTAAATAATCAGCTGGATTGTCTTTGATTGAGAGGTGGTGATAATGACAGCTAGGATTGGCATTTATCATGTTCTGCACTCTATTTGTAACATACAAGATGTTGTTCTTATTATTCACCACCCACTGCAAACTACTTCGCTGTCAGACTAAATTTAGGTGTTACTAATATCTATATGACCTAAGGCCTCCCTGATATGTTTACTGTAGTGAGCTGCTACATACATGGCTGTCAGTTCTAATTGGTGTAGTGTTCTGCTTTTTACAGGTGCCACTCTAGTCTTAGATGCTAGAATAATGCAAACCATAAAGAGAGCCTTCGTGTACCACCATTGTGGGGATTTTAATATCTTCCAGGTTCATAACTGAAGTCTCCCAACTTTCTACCAAGTCTTGGTAAAGGGTTCATCTTAGCTCAAATTTTTGGTCCAGGCCATTTGTCTGAGAATTTTCATAGGAATGGTTAGTGGTGATATCAACCATAATGGGTCAAAAATTTTATTGATGTTACTTGTAGGATATTATACCATGTATTCTATGTTAGGTGTTATTTTATATTCACGTCCTTTTGTATCACGGTAGTGTTATACACTAACTGGCACCTCAAGCTCCCTCTCTGTTATTCCCGCGCTGCCAGCAGCGTCAGTCTGCCCGGCCACTCTGTTACTCTGTTGTCTCTCAGTAAAGGATCTACATTTACCCGAGCCTGTCCTTCAACCCCCCCTACGTTAAGGATTGTCTCCTGAACATGGCGCAGTGAGTTAGTACTGAGAAGACTTCGTTTCTACAAGCTGGAGGAGTGTGGAGAGTTTTGCCGCCAACACCAGCGACTCAGGACCCACGCCACCCTTCCCGCAAGGATCAGGTAAACAGTGGCTTGTTTTCAGTGCAGTGCAGTGTTTTAGTGTGGTATTTTGGGCGTTGAGAGTAGTGTTACTTAGTGTACATAAGCAAGTGTGTCACAAGCTGGGTAGCGCCACGCTAAGCATCTACAGCAGCGAGCGGCATACACCCAACTTTCAAGAGAGTCACACGGACACCAGTGGGCTACAGAGCCGTCAGACACTCGCCCCGCGCTCCTGGCCGATCAGTTGCCAGCTGCCGCCACATACCCACTATTTTTCTTTCTTGTCACTGTACAGCCCTGTTACCTCGAGAACCTTGTTCTTCCTGTTAAAGGCGTGATGCCGAAGAAAGGAAGACAGCGTTTGCAACCCAGCGGTTCCCGTGAAACGGATGAGATGGCAGCCCGTTACTCGTCACTCACCCGCCCTTCCTCACCGATCCGCCTCCCGTTGTGGGTTCACTCGAGGTACCCCCTGCACTCAAAGTCCCCCCCTCTCTCTGCGCGTGCGCGGGAGGCGAGTTTGCTGCCAGCCGCATGACTCACTCTTCTGAGCGGGACTAAAATAATGTAAACAACACTGTCCTATTGCCCTGTGTCTCCCGCTTTGCTCTCCCGCTCTCTCCCGTTTCTCTCCCTTTCTCTCCCGTCTCTCTCTCTCTCTCTCTCTCTTTCTCTTCGTACAAAATGTGGTGTTTACGTGTCTAAATAGCTTGGGAGAGGTGAGGTGACTGTCTGACTGGCACCGTGTGGGGTTTAGGTTGGGCAGCTCTGCTACGCTATAAAATTACCTTTCTGCAGCTCCTTCCCTTGAATGTCTCGACGTCTCCAGGACCTGCTTGGAGACAGAGGACTAAAGTAAAGTATTTCAGAGAACGTTGTGTGCGGGAGCCCAGCAAGGTTGTGGGAACTTCATACCTACTAACTAGAGCCGCTGCCTGCTAGGATGTGACTTGGTGCAACTCTGCTCTCGTGCCTCTCGAGGCGAGTGAAGCTAGTGAGGGCTTGGGGTTAGGTGAGGGGGTCTGTTACCCTGATGGAGATGCAGAAGTAGGGTAGGTGACCCTTGGGGAGGTTAGTATTCATGGGAGGTGGCTCCTAGCTTGTGTAGCAAGATATGCAGCACACTGGAAAAGGATTGGTGTAACACTGATGCCAAATTAGATTTTTGGTATTTCTTTTTAGAAAAATGTAGATTTAATAAAGAAATAGGCAGAAATTGGTTTACAAATAGGGTGGTAGATGATTGGAACAGACTCAGTCAGCAGATAGTTAGTGCACAGACAATAGGGAGTTTTAAGAGAAGACGACGACTTCATGGATGGGGATGAGAGGTGGGTGTAGGTAATAAGGGAGTATTGGAGTAACAGGAACTACCTAGTGCAGGCCTCCGGGCCTTTTGTAGCTTCCTTATATTCTTATGTTCGTATGTAAGATTTTTACATTTTATTACCCAAAAGTTGGGGTTTGCAACTTAGATTTTTCTGGATTTTGGTAATAAAATGTAAAAATCTTATCTAACCGAACTAACTAAACCGAACCTATCCTAACTTAACCTAACCATAACATAACCGTAACCAAACCTAACAACCTTAACCTAACCTAACCAACATAACATAACATAACATAACAACATAACCAACATAACCAACATAACACAACATAACATAACTTCAAAGGCGTTTTGCGAGGTAAATAATGGTGAGCACCGCCTGAAACCTTCACATGTGTTGAGTACACTATGTATAGTATATACGACTTCATATATTTATAATAAAGAGGTGGAGCAGTCAGTTAGTTGTAAAGAAATACCAGATTCTTATGTATCATTAAATTCTAATTCAAATGAAAAATTTGTCAAAATAAATTCTGGTGTAATCTAAGTTATTTTTTATTCTATAATAGAAATCACCAACCCAGGCAAATAGGTAGGTGATGAGTATAATGGGTTTAGGAAAGGCAGGAAAGGTAAAGACTTGTAAGTGGTTATTATGTTGGTCTCAAATTTACTGTACATGAGTTATGTATATTAGGAGTGAATATATAGGAAGCACAGAAAATTAAACAAATTATACACTCTTTTATGGTTTATTATGTGTTAATTACCAGGAAATATAAATAAATAAGCAATATTAGCAGCACTTGACTTGCTGTATGAACATTGTGAATGGACACAACTTGAAAATTAACTAGTAATCCGGTGCATTAAAAGTGTGATGTGACACAAGTGGGTTCTTGGGGAAAATAAATTGTACCAAAAAAACACTGTTCCCTAACAATATAAAAGTCTAAATTTTTTGACAATTGCATTTCAAACTGTTTCAGTCATTTGAGTATGCAGCTCTTTGCTAATTTGATTGATACTTCTGCATCATATCAGTCAAATTACCCAGAACTCACCACGAGGAGGTGGCTGCATATCGAGTTCCATCCCCCTAACCTCTTAACTTCAATTTTGTCTTGGCGTTCATCCAAAAAAGTTGTAGGGGTGTATTGTATTCTGATACTGTCTGCTTGGGCTGAAAACTGAGGGGGAGTAGCAGGTGTTTCAACTTGTATTCATGCAGAATCCTTGCATGTTCTGCATATGAACAGAAAATCGTTCATCCTGACTTAATTTTTAAGGGCCGCCGGAGAGAGTGCCCCGAGACTTCCCGATGCCCGCGACATGCCCCTAAGGTGTTCCGACTTTTTTTCCCAATGGCCAGGCAAACACCATAGTAATCGCTTCGGGATCAAAAGTCGACTATATATTATAAGTGTGAACAAGGCCTTACAGGGTGAGTATGAGTGCCACTATTCCTCCAACTAAGAGGAAGACCACAATTCAAAAATTTTTGCTTTCTCCACTTTAAAATCATGTTTTCCTTTCCCGCCACACCACCAAGTTTCTCTTCCATAGGGAAAGAGAAAAGAGAAGAATGGGTAGTGGTGTTTGAAAATAGAGTTTTGCTTTCTATTCATCTTTAGTGTTTTCAAAGATGAGTAAGTGACGTAACTACCTATATCAGTAAATTGCTTTATGACTCACTTCTGCCCCTATGAAAGCCTAGGGTAGCCCCTAGGAGAAAGTGAACAAATTAGCTCATGCAAGTCGGAAACTTTCTATGGTACTTGATTCGGGGGGAAAAAAACAATTAATGGTATTTACAGTAGGTAATCCATGTAAAAACCCATCACAAAAAAAAACAGCAAAGCTACAGTAAACAGATAATTATAGACATGTTCCTTTGTTGAAAACAAAAAGTTAATGCTTTTTACTACATTCCTTAGTTGTCTTTATCTATGCAAAGAGGATGCTCTATTCTGTAGTAACTTCAACCTAAAGAAGCCCTACTCACCACCTGCATGTGCTACGTTATTATAATGTCTGTAAAAGCTTAATGTGCTCAGAAACAACTTACCTGTCACTGGAAGTGTTATCCATCTCTAGTAGAAGTAAAGCCTCAGTATAGTGTAGCCTCAGGGCAATTGTTGTTCCACAGACACCTGCAGAAAGTAATGAAAGTAGGGCAAAACTAAACATTTCAATCTTTATCTCTATCACCATTACATCTGAGTCCCCCATCACTGAAAAGTCCCTTGCCTCTCATTCGCTCATTCTTACTCACAGAGTCACTCCAAGAATTTTTTCCTAAGAACATAAGGAGACTGCAAGAGGCCATATGGCCTGCACACAGTAGCTACACTACCTATTACCACCTATCATCCCTGTACATGAAGTTATGTAATCTTCATTTCACACACAACTACATGACTGCTACTCCTTCACTCAACACACTCAGCCTCAATTGGTATTCCATCTACCTACTAACATTTCACTCTCCATCTTTCCAATAAATATCTCTTCGGTAAAATTTTACATCTTCACCATAATGGCGTTTGTTTACAAAATAATAATGCGTCTGCACCTCGTCCAATTCTCTACTTTTGGGCATAGAGAACATTTGATAGCTTCTAAATTAACCTACCCTAACCTAATCTAAATCTAACCAAACCTTAATCTACGTTGACAAATAACAGAACCTTGTTCAAACCAAACTAAACTTTATTTTTCGCAGAGGTCTCATATAAAACATTGAATATCTCACCAACTAAGAATTTGCGACGGAAATATAATGTAAGAAAACCTTCTCATAATGCACCAGGTAATACAAAAATATAACCCTGAATTCTCTAGAGCATTCTGGTGAAGATGTAAAATAATACCATCTCTTCCTGCACACTCACACCCCTTTGCCATTCATAAGAACATAAAAATATATGGAAGCTACAAAAGGCCCGGAGGCCTGCACTAGGTAGTTCCTGTTAATCCAATACCCCCTTATTACCTACCTCTCATCCCCATCCATGAAGTCGTCAAGTCTTCTCTTAAAACTCCCTATTGTCTGTGCACTAACTATCTGCTGACTGAGTCTGTTCCAATCATCTACCACCCTATTTATAAACAAATTTTTGCCTATTTCTTTATTAAATCTACATTTTTCTAGTTTGAATCCGTTATTTCTTTTTCTATCCTGACTACTGATCATAAGAACTTTTTCTACATCCCCCTTATTAAAACCCTTCTAATACTTAAATACTTCAATCAGATCTTCCCTTACTCTACGTCTCTCAAGTGAGTGTAATTTCAAAAGCTTTAGTCTCCTTTCATAGTTAAAATTACGAATCACTTCCATCATTTTGGTCATCCTTCTCTGCACCGACTCTAACGAAATCATATCCATTCTATAATACGGTGACCAAAACTGCACTGCATAGTCGAGGTGAGGTCTGACTAACGCTAAATACAACTTTAAAATAACCTCAGCACTTCTACTTTTAATACTCCTAGCAATGAATCCTAACAACTTATTAGCTTGATTTCTAGCCTCAATACAATGTTTTCTGGGACGGAGGTCTGAGCTAACCTGTATACCCAAATCCCTCTCACATTCTGACCTATTCAGCATTACCCTGTTTATACATATTTCCTATTCCCACACCTCATAACTCTCACAAGCACTCTCATTTCCATGATATTGATTATTTTTGCATATTTTTCGTATCTACTTGTTAAGTTGTTAAAATACTTACAGCACGAAACAGTCAACTGGACAATGTTTACAAGCGAATTCGTCCCATATCGAGTGTGGCCCACTAAAAACCAAAGGGAGACGTTATTGAGACGACAAAGATCACAGAACATGTAAGAATAATAGTATTGGACACAAAAATAATGTATTTGAGTAGTCAAACCATCCCAGGAAACCATGAGCCGAATATATCATCTACAAATTTTTAGTCCCGCTCAGAAGAGTGAGTCGTGCGGCTGGCAGCAAAATCGCCTCCCGCGCACGCGCAGAGGTAGGGGGACTTTGAGTGCAGGGGGTACCTCGAGTGAACCCACACCGTCCCTCGCCACTGAGACGACGCCAGTCCCTCAAAATATGGACTTGTGCTCGCTCCTCAAATGGATGACGGATCGTGACAACGCTCACGTATTGTAAGGGAGGAGGAAGTAGCAAGACAGCGAGTAGAAAGGGAGCAACAGCGTCAAGAAGACTGCACGCTTTGAGGGGCTGTTGAGTGTTGACAAGACTGGCCAACACCCCCCTCACCCCACCTTCCCCGACGTCACCGCGCACTGGCACCGCGCCGAGCCTTACGTCACCGAGTGTGGCCCCAACCACCTCAGTCGCTTCGTCTGCACCCAAAGCAGCTGTCCATCCGCCCCCTCCCCTTGCTCCAGACGTTACCTTCCAGAACTTCAAAGAGTGGCGACGATGGTGGACCTAGCCAGCCTGCCTAATCCTAAGCAACTGATCCAGTTCAGCATGTGCTTGTCGCTGGAGACTCAAAGAGTGCTGGAGCACACGCTACAGGTGTCTCCAGACTCCGACTCTTCCGTCGAAGAGACTTGACTTGACTTGACGTCCTTCAAAAGCACGTCAAGGACTCCGGCAACGAAGCACTCCGAAGACGAGCGTTCACCAGCTGCAAGCAGGCTGCAGGTGAATCCTTCGCCGACTTCTTCGTCAGGCTAAAGGGCCTTTCAGACGTCTGCAAAGGCGTCAACGACGAAGAACTTGTGCAGAAGATTATCGCCCTGGACGCCTCCTGCACACTCGGACATGTGGTGACGACATGCCGTTCTCACGAGGCGATGAGGTCAACCGCTTCTGTTTTACGGGCCCCTCCAGGTGCAAGAGCTGTATCCTCGTACAAAACGGGGAAGAAGGCGGCCCACAAAGCGAAGACAGAGGCACGTCCGGCTGCTAACACCTCATCTCCCTGCAAGAAATCTGCGAAACAGCAGCATGGCCCCAACGGTTGTCCTGCCACAGAAGCAACGTGCTCCTCTTGTGGCAGAACTGGTCATTGGTCTCATACACAAGGCTGCCCAGCCCGGAGTGCCCAGTGCAGGGTATGCAACAGGTATGAGCACTTTGACCAGCTGTGCAGAACGTTGCAACCAAAGCAACATTCCAAGCACAAAGAACACGAAGCAGGGGATAG
This sequence comes from Metacarcinus magister, assembly GCA_029783475.1. NCBI lineage: Eukaryota > Metazoa > Arthropoda > Malacostraca > Decapoda > Cancridae > Metacarcinus > Metacarcinus magister. The sequence continues at coordinate 1,292,413 of JAPQNM010000017.1, read as the reverse complement.
AAAGGCGCTCCACTTTCCACGTGGTGAGAGCCCAGTCACCCCTTGGGAACCCCGAGCCTCCAAAGCAGGAAGCCAGCTTAAGGCGCGTCGAGTCGACAGCACGTGAGAGGCCAACGCCTTCTCCCACCATCAGTGTTGTCGTCACGTACAAGGGAGTGTCGGGAAACATTGACATGATTCCTGACACTGGTGCGGACTCTACGGTGATAGGCCTACAGCACCTCAAGATCCTAGGCTTTTCCAAGTTCGACCTCGCCCCGCCCCCAACCTTGGGTTACTACAACGCTGACGGCTCTAAAATGCCGGCTGCTTTGGGCTCCTTCCAAGGTGAATTGACCTACGGTGCTCGCTCTTGCACCGGTTGGGTCGATGTACAGAGCTACTTGGATTCACCTTTGCTATCCTGGGAGCATTGCCGTGACTTGGGCATAGTGCCCGAGAACTTCCCGCAGCAGATCAGGAACGGCAACAGGGTCAGAAGATCGGCGAACGTCAGACCAGAGGGAAGCATGCAGAGCTGCGGACAGTCAAGTGTCTAAGCCTCGCCATCCCAGGTCGCAGCGCCGCCACTTCCACTCTCGGACTCCACATCCCCTGAAGCTGCCAAGGAATACTTCCTCAGGGAATTTGCTGACGTGTTGGTGAGGAAAGAGGACCTACGGGACGCACCGTTGAAGCCCATGGCAGGTCCGCCCATGCGCATCCACCTTAAGGACGACGCACAGCCCTTCGCCATCTACACCCCATGCCTGATTCCCCTTGCTTACCAGGACCCTGTGAAGCCTCAGCTGGACTCTATGGTCGCTCAAGGCGTCAGCGCACCTGCTGGCGGCGACTCATCTCCTTGCTGCCATCCTATGGTCGTCGTGGCGAAGGCTAATGGTGGTGTACGGATCACCACGGACCTGTCCAGGCTCAACAGCCAGGTTTCACGTCCCGCCCACCCTTCTCTCACACCGTTTGCAGCCACGCGAAGAGCACCCGCAAGCCCAGTACTTCATCACCATAGACGCCTTGTGCGGCTATTGGCAGATTCCTTTGGCCGAGGAAGACCAGTCTTTGACGAACTTTATTACTCCCTATGGCCGTTTCCGCTACCTTCGAGGCCTAATTGGTTTCGCAGCTACAGGAGACGCCTTTTGTCTACGAGGCGACCTCGCGCTTCAGGGAGTGATGCAATGCGTCAAGGTGGTTGACGACATCCTTTTGTACGACGAGGATTACATGGCACACCTCTGTCGCGTCAACCAAGTCCTCGCCAGGTGCAGTGCACACGGGATGACCCTAAACGCCAAGAAGTTAATCCTGGCCGCACCGAAGGTTCGCTTCTGCAGCTACCAGCTCTCCAGTGATGGCAGCGCTGCAGACCCTGAAAAAGTTCAAGCCAACTTGACTGACTTGAGGTCATTCATGGGCTTGGTGAACTAGCTGGCAGATTTCTCACCCGACATCTCCGGTGCTGTTGACCCCCTTCGCCCGTTAATGAGCCCCAAGAGGATGTTCGTGTGGACTGCTGACCACGACTAGGCCTTCCAGAGGGTAAAGGAAGCTTTATCCAGTCCACCGGTCCTCGCCACCTTCGACCCAGCTCTCCCGACCGTCTTACAGACAGACGCTTCACGTCTGTACGGTCTGGGATACGCCCTCCTAAAGGATTAGGGTGGAGGACAGTTGAGGCTCATACAATGTGACTCACGATTCCTAATGGACACCGAAACCCGCTACGCCACCATCGAGTTGCAGTTATTGGCAGTAGTGTGGGCGATGTCGAAGTGCAAGTTTTACCTTGCAGGGCTCCAACACTTCGGCCTTGTGACTGATCATCGCCCTTTGGTTCCCATCCCCAACAGCTACTCCTTGGACGCCGTCGACAACCCTCGTCTTCAGCGCTCTCTCGCTCTCCAGTGGGCAAGCCGACGCGTGAAGATGATGTGTTGGATGCGGAAACCAGCTTCTCCGTCAGGTGCATCACCCTACGTGCAGTCGAGTCTCTGGCCGCCGACGTCAACCATGGGCTTCTGGGCAATCCAGCGACGTAGCCATGGACGAGTTTCGTCGTGCAGCCAGCGAGGACCCCGCCTACTCTGAGCTCCTTCAGTGTGTCAGGGCAAGTTTCCCAAGAGATCGCTACGCTCTACCCAACGCGGTGCGCCCATACTGGAAACTGTGGGACAACCTCTACAGAGAGGACGACCTTGTCCTGTACGGCGCCCGTATCATCGTCCCTGCTGGCCTCCGCCGCCACGTCTTGGCCCGTCTGCATGACAGTCACAGCGGCGCAGAGGCCACCAAGCGTCGGGCACGACAAGTGGTATAATGGCCTGGCATCGACTCTGACATCGCGAACGTCGTGTATGCTTGCGAGCCATGTCAGATACTGCAATCAAGTCAGCAGCAAGAGCCCCTACGATGCGATGACAACCCTACCAGGCCCTTCGAGTCAGTGTCGGCCGACTTCTTCAACGTAGCTGGGAAGGCTTTCCTAGTTATCGTCGACCGCCTCTCTGGATGACCTGTAGTGGTGTCATGTGGAGTTGATACCACCTCTTCTGCAACCATCCGCCACTTCCGGCACTTCTTCCGCGAGTTAGGCGTCCCTATTCGTCTACGCATGAATGGAGGGCCACAGTTCGCCAGCTGGGAGTTTGCGGAGTTCCTCGAACGCTGGGGAGTACGACACAACATGTCGACGCCCCACTACCCACAGTCAAATGGCCACGCCGAGTCCACTGTGAAAGCGGTGAAGCACCTCATCCAGAAGGTGGCCCCCTCAGGAAACCTCGACTGTGAAGCATTCGATAGAGGCCTCCTTGAGCTCCGGAACACCCCAAACCACACTGGTCGTTCCCCAGTTCAGGTGCTCTACGGCCACCCTCTTCGTTCCTGTGTTCCTGCCCACGCCAAGGTCTTCCAGCAGCAGTGGCAAGCCAGGGCCGAGTGCTGTGACCGTCGAGCCGCCACCCGTCTTCGCGACACCACAGAACGGTACGACGCCCACGCTAAACCTCTCGCACCGCTCCCGGTGGGCTCTACGGCCCATATCCAGGATCCGTCTACAAAGCGGTGGGACAAGGTTGGCACAGTTATGGGTATAGGCTACTCCCGTGACTACCTCATCCGGATGCCCAGCGGCCGTGTTTGGTGGAGGAACCACCGTTTCCTTCGGCCGACTTCGCCCCAACCCGACAGCCCTCCGGACACGGACAGCACGCCTTTGGACCAAAAGTCGTCCCAGCCCGTCCAGCCTCACCGTTCGCCTCGCATCAAGGCCAAAAAGTCCGCTCAAAAACCCGCAGATTTTGAGCGTGAAAGGGGAAGGAAAATGTAGGATATTATACCATGTATTCTATGTTAGGTGTTATTTTATATTCACGTCCTTTTGTATCACGGTAGTGTTATTCACTAACCGGCACCTCAAGCTCCCTCTCTGTTATTCCCGCGCTGTCCAGCAGCGTCAGTCCGCCCGGCCACTCTGTTACGGCCCACTCCTCCTCGTTTGTTCTGTCTCTCAGTAAAGGATCTACATTTACCCGAGCCTGTCCTTCAACCCCCACTCTCTTCTACAAGGAAATGTCCTTGGACCAGTTCTTTGGAACATCTACCTGAATGACCACCTGCAAAGTATCCCCGCAACAACCACTTACGCCGATGACTGCACCTTCTCCCAGAGTAATGCGAGGGAAAAAGTCCAGGACGTGACAGTCCGTCAATAGACTCTTGGGAGATATCATGGCCTGGGAAGAAAGATGGCAAGTCAAGTTTGCCTCTGACAAAACTCAGGCCATGTTGATATCACGTTCTCAGGAAGATACGAGCCAGGCGCGTGAGAAGCTGAAATTCGGACGTGACACCATCCTTCAACAGGACAGCATCAACATTCTAGGTGTGGAAGTTGACTCTCGGCGGCGATTAGACAGTCACCTTGAGAAGGTTGCTCAGAATGACTCCCAAAAGGTGACCCTGCTGCGTTGAATCAAGCACCCCCTCCACGCTGACGGCTTCCTCACCCTGTACTAGGCCCAGATTAGGCCTGTCATGGAGTACGCACCTCTCACCTGGATGTCAAGTGCTCGTTGTCACCTCAACCTGTTGGACAAGGTACAGAGGCGGGCAGAACGCCTTATCAGCGGCGCTCTACAATATCAATATCAGCATCGACAGCACCAGAACCAGCAACAGCAACATTAACAACAGATGGATGCGGCCGAACCACTGTGGGACAGTTTGGAGCATCGCAGGAGCGTTGCCACTCTGACCGTGTTGTACAAGTCGCAGGTACAGTACGTGCCACACCTGATGGACCTAACGCTGGTATTCTTAAAAATCATTCTTTCCTTACAAAAATCTTTCCTTTCTAAGGATTTTTCCTTCCCCTCATCATGCTTAAAAATTTCCTTGGAATGGAAGGAAAAGTTTACATGTTGGTAGCCCTGTGCTCTTGAAATGAGAAACGTTTGTGTGGTTGGTATGTCGGCGAGGCTTCGAGGCACGAAAATATAAACAATAGCACAACAACGCTGGTTGGTACCACTTGAGGACGGTGCAGTGCTTCCAAGTTTTCCCACTACCATGGACTTACAGTGCAGAAATAGGCTTACTCCACTCTCAAGTGAAGGAATAGCTGTGCTAACAGATATCGTGGGACACCATGCAGTTGTTAATGATCGGCGATCTGATGGAAAAATGGTAGCTCGCAAGACTGAAGCCTGGGAGGAGATCGCCACGGCATTCAATGCAACAGGTAGGCCTAATTGTTTAAGTACTATATACTCTACTATATTAAGTACGAATAAACTGGTTGTAATGGAAGAGTGGAGTTATAGTGGGCTGTTGGTGGCTGTGTTGTTTGTGTGTCGAGTGATAAGGAGGCTACTGCTGATACAGTACTGTCTACCCATATCTAGGCTGTAATGTACATGTATTGGATTTTTACATCATACTTATAATCTTTTATAATACTATATATTGCTGTACTATATATCACCACATTTGCACTCTGTGAACTACATATTTCTATTAATCTAATGGCATTTCCTATGTAATAAGCCGATTTGTACCTTTATTTTTTGCATTTCTATAATAACATATTTGTACCAGCTTATTCAAGCTTATGAAATTGTCTGGGGTGAGCATGCTCTACCCTTCTCCTTTATGTTATATACCTGTACTACAACAATCTTTTTAAATCAATTTCATTCAGGTGTTGGAAAGCAACCAAGGACAGCAAAGCAAGTTAAGAAGATTTGGGATCGCATAAAATCTAGGTAAGCAGAGCTATATTGTTTTGAAAATTTAGGTTACTACCTATAATATATTATTTACTTTTTTTCATTGCAGTGAATTAGGCAGCCTAAACCATAACTATAACATAGCCTACTCAGAGGAGGACAAAAATAGCCAGTGTGCCCTTTTTTGGGGGGTAAAGTTATGAAGTCCCTAAGCAAAAAATTCCATCATATGCTTAATTTCATTTAATTGAAACTAATGTAAACTGTTTCTTGCAGGGTCAAAGATGAGTATGATAACTTCAAACCGCAAGTCAAGAAAACTGGTGGTGGCCCTCCTCCTGTTCCTTACCCAGATGGAACTGCAAAAGTTCTAGACCTCATTCGGGGAGAGTTAGATGATGTTGGAAACAATTTTGATTCTGATTCCCCCGATCTACCTCCAGTTGATGACCAGATTGATGAATCTGGCCTAGAGTATTTTGCTGAAGATGATCTGGTACTCCCTGGTTGTTCTAATTCCAGCATGCAGCCTTTACAACAAATTGGCAATAATATTACTCCATGAAATACTGTTTCTGTAAAAAAAGAAATGAAGTTTTCATTCACAACCGAAAAAAAAGAAGTTATGTAGAGAACTAAAATTCACCACAACTGAGAATGCCCAGGATGCCCTGACAAAGAAGAAAGCTGCGTTTTATGAGAAAGCCATAGAGATAGAGGAACAATTATTACAAGAAAGACTGACAGAGGCACAGGTTAAGAGAAAAGCTGCAGAAGACGAAGCAAAACTGAAAATACAGGCTGCAGAACATGCAGCAAAGGCAGCAGAACATGCAGCAAAGGCAGCAGAATATGAAGCACAGGTCAAGATGCAGGCTGCAGATTATGAAGCCCAAGTTAAGAAGCAGGCTTCACAATATGAACTTGAAATTTTAAAAATCAGAAAAGAAAAAGAACTCTTTGAGTTTAGGAAAGCCAAGTCTGCATTTGTAGAATTGGGAAGTACTCCTGGGGAATATTATGACAAGTAATAAGATAAGATAAACTTTATTGTAAAATATCATGCAATACAATGTGAAATTACATTAACTATACCTGATTGTTCTGTTTTTATTTTTTTTTTTTTTTTTTTTTTTTTTTACCTTTGACCACTTATAGATACAGATATAGATATGGACCAAAAATATTGCAAAAATTTACAATGACAAATTATAAATTACAGAAGGATATGAAGCTTTTTCAACCCTTCATCCCACTCTTCATATTCTTTTCCTGGAGATCTGCCTCATAAGCTGTATCAAAAATAGTTATTAATGATATCCATCCTCTTTCCCTGGCCCTGTATATTTCTATTTTCATTGTATACTACATCATCACTATGCTATTCCACATCATTCACTTCCACCATTTGCACTGGATCCAACATTTTTGTGGCCACAGCTAAGTTATGAAGAACGAAACGTGCAACGATTATTGTTTTAGTTGTGTCTTGGTTCGTTCTCATGACTTTTCCCAGATATGCAAATCTTTTCTTCAAGACACCAAAAGCTCTTTCTACTGTATTTCTTGTTCTAATATGACTAGCATTATACCTCTCCTCCTGAAGGCTCTGTGGGTTTTGCAGAGGTGTAAGTAGGTATTTTCGGCATGGATAGCCACTATCACCAAGAAGATGACCCGGGTATTCCCCCGTCTCCAGTGACCGACATATCTGGCTATTCCGAAAAACTCTGCTGTCATGTACACTTCCTGGCCAACGTGCAACAACATTATAGAACTCTAAATTTGGTCCACAAATTGCTTGTACATTAAATGAAAAATAACATTTTCTACATCTAAAGTACTCTGCATTGTTGCACGTTGGCTTTAGAATAGCAATGTGCGTACAGTCAATGCATCCTATGATCGCAGGCATCCTTGCTATCTTGTAAAAATCCTGCATTACTGTCTGGAGTTCCTGACTTTCGGGAAACTTCACATGTCGAGGCCTCAGTCCCGCTATACTCCTGCTAGTAGTTGCTTGGGAAACAATGTAGCAATCACCCATGATGTTTTGGTTGCTTCCTGTTGCCATACAACCAAGTGCAATTAACATTTGGAGATGAGGGGGAACAAGTGATCCTGGAAAAAAACAAAAAGTACATAAATAAAAAAAATAATAAAATAATAGTGAATCAGTTTGCACACAGGACCCAAGCAAGAGGTGGAACCAAATGACTATTAGCGCCCAAGCTTCCAGGATCTGGGGAAGGAAACCCTACTGTTTTTGTGAACTAAAAATAATATTATTTTGCTATAATTGTATGTTTTTCACAGGTCTGCTTGACATAATCTAGTCAAAATTGACTTACCTCTCTGATCAACTGTTGTTACTAGTTGATGTTCAAGATCATTGTTCAAATTCTGGACAGTTTTTTTGTTAAGTCGGAAGCGTTCTACAAACTCCTCTTCCGTCATTGCCTGGAACGGATCCATCCTGTCGACAACGATCCTACGAGAGCGACGTACTCGTTGCTCGTAGAGGCGATTAACCATTTGTTCCCAGCGGTTATCAATATCCCATTGAATATAAATAAGATGCATCTCCAAGAAAGAAGTATTCGGTGGGAATATGGCGGGTGCCTGTAGCGTTTTGTTTACATTCGCATCTATTAATCAGTCGTTACTAGTAAAGTCTTTACAAATATGGAAGAAATGCCTCATATATTTACTAAACTCTCTTTCCTTCGGTGATATGATACTGTTGCACGTCTTTCCAATATATTATGATATTATAAAGAATAAATCAACAATACAAGATCAAATACAACGAAGGAATTATTGAAGGAACGGGAAAAATTTTTCCTTGATGTTCCAATAATATACTCGATTCAAGGGAAGGAGAGGAAAGAAATCTTTAAGAATAGAAAATTAGTGATATATTTCCTTCCCATGCTTTTCAAGGGAAAGTTTTTTTTAAGAATACCAGCGTAAGGGCCACCTGGAGGAAGTATGAGTGCAGCACGAGAACGGTGCTGGGCAATGATTCTCTACTGAAGGTCCCAATTTACCGATCCAGCACCCACCAGTGGTGGTGTGGTGGAACGCCCTTATGACTGATGTGGATGTGAGTCGCTTCACCACATGGCAGATGAAGGTTGCCACCCATAGATAGCTCCACCTACATCCACCATATGTACTTCCATATGTATATGCTAGGTATAAGGAAGTGATAAATTCTATTCATAGAGGCAGTAAAGTTTTGAAAAAGTTGACCCAACGGAACGGGCAACTTTAACTTGAGTGAAAAAAAAGTCCTGTTAATTGTGCACTATGTATTAATGTATATTTAAAAAAGAAAAAAGAGAACGAGAGAAAAAAAAAGAAATTAATATATAGATATATTGATAGGAAGATGGATAGATAGAATAATAGATATAAAAATTGATATACAGATATGTAGATAGATAAATATAAATAGATAGTAGATAGATAGGTTGATAGATAGACAACTATATATAAATACTGGTATGATTTGACGACTATTTTATGATGAATTCTCTTTTTTACATATACCGTTTTTTTTTGTGTGTGTGTGCACTAACGCACATGTGAACACTAGGTGCGGTTGATGTCATGGTGTGCCTTGGTGGTGGTCTTGAGCGACAATCCCACCTTCCTGTCTACTTTCGCTGAGATATCTGATAAAGGTCGTCTGATGGTGTGGGAAACGAGACTGCTAGTGGTGACCAGGATTCCTATGTTAACAATTCGGCAGCTGTTGCAAGATTATTGGACTTTTTCTATGATGAACACAATGTTTCTTAGAATAAATGGATCATTGGGAGAAAACCAGTAAGTAGCAAACTCACTATACTTAATCAAGGAGTGGTAGTTATCTAGAATGAATTATTTATATTCCATACAATTGTTTCAATTGAATGCCAATGTTTTTTAGTTTGTCTTTATTTACCCAAAAGAAAACAATACACAAATAAACACAATTTCTAACTTTTTTTTTCTATCTTTCTCTCTCAAAAGAGTTAGTTACCTGTGAAATAATTCAGTGTTATGACACATGTAACATAGCTCATTATATATAAGAGCATATACAGTAGCAATCCATCTGCTAAAACTCATTTCATTTATATTTCTGCCCGAAATCATGCCAAATCTATTCCCTAACTTATTAAAAACTTTTTCATCAATAGAGAATGTTAACTCTTTCCAATTCTAACTCTTCTCGTGATTTCTGGCATCTTATGACGTTTTCCAGGCCCTCTCTGGCCTTGATTCTCGGAAGGCTTACGGTCCGAATGGAGTTCCTCCTGTTGTTCTCTAAAACTGTGCTTCCGAGCTCGTTCCCTGCCTGGCCAAAATCTTTCGTCTGTGTCTCTCTACTTCTACCCATCCTTCTTGCTGGAAGTTTGCTCACATTTAACCTGTCCCTAAAAAGGATGACCGCTCCAATCCTTCAAACTACCACCCTATAGCTTTGATTTCCTGCCTTTCTAAAGCCTTTGAGTCTGTCCTTAATAAGAAGATAATAAGGCATCTATCAGCTCACAACCTTCTCTCTGATTGCCTGGATGGTTTCCGGAAAGGCTGGTCTACTGGTGATCTTCTTGCTTTTCTAGCTGAATCTTGGTCATCCTCTTTTAGGGACTTTGGTGAAACCTTTGCTGTCGGCCTTGACATAACGAAAGCCTTCGATAGAGTCTGGCATAAATCTTTAATTTCTAAACTACCCTTCAACGGATTCTATCCTTCTTTCTGTACATTTATCTTCAGTTTCTTTTCTGATCATTATATTGCTGCTTTAGTGGACGGTCACTGTTCTTATACTAAAACTATCAACAGTGGTGTTCCTCAGGGTTCTGTCCTATCACCCACTCTCTTTCTATTATTCATCAATGATATCTTAAATCAGTCTCAATGCCCTATCCACTCCTATGCTGATGACACCACCTACCATTTTTCAACGTCGTACAACAGACGCCCAACCCAACATGAATTAAGTGATTCAAGGCGAGATGCTATAGGACGCCTAACTTCTGATTTTTCACTAGTTTCTGATTGGGGCAGAGGTAACCTGGTTTTTTTCAATGCCTTAAAAACACAATTTCTAGAACTATCTACTCGATATAACCTTCCAGATAACCAGCCCCTCTTCTTCAATGACACTCAACTGGCTCTCCCCTCATCATTAAACACACTAGCAACTATGATGACCGCACCCAAGTGCGAGGTCAACTTTTCAATAGCTGGTGTTTGGCAGCGGGCCCGAACCGGGCAGAGAGGGTTTGGGTAGGACGTAAGATAGGCGAGCTGTACCACGTGTGCTACATTGTATCAGTTGTAGCAGTACCCCTAAATGCACGTTTTCTCTTTACCCGCTCCAGAGAAAATGTGCGGTTGCAACCCCAAACTAATGTAATTTTATTTTAATTATATTTTTCAATATTCATGTATAATTTTGTATAAAATTATAGTTCTTTATTCATATTTTTCTTTTGTAGTATTATTGATTATTATGTTGCGCTGCATACCAGCATACACCACTTACTTGGTGCGCACTGTATTACCGCGGTGCGCATGAAGAATTCAGAATGTTTGTTGTTTAAATATTTTTGTTATATATAGTATCTAAATTTTGTGAATAAAAATAGGCCCCATCCGACGGAGGAGTGCATTGGCCGGCACAAGGCCAGTGAACCCACCACGGCAAAGTGCCCAAACTGCGGGAAAAAGCATCACGCTTGGAATCCGCAGTGCCCTGAGAGGCGCCGCAGGATGCGGTGGCCGCTCCAGAAACAACGGCACCAACAACAGCAACCACGTGGCGGCCCCCAGCACCAAGAGCGGCGGGATCAGCCACGTGGCCAGCAACAGGGCGAGCAGCAGCGGCAACACCGCTTTGTTTCCCGCACCGCCACCTGAACGGCCAGCCTGGGTTAAACAGCCTCTCCCCAGGGACTCCACCCCCTCCCAGGCCAGCACAGGTGCGACCAGAAGGGAAGCCGCCGCTTCCATCAATCCCCCCGCCCAGCCACTCCCTCAGAGGCAAAATGGAGCCGGGTCCCGCCGCCGACGTTGCCGCCCACGCAACCACAGGATGCAGCCCACCAACGACCCTGCAGCACCCACCGAGACGCCACCCATGGAGGTTGGCACAGTGCCACCCGCGGCCATGCCTACATCACCGTCCCGCGGAGTCACACGAGACTAGCGGGCACCCCACGGGTGCCTTAAATGAGGAGTTGCGTGGCCTGGTGCGCACGATCATCGCGAGGCTGGTGGATGAGGTGAGACAGCTCGTCCTCTGCCGCCCGGAGCTCACAGCTCAGCAGGGCACGCTTCTCCTTCAGGAAGCTGCAGCAGCCATCACAGGAGGTGACTGTCAGCCCCCGCCAGCAGAAATAGAGCCCCTGCAGCGGCCCATAACTTCAGCGGATCAAAATGACCAAGATGGAGGGACACAATGAACCCAACATCACCTGCGCGGCGCCGCCGGCGGCCGCCCCCAGGCTCAAAATCCTCCAGTGGAATGTGCAGGGCCTCCGCCCCAAGAGACACCAGGTGCTGCAGGCTGTGGTCGAGGATGACCTTGACGTGGTCCTCCTCCAGGAGACACTGACGCCAGCCGACTTCCAATGGAGGGTGGCGGGATACACTCTCCACTCGCTGGCCGCCACGGCTGAGGGTGTCCGTGGCTGCGTGGCGCTAGTGAGGAGCGCAATCCCGCACCGAAGGGTCCATCACCCAGTGCACTGCGGGGACGGCGTGGAGGTCCTTGCGCTGGAGCTGCACGTGGGAAGTGTCTCGCTCACGGTGTACAACCTTTACCGGAGCCAGAGACACCTCCTGGAGGCGGGGGAGCTGCTTGCGCTGGCCGAGCACACCAGCCTCCTGGCGGCAGGCGATTTCAACGCCCACCACCCCGTACTGCAGTCAGTGTCTCCCACCAACGCGACGGGCCGTCACCTGGCGGCACTGCTCGAGGAGGTTCCGTACGTCAGGCTGCTCAACACCGGGGAGCCTACCCACATCCGGGGGGGGAGGCTGGACCTCACCTTCGCGTCGGGTGACCTGACACCTGGCGCTACTTGGCAGGTGCATCCCACCCTTACCAGCGACCATTACGCCACCCTCACCACCCTTGCGGTAGCACCACCCGTCCCGCCCAGACCTCAGCCACGTTGGGTCATCGGGAGGGCCGACTGGGCCATGTTTCAGTCCGTCCTGGACGAGTGGTGGGCCACCTACGAGCCGCCGGGCGACCTACACCAACAGGAGAGCGATCTGACGGCGGCCATCCACAAAGCAGCCGACGCCGCCATCCCCAGAAGCTCCCCAGGCCGCCGCTGCCGCCCGGACTGGTGGTTCTATTGTGAGGAGGTGAGAGAACACAACCACCGCGTCAACATCCACCGCAAGCTGTATAGAAAGCGGCCAAACCCCACCACCCTGAGGCTGCTGCAGGAAGTAGTGAGCCGAGCGCGGGCGGTATCTCAGCGAGCCAAGGAGGCAAAATGGCTGCAGTGGTGCGCCACCTTCAGCCAGCACACCTCCCTGGGCCAGCTGTGGAGGAGCGTGCGCACCGCCACGGGTGCCGCCCCTCCCCGCCCGCCAGCCCACCCACACCCTGAGCAGGAGGCTGAGAGGATCATCAACACCTTCACCGCGCGAGGCTCCAGCGCCCAACTACCTCCTAGGACACGTCACCTCCAGCAGCAGCTGCGACCACACCGCGATGAGGTGGTGAGGGACGCCTGCGAGGAGCCCAACGCCGCCGACGTGCCCTTCGCCCCCCGGGAACTAGTTATGGCCAGGACTCGGAGGAAAGGACGTGACACAGCCCCAGGGGCAGACGGAGTGACGTACTCGATGCTGGCTCATGCTGGGTCAGCCGGGAGCGCCGCACTGCTGTCCCTGATTAATGCGTCCTGGCTGGCGGGCCGCCTGCCGCCCGCGTGGAAGGAAGCGGACATCCAGCCAATCCCCAAGCCTCGGGAACCCGCCAAGCTGAGGCCCATTTCCCTCACCAGCTGTGCCGCCAAAACTGCCGAGAGGATGGTGTTGTCCCGCCTGCAGTGGCGCGTGGGTGCCCTCCACCCCCACGTGTTTGGCTTCACGCGCGGCTTAAGCACGGCGGACAGCATCATCACCCTCCTCACGCGCGTCAACCACCGCCCCTCAGTCGCAGTCTTCCTCGACTTGGAGAAAGCGTTCGAGCTGGCCAGCCCCCACGCCATCCTCGACTCCCTCGCGAGGAAGGGGGTACGAGGAAGACTGCTCGCCTGGCTCCGGGACTATCTCCAGCACCGCCGCGCCCGGGTCAAATTTCAGGGCCACAAGTCCAGCTTCCGCGAGCTAGAGAACGGGACGCCCCAGGGCGGCATCCTCAGCCCGTTCCTTTTCAACCTGCTGATGGAGCAGCTGGTTGCCCTCCCCTTCCAGGAGGGCACCGTGCTGCTCAGTTACGCGGACGACCTCGCCCTTGTAGTCACTGGGCGAGGCAACCACCTCAGCGGGGCTCAGCGGGCGCTGGATCTCATCACTGACAAGTGTGAAGAGCTGGGCCTTAAAATCTCAGCTGAGAAGTCACGCGCCATGGCCATCAGAGCAGCCAACCCGGCCGGCCAGCTGAGGGTCCAGGGCATCGGACTGGCTTGGACTGGCTGCTACCAGTACCTCGGAGTGTGGCTGGACTCGCGGTTGACCTTCGCGGCGCAGCTGACATACCTAAGAGAGAGGACGCAGACCAGGCTGAACGTGATGAGGGCCATGACGCGGCCTGGTGCTGGGGCCACCTATGACGTCCTGCGCCTGTACTACGTGCAGGCGGTGCGCTCCCTGGTGGACTACAGCGCGCCCGTTCTCACCTCGCTCTCCCCCAACCAGCGGACGCGTCTGGAGGTGGTGCAGAACAGCGCCATGAGGACCATGCTGGGAGCTCCGAGGTGGTGCAGCGCCTGCGTGATGCAGAGCGAGACCAGCCTGGTGCCCCTCGCCACCAGGGTGAACTACATCGTGACCTGCCATGTTGCGCGGACCCTTCACCGTGACGCCGAGGGCCTCGTGCAACGGAGGCTCCGGATGGCCATGGCACAGGGCAGCGAGTGCCTCCGCGGCAACCCATGGCTCGCCAACACCACCCGGGCTGCCAGCATCCTCGGCTACGTGGAGAGTTGGCCATGGCAGTGGCAGGGAGGCCGATGTCCCCGCCCCCACCTTCCACGCCCCGCCCCCATGGGAACCACCCGTCGCCGAGATCACCGTCACACCCCTGCCAGCCAGCAAGGCCCACTGCATCCCCCAGGAGATGCAGCAGCGAGCTCTCATGGCCATGGAGGAGGTCACGGAGCCGGGCAGTGCGGTGTATTTTACCGACGGCTCCGTGGATCCTGAGAGCGGCACGACGGGCGCTGCGACCATCACCGTGGGCACACAGCTGTCGTGGAGGACGTCGGACCACTGCTCCTCCCTCCAGACGGAGCTGGTGGCCATCCTTCACGCCCTCGAGCACGCTCAGCGTCGCCCGGAGGCGATGGTGGTCGTGCACACGGACTCCAGAGCGGCGCTACAGGTCCTGCAACAGCCACACCCCAGCGACAACGTGCGGCTCATCACCTCCATCCTGGGCAGCCTGCAGAGTCTGGTCACGCAGGGGAGGCGGGCCAGGCTGCACTGGATCCCTAGCCACGTGGGGATACGTGGTAATGAGGCGGCTGACCAAGCCGCCAAACGAGCTGCCGCAGGACCCACCATCACCAAGCATGTGCCGCCCAGCCGACGACAGGTGAAGGAGCGTGCGAGGCGAGCCGGGGCCCAACACACCCACCAGCGACACCGGGAGTTGGAGGCCAGTAAGAGGCAGGCGGCCTGGTACGCCGTCGCCACCGACTACCAACCCCTCGGCGCCGCCCTGCAGCAGCCCAGGGAGGACGGCGTGCTGTTACAGCGCGTTAGGCTGGCGTACTCCACCCGGGAGCAGCTGAGTGAGGACTTTGAGGGACAGGAGTGTGCCCACTGTGGGAGGCACAGCCGTCTTCCCTTGGTGCACTACCTCCTGTCCTGCCCCGCCACCGCCCGCCTCAGACCGGTGCCAGCTGCAGCCGCCCAGCCTGCCGGCGGGGGCCTCTTGAGCAGTCGCGAGGTGAAAGCTGCCCACCTGGTCAGACACACCCCTCGTGACCGGCTCCTGGGGGTGCTCAGAGCAGCACCTCCCCCCCGCTGACCACACCTGCCGCAACCGCGACACACCACCACTTGAACCTTAGAGCGGGAAAGGACACTCCTCACTGGCGGACAGATGCCCGCATTGTACTGTATATATATTTATAACATATTAACTGTATATATGTACAATAAACCTTAAAAAACAAAAAATTAATAAAAATAACCTTTACTGGAAATGAGTTTTTCTCTCTCCAGTCGACCAACTAGCAATACACACACTCCTAAGCATCAACATAACGCTCGTTTTCGTCTTTTGTGTTCGCCGTCCCTACTGTATAGTGTCAGTGACAAGTACCAACTAAGTTAAGATAAAGAGTTTGTTTTAATCTCCTGTGCATATTTACCACA
Source organism: Metacarcinus magister (assembly GCA_029783475.1). Classification (NCBI taxonomy): domain Eukaryota; kingdom Metazoa; phylum Arthropoda; class Malacostraca; order Decapoda; family Cancridae; genus Metacarcinus; species Metacarcinus magister. The sequence goes on along the minus strand of JAPQNM010000017.1, from coordinate 1,276,616 downwards.
TCAACAAGTGTAACATAAAACTGAAGTGATGGGACTTCGTGACACCTTCAGAAAAAACATAAACCCCGGTACATTATCATTGACTATGGTTTTTTAATGCGTAATTTTTTGTATTTGTTTTATTTTATTAATTTTTTTTTTATATATATACTTTAGATTAAGGACAGGCCACCTAGCTTAGATCCTATGGTCTGTGTGGTCTGGATTCCTATGTCTATATATTTACATCCCTTACCACACCATCCATATAAATATTGAACAACCATTGTGACATTATACATCCCATACTCTACTATTCTCTCTACTACTCCTACTCTATAATTCATAATCAAGGATATTGCACAACCCTATCAACCATGGTATATGTTTTTCTAAATCTATTAAAAAAACAGAACACTTATTTTGCTTTTGCCCAAAACATTTCACACCCATCTCACAGCAGACAACTAATCCACACAACCACCCTACCATAAACCATACTTACTGCACGCAACAGACTTTCACCCCTAAAACTAGTACCAATACATTCATACCAATTTCTTATGTATTTTTACAATGGAACTACAATTGAATTCGCGCAACAAACTGGTACAGTAGTGGTCACAAAATACACATTTTGCAATCTTACTAACCACTCAATCACAATTGTACCACAACTTTTCAGACATTCTACAACACAAGCATCCAAACCTGCACTTTTTCCTGCTTGCATAATTTTGCTGCCCTTTGCATTTCCTCTTTCGTGATCTGTGATATATTCAAGTCTCCTAACACATTCACTCCATTTTCCCTACCAACTACAACAATCTTATCCTCTCTCTTCTTCTACATTTAATAATACTTCATGATATTTAGCACATCTCTCCTTAACTGATTACTTTTCAACCAACATTGTATCATTCTCAGCCTTCACCTTATCTTAATTTTCAGTTGTTTCCTTCCTTATCCTCTGTACCTCCTTCCTGAATATCTTCTTATCATCATGAAAATGCTCACACATACATGATAAACATAACCACTTACCAGTGCTCAATGACAAACTAAGTAATAACACTGCAACAGCTAAGCAGGTGGATCACATTTACTGTTAACCTTACCTCCAGAGGTTGAAACTTATTTTTTCAACCAATACTGGGGAGGAAAAAGATAGCGTGAGAAACGAAGGTCTTGACGTCCTGCTTGTGTTGTGGCTGTTCGGTGAGAGAAACAGATATCCAAACTGAGTGGTGGTCTCGTCCGTTAGAATTTGATTTTAACGGGACTTACTGTGTTATTCCTAAATTAGTAAGATATTTGCAAGTGCATTTTTATTTAAACAATTCTTTGTTATAATTCAGAATTTTGGTATGCATGATGCTATAAGTTTCAATATTTGTTAAATGAAAATTACTATAACTGAGGTAATTACTTCTATCTGGAAAATCCCATTCTACAATCTTACACTCGTTAACAATTATTTCCATCTATTTAATGATTCAATGACGCACTGGGGGAAATAATCGACCATATTAAGGAAAAAGGGAAAAAAGGAATGTGCAACTGATAAATTGCCTTCGGTGTTATTACACTAACACCATTAGTGTTTATCTCACAATAGAATCAGGATGTTATTGCACAGTGTTGAGGTTTGTTTAACCTAACAATAGTGATATTTATAGTTGGAAGATCCATCAGAAATGTCTGATTAATTATTTGATGAAATGTTACAATATTATGGTCATTTATGGTTGTATTACTTAAATAGATTTTGAATACTGAATAACAGAATAGCAAGCAATCCAAGTTTATGATTGTTTTCGTACAGTTACCAGATGTATGGACACATGCCATACAGTCCCGCTGGAGCCCAGCTAGTGCAACTGGCAAGTTTGAAGTCTGGCTACGCCCTAGTGCCCATCAAAGACAGAACACTATTTCCTGAAAAATACAATAAGTAAGTACAATGACATCATCATCGTCATCATTTTCATTATCATCATCACCAATATTACCGCGTAAAAGTTCATTGTCATATAAAGATCTGTACCAAATGTGTTCATGATTCGCGACCAAATATTTATCTAAGCCAAGTTTCGTCTTTAAAATTTTCAATGAATTTTTCTGACTTCAGTTTAGCATCCTTTTGCTGCACATACGATCTTTTGAGGTCCAGTCAGTAAATATTTAGTTTTTTTCTGCTATTTGCTCTTTTAGGCATCATGTCGGCTACAGTTCATGACCAGATTTTATTATCTGTTATTTGCATAATATGTAATGATTGCTTGATTTCTTTTAAAATTTGCTTTGATAATTTTCAGAATTTTGTGCAATAATTTTCCTCTGCCTAGCTTGTTTTCGAAGTTGATTTTGCGATATTTTGTATTATAACCATTGCTGTAACCTTTCTACAGAATATTTTAAGGAATCTTATATTATATTCGTCATATAATGAGCTTCTTCTGTGCTTTTGAATCAATTTCCTTTTCATAGTAAACAAAAACGATTGCTAAATGCTATTTTTATTTTGTGATGTTCTCGATTACGCTATTTTAATATACACTAGTATCAAGAAATAGTTAAGTTCCTTTTTTCTAAGTAATACCTATTCTTTTGGTTTGTGTATTGTATTGCAAACGGAAATAATACAACATACCAAAATGACGTAATAGAGCGATAGATAATTATGTTTTGATCTTGTTCTTATGCAGCAAAGCTACTAATTATTTGATTTAGAAATAAACTAAGGCGTCTGCTCTAATATATTCATTGGCAAATATAAACTACTCATATTCCTTATATAAAAAAAAATCAAAATCATCTTATGAAGCTTTTCGTACTTCAACGTAGCTGGTAATTTTAGACATAGTAATACACGGTATGGTCAACTACATGAATACTATAATAAAGTAAAATACAATATGATTTTTGTTTTGCAGAAAATTGAAGGTCGATCAAAATCCAATGAAACAGCAACCTATCATTTTTGTAACGATGTGTAAGATGTCGCATACGTTTTGTATGCTCCCAGGAGTTCGATCTTTGGAAGAATTTTATCACGGTTACTACTTGGGTCAATTTCTAAGTTTTCAAAATGCGAGGTACTATACTGGATGACAGTAGGGAAGATTTCCTACACACAGACACTCTGACACACAGACACGCTGACACAGACACTCTAAGACAAACACACACACTGACACTGTTAATACTGACACTGTTAGCACTGACACTGTTAACACTGACACTGTTTACACTGACACTGTTAACACTAACACTGTTAACACTGACACTGTTAACACTGACACTGTTAACACTGACACTGTTAACACTGACACTTTTAACACTGACACTATTAACACTGACACTGTTAACACTGACATTATTTACACGGACACTGTTAACACTGACACTATTTACACTGACACTGTTAACACTGACACTGTTAACACTGACACTGTTAACACTGACACTGTTAACACAGACCCTGTTTACACTGACACTGTTAACACTGACACTATTAACACTGACACTGTTAACACTGATATTGTTAACACTGACACTGTTAACACTGACACTATTAACACTGACACTGTTAACACTGACACTGTTAACACTGACACTGTTAACACTGACACTGTTAACACTGACACTGTTAACACTGACACTGTTAACACTGACACTGTTAACACTGACACTGTTAACACTGACACTGTTAACACTGACACTGTTAACACTGACACTGTTAACACTGACACTGTTAACACTGACACTGTTAACACTGACACTGTTAACACTGACACTGTTAACACTGACACTGTTAACACTGACACTGTTAACACTGACACTGTTAACACTGACACTGTTAACACTGACACTGTTAACACTGACACTGTTAACACTGACACTGTTAACACTGACACTGTTAACACTGACACTGTTAACACTGACACTGTTAACACTGACACTGTTAACACTGACACTGTTAACACTGACACTGTTAACACTGACACTGTTAACACTGACACTGTTAACACTGACACTGTTAACACTGACACTGTTAACACTGACACTGTTAACACTGACACTGTTAACACTGACACTTGTATCATTCTATCTATAAATAGTAGTTATAATCCTCTGTATTAGAAGCCGCGAGAGAGAGAAAGTTGATACATCCCTGCACCTGGCCTAGTCTTAATCCCAGGAGATGGCGACCCTTCCAATTATCGGATTAACAGGTTCATGTTTTCTCAAAACTCCCTAGAGTCCTATATCACCTTTCACGCAGGTGTTCACGAACTGTGGATATCACTCCTTATCCTTCATCCCTCGACCCAGTCAAAGCTCTCTGTCACTAATCAGTTCACGGCAAGCAGTCAGTCTGGATAGAGGTCCTTCATCCCTCTATCCAGGCTGCTATCAGATCAAAATCAGATCACCTTCAGACTCTGGCGAGATCAGTCATTCGGTCCTCTCAGTCACGACTTCAACTCAAACCTCTCTCGGCTACATCATATCAATCAGTCTGTATCAACAAATAAGACACAAGATCTCAAGAATTATCAACTGTGTGTTACCAATCCCTTGCCTGGATTGGAGAAACGAATCATCAAATCGATTCTAATATACTGGTGGCACCAGGTGGGATGATGTCCTTCTAAGCGACAAAAGTACCCAAGTCTTCCCAGATCAAGAGCGTGCCATCACCGCACGCCCACCCGTCACAGAGCGCTATCATCGCGTGCACTTCATCGCCCCTGGCATTTCCTCGTCCGCGTCTCTGAAGTTACGACCCTTCGTCGCCCCTTCTGCAGTAGTCTCCGCTCAAGTGAGTCTACCGGAGTGAGTATCATTGCCTGTTCCTGTCCGTCTCGACGTCGACATAATCAAATCATCACGGATCATCGGGAACCCTCTCTCCCTCAAAATGCATCGTCTACTTCAAGTAACCAGTCCGTGTGGAGGCCCCTCATTCCTCCACTCGAGGCTGTATCCTCTTCAGGCAGTCAGCAAGTGGAAGTACTTTCCCCCTGCCTCCTCATCAGTCTCTTCAGGCAGTCAGCAAGTGGAAGTACTTTCCCCCTGCCTCCTCATCAGTCTCTTCAGGCAGTCAGCAAGTGGAAGTACTTTCCCCCTGCCTCCTCATCAGTCTCTTCAGGCAGTCAGCAAGTGGAAGTACTTTCCCCCTGCCTCCTCATCAGTCTCTTCAGGCAGTCAGCAAGTGGAAGTCCTTCCCCCTGCCTCCTCCTCATCAAGTGAGTTCAAATCAAGCTAGCTAGAGTAGAAGCAGTCATTCAGTACCTCTACTCGTGTTGCCTTCAGGGAGCCAGCTCAAGTGGGACACTCATCTTCCACTCCAGCTGATTCCTCCACAATATCGTGTGGATCACTACTCAAATCATCACGGATCATCATCACCCTCTCCCTCCTTGGCTGAACGTGTCATCTCTCAGACACCTTTCCTCAACGGACGTGATCCCTAATATATCTGCAGCCTCCACATCAAGTACATCTTCACGAAATTAGGTATTTCTTAATTATCATTCCCAGGGAAGCGCTGTCATCCGCTCCCATGTCTATGTACCTTCTACTTCAAATTCGTGTAAATAGATCTTGCTATTCAGCTGTATCACGTATTCATCGTATCAATTCAAATTCGTGTAAATTGCTCATATCATATTTCCGTGTCATTTTCTACATATATATATATGTATGTTTCCTGTGTCATTTTCTACATGTATATATATGTATGTTTCCTGTGTCGTTTTCTATATATATATTCTGTATATTCATATTCAATTCTATGTACTCGTATTCATGTGTTGTTTGTTGCATTGTATAATTCCAAACAACTTCATTTTCAACATTCCCCCTCTGTCTTTTCTTAACATACGAGGACGTATGTTTCCAAGGGGAGAAGCATTGTATCATTCTATCTATAAATAGTAGTTATAATCCTCTGTATTAGAAGCCGCGAGAGAGAGAAAGTTGATACATCCCTGCACCTGGCCTAGTCTTAATCCCAGGAGATGGCGACCCTTCCAATTATCGGATTAACAGGTTCATGTTTTCTCAAAACTCCCTAGAGTCCTATATCACCTTTCACGCAGGTGTTCACGAACTGTGGATATCACTCCTTATCCTTCATCCCTCGACCCAGTCAAAGCTCTCTGTCACTCATCAGTTCACGGCAAGCAGTCAGTCTGGATAGAGGTCCTTCATCCCTCTATCCAGGCTGCTATCAGATCAAAATCAGATCACCTTCAGACTCTGGCGAGATCAGTCATTCGGTCCTCTCAGTCACGACTTCAACTCAAACCTCTCTCGGCACATCATATCAATCAGTCTGTATCAACAAATAAGACATAAGAAAACTCAATCTTGTCTTACAATTCCTACCTTGTATTAGAGAAACAATCATCAAAGAAGACTCTAATATACACTGTTAACACTGACACTGTTAACACTGACATTATTTACACTGACACTGTTAACACTGACACTATTTACAATGACACTGTTAACACTAACACTGTTAACACTGACACTGTTAACACTGATGCTGTTAACACTGACACTGTTAACACTGACACTGTTAACACTGACACTGTTAACACTGACACTGTTAACACTGACACTGTTAATACTGACACTGTTAACACTGACACTGTTAACACTGACACTGTTAACACTGACACTGTTAACACTGACACTGTTAACACTGACACTGTTAACACTGACACTGTTAACACTGATGCTGTTAACACTGACACTGTTAATACTGACACTGTTAACACTGACACTGTTAACACTGATGCTGTTAACACTGACACTGTTAACACTGACACTGTTAACACTGACACTGTTAACACTGACACTGTTAACACTGACACTGTTAACACTGACACTGTTAACACTGACACTGTTAACACTGACACTGTTAACACTGACATTATTTACACTGACACTGTTAACACTGACACTATTTACAATGACACTGTTAACACTAACACTGTTAACACTGACACTGTTAACACTGATGCTGTTAACACTGACACTGTTAACACTGACACTGTTAACACTGACACTGTTAACACTGACACTGTTAACACTGACACTGTTAATACTGACACTGTTAACACTGACACTGTTAACACTGACACTGTTAATACTGACACTGTTAACACTGACACTGTTAACACTGATGCTGTTAACACTGACACTGTTAACACTGACACTGTTAACACTGACACTGTTAACACTGATGCTGTTAACACTGACACTGTTAACACTGACACTGTTAACACTGACACTGTTAACACTGACACTGTTAACACTGACACTGTTTACAATGACACTGTTAACACTGACATTATTTACACTGACACTGTTAACACTGACATTATTTACACTGACACTGTTAACACTGACACTGTTAACACTGACACTGTTAACACTGACACTGTTAACACTGACACTGTTAACACTGACACTGTTAACACTGACATTATTTACACTGACATTATTTACACTGACACTGTTAACACTGACACTGTTAACACTGACACTGTTAACACTGACACTGTTAACACTGACACTGTTAACACTGACACTGTTAACACTGACACTGTTAACACTGACACTGTTAACACTGACACTGTTAACACTGACACTGTTAACACTGACACTGTTAACACTGACATTATTTACACTGACACTGTTAACACTGACACTATTTACAATGACACTGTTAACACTGACACTGTTAACACTGACACTGTTAACACTGATGCTGTTAACACTGACACTGTTAACACTGACACTGTTAACACTGACACTGTTAACACTGACACTGTTAACACTGACACTGTTAATACTGACACTGTTAACACTGACACTGTTAACACTGACACTGTTAACACTGACACTGTTAACACTGACACTGTTAACACTGACACTGTTAACACTGACACTGTTAACACTGACACTGTTAACACTGACACTGTTAACACTGACACTGTTAACACTGACACTGTTAACACTGACACTGTTAACACTGACACTGTTAACACTGACACTGTTAACACTGACACTGTTAACACTGACACTGTTAACACTGACACTGTTAACACTGACACTGTTAACACTGACACTGTTAACACTGACACTGTTAACACTGACACTGTTTACACTGACACTGTTAACACTGACACTGTTAACACTGACACTGTTAACACTGACACTGTTAACACTGACACTGTTAACACTGACACTGTTAACACTGACACTGTTAACACTGACACTGTTAACACTGACACTGTTAACACTGACACTGTTAACACTGACACTGTTAACACTGACACTGTTAACACTGACACTGTTAACACTGACACTGTTAACACTGACACTGTTAACACTGACACTGTTAACACTGACACTGTTAACACTGACACTGTTAACACTGACACTGTTAACACTGACACTGTTAACACTGACACTGTTAACACTGACACTGTTAACACTGACACTGTTAACACTGACACTGTTAACACTGACACTGTTAACACTGACACTGTTAACACTGACACTGTTAACACTGACACTGTTAACACTGACACTGTTAACACTGACACTGTTAACACTGACACTGTTAACACTGACACTGTTAACATTGACACTGTTAACACTGACACTGTTAACACTGACACTGTTAACACTGACACTGTTAACACTGACACTGTTAACACTGACACTGTTAACACTGACATTATTTACACTGAGATTATTTACACTGACACTGTTAACACTGACACTGTTAACACTGACACTGTTAACACTGACACTGTTAACACTGACACTGTTTACACTGACACTGTTAACACTGACACTGTTAACACTGACACTGTTAACACTGACACTGTTAACACTGACACTGTTAACACTGACACTGTTTACACTGACACTGTTAACACTGACACTGTTAACACTGACACTGTTAACACTGACACTGTTAACACTGACATTATTTACACTGACATTATTTACACTGACACTGTTAACACTGACACTGTTAACACTGACACTGTTAACACTGACACTGTTAACACTGACACTGTTAACACTGACATTTACACTGACACTGTTAACACTGACACTGTTAACACTGACACTGTTTACACTGACACTATTAACACTGACACTGTTAACACTGACACTGTTAACACTGACACTGTTAACACTGACACTGTTAACATTGACACTGTTAACACTGATATTGTTAACACTGACACTGTTTACACTGACACTATTAACACTGACACTGTTAACACTGACACTGTTAACACTGACACTGTTAACATTGACACTGTTAACACTGATATTGTTAACACTGACACTGTTAACACTGACACTGTTAACACTGACACTGTTAACACTGACACTATTAACACTGACAATATTAACACTGACACTATTAACACTGACACTGTTAACACTGACATTGTTAACACTGACACTATTAACACTGACACTGTTAACACTGACACTGTTAACACTGACACTATTAACACTGACACTATTAACACTGACACTGTTTACACTGACACTATTTACGCTGACACTGTCGACAGTGTCAACACTGACACTGACACTGACCATAGGTAGTTACAGATACCAGAGTACTAGAACCCAACCATATGTTTCATGACTACTAACTCATAGCTCAATTATCATCCTTATTTGTAAAAAGCAAACATGCATAATCACAACAAGTGTCAACCTAACCTAACCTAACCAAACCTAACCTAACCTAACCTAACCTAACCTAACCTAACCTAACCAAACCTAACCTAACCAAACCAAACCTAACCTAATCTAACCTAACCTAACCTAACCAAACCTAACCTAACCTAACCTAACCTAACCTAACCAAACCTAACCTAACCTAACCAAACCTAACCTAACCTAACCTAACCTAAGCAATGTGTATCCTCACCCCACCGAATAACAATTACTAATGAGCAGTATTACTATGTAACAAGAACCCGAAGTTAAAACCACCACTCGTCTGCCGGGTAATTAGTTACAATTAATAAAAAATGAAAGCGCAGTAACTCCACAGCAAATTACTGCAAATCCTTATTATTATGCAGTTAGCAAGTTCAGAAGAGCAGTCAGTATGAAAATTCGTAGATAGTTGTAGAAATTAAGATTTTGAGGCATTGAAAAGAAACAGGTTTGCCCTGCTCCAATCAGAAACTAGTGAAAGTTCAGAAATTAGGCGTTCTAGAGCGTCTCGCCTTAAATAATGTTATTGTTGTTGGGTTGGGCGTCTGTTGTACGACGTTGAAAAATGCAGGGTGGTGTCATCAGCATACGAGTAGATAGGGCATTGAGTCAGATTTAAGATATCATTGATGAATAATAGAAAGAGAGGGGGTGATAGGAGAGAACACTGAGGAACACCACTATTGATAGTTTTAGGATAAGAACAGTGACTGTCCACTACAAAAGCAATAGAACGGTCAGAAAGGAAACTGGAGATGAAGGTACAGAGAGAAGGATATAATCCGTAGGAGGGTAGTTAAGAAATTAAAGATTTATGCCAGACTCTATCGCAGGCTTTCGATATGTCAAGGCCGACAGCAAAGGTTTCACCGAAGTCCCTAAAAGAGGATGACCAAGATTCAGTTAGAAAACCAACCAGATCACCAGTAGACCGGCCTTTCCGGAAACCATACTGGCAATGAGAGAGAAGGTTGTGAGCTGATAGATGCCTCATTATCTTCTTGTTAAAGACAGACTCAAAAGCTTTAGACAGGCAGGAAATCAAAGCTATAATGCGGTAGTTTGAAGGATTGGAGCGGTCATCCCTTTTAGGGACAGGTTGAATGTAAGCAAACTTCCAGCAAGAAGGATGGGTAGAAGTAGAGAGACACAGACGAAAGAGTTTGACCAGGCAGTGAGTGAGCTCAGAAGCACAGTTTTTGAGAACAACAGGAGGGACTCCACCCGGACCGTAAGCCTTCCGAGAATCAAGGCCAGAGAGGGCCTGGAAAACGTCATAATGAAGAATTTTAATTTTAGGAATGAAGTAGTCAGAAGATGGAGGAGTAGGAGGAATATGACCAGTATCATCCAAAGTAGAGTTGGTAGCAAAAGTTTGAGCGAAGAGTTAAGCTTTAGAGAAAGAAGAGACAGCTGTGGAACCGCCTGGTTGAAGTAAAGGAAGGAAAGATGAAGAATTAAAATTATTGGAGATATTATTGGCTAGATGCCAGAAATCACGAGAATAGTTAGAATTGGAAAGATTTTGACATTTTCTATTAATGTAAGAGTTTTCTGGTAATTTGGAGAATAGATGTTGCATGATTACGGGGAGGCGGTGGTACATTGGTCTAGTGCTTGGGTATGCGAACCTAGGCTCCCGGGTTATAATCCCTATTATTCCTTTACCACTTTTCATTCTTTGATATCACCGCCGAGTGGCCAAAGACTACCAGAATTGCTGTCATACTGTCCTCAGACAGGACTTACAATGTTATATGCATCTGAAGCATTAGTAGCAGTTAGTTTCGCACGTTCTCAACATATTCAAGAGAGAATGTAAACATTTAAGGCGTCACTATAAAAAAAAATCTGAATACCTACGCCAAATAACAGGCGAGGCAAGTCCATCTGTGCCTCCATAAGCCTACTGGCGCCAACGGTTAATTGATATATATATAATAAAAAAAATATGTATATATGTGTATATATATATATATATATATATATATATATATATATATATATATATATATATATATATATAAAGGGCATGAGTTTCAGCAGATGGATGGCTACGGTACCGTTTGTGAGCCGCTTCTCTATCATTGACAGCACGAGAACAAGCAGAGTTAAACCAGGGCTTTTTAGCTTTAGTATTAGAGAAAGTATGAGGAATGTATAACTCCATGCCAGAGATAATCACCTCTGTTATGTGCTCGGCACACAGAGAAGGATTTCTGATATGGAAACAATAATCATCCCAAGGAAAATAGAATAGTACTGCCTTAGGTCCTCCCACTCAGCAGAGTTTAAATGCCAGAAGCACCTCCGCTTTGGCGAGTCCTGAGGCTGCACTGGAGCAATAGAAAAGATAACGGGAATGAGATTGTGATGGGAGGAGCCCAACGGAATGGAAAGTTTAACAGAGTAAGCTGAAGGGTGAGAAAATGGGAAAAGATCAAGAAGGTTGGGCGCGTCTCCATGGCAGTCAGGGATACGGGTAAGGAACTGCATCAGCTGCTCTAGGTCATTAAGGATAGCAAAAATGAGGGCTTGTTCACCAGGTTGGTCAGTGAAATAGGATGAAAGCCAAAGCTGGTGGTGAACATTGAAATCCCCTAAAATGGAGATCTCAGCATAAGGAAAGTGAGATAGGATGTACTCCACTTTGGAAGTCAAATATTCAAGGAGTTTTACATAGTCAGAGGAATTAGGTGAGAGATATACAGCACAGATGTATTTAGTTAGAGAGTGACATTGAAGTCTTAGCTAGATAGTAGAAAATTCTGAAGATTCAATATTGTGAGCACGAGAGCAAGTAATGTCGTTACGCACATATTCGCAACAGCCAGCTTTGGATTGAAAATGAGGATAGAGAAAGTAGGAGGGAACAGAGGAAGGGCTGCTGCCAGTAGTCACAGACAACTGTGTTTCTGTTAGGAAGAGAAGATGAGGTTTAGTGGAGGAGAGATGGTGTTTCACAGATTGGAAATTTGATCTAAGGCCACGAATGTTGTAGAAATCAAGAGAAAAAGTACAAGAGGAAGTGTCAAGACACCCACGGTCGTCCACAGTGGGGCAGTCCAACCTGGGGACATTTGTGGTCCCCTCCCCAGGTTGGGACTCTGAGGCTGGGCGTGGTGAGGCCATTCTAATTGATTGATTTGAAGGGTGTAAAAGTGTAAGGTGTCTGTAAAGTTATGTAAGTATTTTTTTTTCTTTTTAATATATATCATAAACCGTTGGCGCCAGTAGGCTTTTATGGAGGCTCAGATGGACTTGCCTCTGACTATCATTTGGCGTAGGTTTTTAGATTTTTTTATAGTTTACGTTCTCGCTTGAATACGTTGAGAACGATGAGAGGCTAATCGCTGCTAAAGCCTCAAATGCATATAACATTGTAAGTCCCGTCTGAGGACAGTATGGCAGCAATTTGGGTAGTCTTTGGCCACTCGGCGGTGATATCAAATAATGAAAAGTGGCCAGCAGATATCGGGAGATCGAACCCGGGACCCTAGATTGTCATGCCCGAACGCTCATCACTGTACCACCGCCTCCCCTAGTAGTAGAAACTGTCATTAGAGGGCAGGCTGCAGCTGCTCTATTGTATAAATGAGAAACAAAGGGAACCGGGAAGAGAGGACACGGGGAATCACTCAGTCTGCAGCACTGCCTACATCCGCGTAAGTACCTCTCCTGGAGTATTCCACCGGGCGGCAGGTGTCTACTGCCTACTCCTACTGTTGTTGTAATTCCTCTTCAGAATCGAAGGACTTTTAAACAGTCCTTTCTGCTCTGTCAAGGCTTATGGCCCTTGTGGGTCGCTCAGCTAAAGATCCAGTCTGAAGGACTTAGTTTTTAAAGCGCGGCATCTTGACGCTACCAACAAGGGGTAGGTTTCTTCTGGCAGCCAGCCTGCTAACAGACGTCAAAGCCACCCATTTTCCTACCCCGTGAGGGTCTTTGCCTATTATTGTCAAGTTCTGCACCAGTTGCCGCAAGTGCTGTGGTCTTGGAGCAGCTATAGAAGAGCTAACCCCCCAAAAAAGAAATTACCTTAACCTGGCCCCGCAATTGAGACTTGACCCGCACGGTCACGGGCTTCCTCAGTGGATCGCAGGCTGTCTCTACTTCGGGAGTTCTGGGTGTTTCTTAAGTTCCCCAGCCCTTTTACCCAGAGGCGGAAAAAACATCAGCTTCCTGAAGGCGAACAACTCAGCACTCCGGCAGGTCTGGAGGTTACCTTCAATCTGGACCCGTGGGGAGTAAGAATTGGCACTTCAAGGGCTAACTTCTAGCACACGTGTGTATGTGTATGTGTGTGTGTAAAATTATATCCACTTGGCGCCCAGGGCCACGGCAATCAGTGACGAAGCAAGGATAGGGAGGTTTTTGGGGGGAGCGACACATGGGCAGATGCTCACCGGACAGGGAGCGTCCGGATATACGAGTGTGCTCGTTGAGCCTCCTGACACGAGAGACAGAATGCTATCCCGAGGATGCAGCCGGGTGTACTGGTGCAGACACACCGCTTGCCACCACATGTGCTGGGGTATTTGGTTAAACCCTAGCACTTTTGTAAAGGTGATGGAATAAGCAAGTTCTTAGACACACTTTAACCCGTAAAGTGCGGCTGTGTGTAAGGGATTCAGTCCCTCAGTGCGACTAAAAACGCCCGAAATCACTCAATGGCAAAATGAAATAAAAATTACATCATCGCATTAGTTTCATAAATGTGCAGCCGACAGTGAACTTATCTTTGACTTCAATTGTGTAGTTATCCGGTGACTTGCACAATTTAATAAAGATGCTGGCGAGATTTGGTAGTTTGTTTGAGAGAAAACGAAGCGGCTGCTTGAAGGTACACTAATATATATATATATATATATATATATATATATATATATATATATATATATATATATATATATATATATATATATAATCATATACATATATAAATTTCCTCGATAAATCAGTTTTTTGGTGAATATTCAAATGATGTTTTGTGAGAAAATTATTCTAGCGGTTATATTATATACCGTTATATATATTCATATTAAATGGGATGGATAATCATACTTCAAATCATAATCATACGAGAGAGAGAGAGAGAGAGAGAGAGAGAGAGAGAGAGAGAGAGAGAGAGAGAGAGAGAGAGAGAGAGAGAGAGAGAGAGAGAGTGAGAGAGAGAGAGAATGTGGAATGTGTGATCCCAGCCCTAGGGAATTGGATAACGGAAGTGTGACAGCTCCCCACCTCTCTCTCTCTCTCTCTCTCTCTCTCTCTCTCTCTCTCTCTCTTCTCTCTCTCTCTCTCTCTCTCTCTCTCTCTCTCTCTCTTTTTTTTTCTCTCTTTTTTTTCTCTCTCTTTCTCTTTCTCTCTCTCTCTCTCTTCTCTCTCTCTCTCTCTCTCCTCTCTCTCTCTCTCTCTCTCTCTCTCTCTCTCTTCTCTCTCTCTCTCTCTTCTCTTTCTCTTTCTCTCTCTCTCTCTCTCTCTCTCTCTCTCTCTCTCTCTCTCTCTCTCTCTCTCTCTCTCTCTCTCTCTCTCTCTCTCTCTCTTTATCTACTACTCCTCCTGTCATGTTTCTCGTCCTCCTCCTCGCTATTATTATTATTATTATTATTACTTGTCTTTCGGAAGCTGGAGAGTGAGGTATATGATAAGTATATCAGAGCTAGGCTCTCTCTCTCTCTCTCTCTCTCTCTCTCTCTCTCTCTCTCTCTCTCTCTCTCTCTCTCTCTCTCTCTCTCTCTAGTATCCATCAAAATCTAATTTTATATACGTATAGCAATGTGTAATCTAATAATGTCATATATATTTTTCACTTATAAAATAACCTATACGATTATACCGTAAAGTAGTGTACACAAAAGGCCAAAGTAATATAAAATAATGTGGATAATATAATTTTACTTATTAGTATATGCAACAAAACATTATATATATACATTATTACATATTATACATTATATAAAGGGGAGGCGGTGGTACAGTGGACAAGCGTTCGATCCCCCGATATCTGCTGGCCACTTGTCATTATTTGATATCACAGCCGAGTGGCCAAAGACTACCCAAATTTCTGCCATACTGTCCTCAGACGGGACTTACAATGTTATATGCATTTGAGGCTTTAGCAGCGATTAGCCTCGCACGTTCTCAACATATTCAAGTTAGAACGTAAACTATCGAGGCGTCACTATAAAAAAAAATCTAAAAAAACTTACGTCAAATAACAGGCAAGAGGAAAGTCCATCCTGCTTCTATAACAAAAAAAAAGAAGCCTACTGGCGCCAATGATTTATGATATAAAAAACAGAATATACATATTATTTACATATTATACATATTTTTTTTATATACAGTTTTATGTACATATAATTTACACTTGTTTCAGCGTGTGATAATCTTTGAAACAACTGTACAAGCATAATGCAACGTTGCATTCATTGCATTTTGACGTCACACGCATACGTCTGCTTGGGCGTCTGGTTGTGTTTTTGCACACATAGCAATCCAGACGCCTCTTCTGTCCATTTAAGGTCTCTGTAGGAACAGCAAAGTGGCGATTGAATACATCTGAGATGCGATCAGGCTGAGGTGCATGGCGGCGACTATTGATGGTGTTTGTGGGCTGACCAAACTCTTCAAGAAGCTGGAAAACTATGTTGTAAATAAACTCACGCAGTTTGAGCTTCTTAGAAGGGTCCATCTCCCGTTTGACTAGCCAGAAATTGTAGGCATTGAGCATAGTTATGTCTATCATGTGGAAGAAGAACTTATGGTACCACATGACAGATTTTCTCAAGCACTCAACACTACTTATCTGACTATCAGACTTGTCCACCAAACGCATATTCTTGGTATAGTCAATCACAACATCAGGCTTCATGATAATTTTCTTCGTATTATAATGAATTTTACCTGTGGTGACTATATCGCCTTTATGGATGGTGGAGAGGAGATGAACTGGCTTCTTGTCATTCCATTTGACAGCAATAACTTTGCCTGACTTTTCTTTTTGAATGAACAGGTCTTTTTTACGTCGCTTCTTATCATCGTCTGAGCTTGGGTTGTCAAGGATAGTTTTATCTCCATTGAACTTTGGCATAAACTTTCTGTTTTTCCGTACAGTTCCACATGACCCCGTGTTGTTGTCATGTAGAAACTGACAGAGAGCTGGACTGGTATACCAATTGTCAGTGTAAAGAATATGACCCCGGCCCATGTAGGGTGCCATCATCTTTTTGACAATGGCACCAGACATGCCCATTGGGTCATTCTTGCTGGCCTTTGGTATATCAATGTCTGTGCCTGTGTACACAATCATGTCAAGCACAATTCCTGTATCACAGTCACACAGCACAAAAAGTTTGATGCCAAAGCGATGCCTCTTTGTCGGGATGTACTGTTTGAAGACGAGGCGTCCCTTGAATAAGATAATTGACTCGTCGACCACCATCTTCTGGAAGGGATAGAAATACTTTTTGTACCGTGTAAGGAACATAGAAAGTATTTCTCTCACCTCCCAGATACGGTCGCTGGTGATACGATTTTCATTGTCTGCATAGTACAGAAAACTAAGCAGCAATAAAAATCTATCACGAGTCATATACTTATTGAAGATAGGGGTACTAACGAGGGAGTCATTACGCCAGTAATGCTGGAGAACATGCTTTTTACAAAGCGGCATCACCAGCATCAAGGCGATAAAAACGAGCAGCTCCTTGGAAGTGGTGTCTACCCATTGCCGGAACCTGGACTTTGGGGCGAAGGCATTCATTCGCTGAGACTCCCAACGGTAATAGTTGTTGGTCTTCTCAGCAATGTATGACATCACCTCGTCATCCAAGAAGGCACGGAAGAAATCACTCTCCTTTGCCTCGTCGTTGCAGGGCCAGTCTTTAG
>JAPQNM010000017.1:1247871-1250371 GCA_029783475.1 Metacarcinus magister | reverse complement strand
CCGGAGTACAAGATCCTGATAGTCCTGATTCTCTACTCAGTAATGACAACCATCTTCTCCATAGTGACCATGACCAAGCCACCACTGACGTTTCTTCCCTACAAGATCCTCTGTTGCCTCCTGATGACTCGCCTTCGCCCGGAACTTCCCTCTCCTCTCAAGACAAGGACAACCGCCCTACTCGATGTCAGCATCTACCACCAGTTGAGTCCTCAACTACTCAAGTGTGTGCTGTGGAGACCAGGGCCGGTCGATCTAAACGGGTCCACCCTCTAGTTCTGCCTCAGCTCCATCCTTTGACTGTAACCCCTGATGAGTTTCGTCAACTTCAGGAATCCTGTCCTTCCTTGACGTGTTTACAGTCAAAGGCTACCACTCAAGAAGTTGAGAAAGCACGGGATGGTGCCACATACCAGTTCATACATGAAGGCCTCCTGTACCGAAAATGTCTCTCATCGGATCACCTTCAAAAGGTAAATGGTTTATCCTTGGTTGTTCCCAGCGATTGCCGTCCCGTCATCCTACGTGTTGCTCACGAAGGTCCTTTGGCTGGACATTTCTCCCACTGGAAGACCCAGATGAAGGTATGGCAAGACTTTTATTGGCCAGGGATGTGTGCAGACATCCGGGATTACTGCCGTTCCTGCGACAAGTGTCAACGTATGTCGGCTAAGGGTAGGGTACGTCCAGTACCTCTTCAACCGTTACCTGTCGTAACTGAACCCTTCTCCAGAGTTGCCATTGACTTGGTAGGTCCCTTGTCTCCACCATCTTCTGAAGGACACCGTTACATCGTCACTCTAATTGATTTCTTCACTGGTTTTCCTCTTAATTACTACTTCTACTGCTACTAATATTACTACTTCTATTATTAGTATTACTACTACTTCTATTATTACTACTATTTCTATTATTATTATTACTACTACTGCCACTACCATCACATCCATCTCCAGTACTACTACCAGGAAGAGGTTGAGCAACTGTTGAGTCAAGGAATCATCCAACCTTCAACCTCTCCACACTGCTCTCCGGTTATCATGGTCAGGAAGTCCGACGGTACGTATCGGATGGCCATTGATTACAGGTTACTCAACTCAGTTACTATTTTCCATGCTGAACCATCCTGCAGTATTGAGACAGAGCTGCATAAGTTCGTTGGTGCTGAGTTCTTCTCAGAGCTAGATTTGAGTAAGGCATATTACCAGGTTCCACTTTCTGCCAAAGCTCGACGCTTCACTGCGTTTCCCACTCACAAGGGCCTGATGGAATTTACTCGGATGCCTTTTGGTCTTGTTACGGCCTGTGCCACTTATATTCGCTTAATGAGGATTGTGCTTGCTGGCTTGGCCAATGTTTCTTTTTATTTTGATAATATTTTTGTGTATTCATCTGATTGGCCCACTCACATCTCTGCCCTCAAGTCTGTTTTAAAAAGTGCCGGTTTGGAGCAGAGTCCATCAACTATCTGGGATTTGTTTTGTCCCGCGACCATCTTCAACCACAAGTTGGCAAGTTGACTGCCATCACCTCCATGACTCCTCCTACCACCAAGAAGTTACTCCGGAGTTTCCTAGGTTTGATATCATTTTATAAAGCTTTCATTCCTCAGGCCTCTGAGCTTACCGGCCCCCTCTCTGACTTGTTGAAGAAGCCGGTACGGGATCCCCTCCAGTGGACTGAAGATCTGCTTGAACGGTTCAAGCTGCTGAAGCAAGCCTTGACTTCGGGACCTGTTCTGCGTCTTCCGGACCCCAGCCAGACCTTCGTCCTACGTACCGATGCTTCCAACTATGGATTAGGTGCTGTACTCCTACAGTACTATGATGATCATCCACATCCCATCTCTTACGCCAGCCGGAAACTACTGGATCGGGAACGACGATACTCTACCATCGAGAGGGAATGCCTGGCCATCGTGTTCGGCATTCATAGGTTTGACTTCTATCTTCGAGGTAAGGAATTTATCCCTGAAGTAGACCACAAGCCTCTAATATACCTTCAGAAATTCAAAGCTAAAAATGATAGAGTACTACGATGGGCTTTAGGTCTTCAACCCTATAAATTTAGGGTTGTTCATGTTGCCGGGACAGACAACATTGGAGCCGACCTTCTCAGCCGGCAATAGCTTTTCTTTATTTTGTTTTCCTGCACTCCAGTCTCTTACAAGTTTTGTTTTCCTGCACTCCAGTCTTTTACAAGTTTTGTTTCCTGCACTCAAGTATATTATAAGTTTGTTTATGTCTCCTGGTCAGCTGCAGTTCTTCGACATCAGCTGTGCAGAAGATGTTTTAGTGGGGGCATGTGTGAGGAACTGCACCTGCCTCGTCTTCCCCTATTTAGTGGTTGAACTACCACTCTCGTCTGCCGGCGCTAGTTCACCGGCTTCCCTGCTACTACCTCACCCCCTTGTCCAGGGGTAGGGGGGTAGTCTAACCGAGCCAAGCTCCACGCCACCGGCTTGGAGAAGGACAGAACGCCTCAGCTCTCACACCTGACA
>JAPQNM010000017.1:1232871-1242871 GCA_029783475.1 Metacarcinus magister | reverse complement strand
AGGAAAAGGATTCCAGAGTTTACCAGTGTAAGGGATGAAAGAGTGAAGATACTGTTTAACTCCTGCATTAGGTAGATGGAAAGAATAAGGATGAGAAGAAGTAGAAAGTCTTGTGCAGCGAGGCCGCGGGAGGGGGGGAGGCATGCAGTTAGCAAGTTCAGAAGAACAGTCAGCATGAAAATAGCGGTAGAAGATAGATAAAGATGCAACATTGCAGCGGTGACTTAAAGAATCAAGAAAGTCAGTTAGAGGAGGATAGTTGATGAGGTGAAAAGCTTTAGACTCCACCCTGTTTAAAAGAGCTGTATGAGTTAAGCCCCCCCCAGACATGTGAGCAATACTCCATACACCTAACTTCTTGGAAGCTGATTTAGCAGGAGTAGATATATGAAATTACCAGTTTAGATTTTTAGTAAAGGATAGACCGAGTGTGTTTAATGTGGAGGAGAGTGGAAGTTGAGTGTCATTGAAGAAGAGGGGATAGTTATCTGGAAGTTTATGTCGAGTAGATAGTTGTAGAAATTGAGTTTTTGAGGTATTGAACAAAACTAGGTTTGCTCTGCCCCAATCAGAAACAAGTGAAAGATCAGAAGTTAAGCGTCCTATAGCATCTCGCCTTGAGTCATTTAATTCTTTTTGGGTTGGGCGTCTGTTGTACGACGTTGAAAAATGCAAGGTGGTGTCATCAGCATGGGAGTGGATAGGGCATTGAGTCAGATTTAGGAGATCATTGATGAATAATAGAAAGAGAGTGGGTGATAGGACAGAATCCTGAGAAACACCACTGTTGATAGTTTTAGGAGAAAAACAATGACCGTCCACTACAGCAGCAATAGACCGGTCGGAAAGGAAACTATAGATGAAGGAACAGAGAGGATATAATCCATAGGAGGGTAGTTTATAAATTAATGATTTATGCCAGACTCTATGGAAGGCTTTCGATATGTCAAGGCCGACAGCAAAGGTTTCACCGAAGTCCCTAAAAGCGGATGACCAAGATCTAGTTAGGAAAGCAAGACAATCACTAGTACATCGGCCTCTACGGAAACCATACTGGCAATCAGAGGAAAGGTTGTGAGCTGATAGATGCCTCATTATCTTCTTGTTAAGGACAGGTTCAAAGACTTTAGAAAGACAGGAAATCAAAGCTATAGGGCGGTAGTTAGAAGGCTTGGGGCGGTCACCATTTTAGGGAAAGGTTGAATGTGAGCAAACTTCCAGCAAGAAGGATAGATAGTCGTAGAGAGACACAGACGAAAGAGTTTGACCAGGCAGTGAGCGAGTTCGGAAGCACAGTTTTTGAGAACAACAGAAGGGACTCCATCCGGACCGTAAGCCTTCCGAGAATCAAGGCCAGAGAGGGCCTGGAAAACGTCATAATAAAGAATTAAAATTTTAGGGATGAAGTAGCCAGAGGGTGGAGGAGCAGGAGGAATATGCCCAGTATCATCCAAAGTAGAGTTGGTAGCAAAGCTTTGAGCGAAGAGTTCAGCTTTAGAAAAAGAAGAGACAGCTGTTGTGCCATCTGGTTTAAGTAAAGGAGGGAAAGATGAAGAAATAAAATTGTTAGAGATATTATTGGCATAGTCCAGAAATCACGAGAAGAATTAGAGTTGGAAAGACTTTGACATTTTCTATTGATGAAAGAGTTTTTAGTAAGTTGGAGAATAGATTTGGCATGATTACGAGTAGAAATATATAGGGCATGATTTTCAGCAGATGGATGGCTACGGTACCGTTTGTAAGCCGCCTCTCTATCATTGACAGCACGAGAACAAGCAGAGTTAAACCAGGGCTTTTTTGCTTTAGTATTAGAGAAAGTATGGGGAATGTAAAACTCCATGCCAGATATAATCACCTCTTTTATACGCTCGACACATAGAGAAGGATCTCTGACATGGTAGCAATAATCATCCCAAGGAAAATCAGAATAGTACTGCCTCAGGTCCCCCCACTTAGCAGAGTTGAAATGCCAGAAGCACCTCTACTTTTATATATATATATATATATATATATATATATATATATATATATATTTATATATACATATATATATATATATATATATATATATATATATCTGTGTGTGTTTGATTGTCTCTCTCTCTCTCTCTCTCTCTCTCTCTCTCTCTCTCTCTATATATATATATATATATATATATATATATATATATATATATATATATATATATATATATATGTGTGTGTCTGTGTGTGTATATATATATATATGTATATATATATATATATATATATATATATATATATATATATATATATAAATATATATATATATATATATATATATATATATATATATATATATATATATATATATATATATATATATATGTGTGTGTGTGTGTGTGTGTGTGTGTGTGTGTGTGTGTGTGTGTGTGTGTGTGTGTGTGTGTGTGCGAGTGAGTGTGTGTGTGTGTGTGTCTCTGTGTGTGTGTGTGTGTGTGTGTGTGTTAAATTATACTCTGCTAAAACAAAGCACATAAAACACTTACCAGTGTATTCACTCGAAAACAAAGAGGTCTTCACTTGTTCCGGAAAAACCAAAACTGGATACTGTATATTCCTCCAACTTAAATAAGGCAACATATTTTGTGGCAAGCGGAAAGGGATACGGGAACAATAAAAAAAAACCATTGAAATCGAGAGAATACGTGAATAAATGGCTACGGACGAGACATTGTGCGAAGAATTGGTGAGCGAATCCTTGCGAGAAAACGAAGACTGACTTGGCACTGGGTGGGAGAGACAAGAGGTTAACATAAACATTGACCGTTTTCCCTCCTTCACCACCCTCCTCTCATAACCCCCCTCCCCCCACACACACATACACACACACACACACACACACACACACACACACACACACACACACACACACACACACACACACACACACACACACACACACACAAACGCGCGCGAGCGCGCACACGCACGCACGCACACGCACACGCACACACACCTTCTGTCTGGTCTGTGACTTTTGTCTGTGTTCAAAGAGTGCCTAAGTCTCCATTCTGTCCATCAGTTAAATACGTTTATCATTTCCACTTTTCACCGTGACATTCAATTATAAAATAGGTTGGCGATACTGTAGCGTTAAGTAAAATTTCCAGAAATAATTCAGTAGATTATCTTGCTAAAAGTAAATGACTTCACTGCATTGTGCCACTCAAACTACCTAGATCTCAATGTTAAAAAGACCAAAGAAATTATTTTGATTTCAGAAAGAATAAGTACACACCAGACAACGTTGTTATTAACCATGAACTGGTTTGGAGAGTCACCGAGTATTAGTATCTTGGTGTAATAATAGATGACCAGATGACAGGGAGCCACAATACACACATTGTGTATAAAAAAGTCAACAAAGGCTACACTTCATGAGGATACTCAAATCTACAAATAAACAACAATATCATGGACCTATTCTATAAATCTGGAATTGAACCTGTGTTAAGTTTCTTTATTGCAATATAGTGTGGTAAACTAAAGGTTAAAGATAAGGCAAAACTCAATAAGATAGTTCGGACAGCATGTAAACTAAAGGCATGATTTGTATAATAAAGATGTAATTCAAATGGTAAAAAAGATAATGGCAGATAAACACCCATTCCACGGTAACTATGTATTTGTATGATCAAGAAAAAGAATTGCTCTGCCACAGCAACAAACTGACAAGTTTAGAAAATCATTATACCAAAAAGTGTGAAACTCAAAAAAAATTTTAGGAACAACATTTCAAAAGATAACATATATGGATAATCCTTTAATTGTATGTCTGTGATGTTATCAAAACAATTTTTGTTATGAAAGTTATGAAGTATCTTTTTTTCAACTATGATAAACTCTAGCCAAGACAAATTTCAAATTGTATTAATATACTATTTGACAATGAAGATTATCTTATCTCTTATCTTATCAATATTATTATAACATTATTATGTCATCCGGATATAAAAGTTCTTATATCGCTTCCATAAAATTAAGGTAAATCAGGAATTTCTTTACAAGTTTCGTTTTGCATGACACACAAAGAATTGTTTTATCGTTGTTGGTATAGCAAGTAATATAACGTCACTCAAATGTATGTATTGAATGTTGTTTGTTTTCCTGTGTGGCCTCGCGATGCCAGGCGTCTGGAAACATGACAAGCAGGAGCCTCGTTTGGGTGGGGGACAGGAGGACAGAATATCGTTTGTCCCCCCCCCCTTTTCTAGGTTAAAATAATAATCAATATTATTGACAATATCCGACCAGCTATCGCAGTCAACCAATTTTGTTAGGTTATTGTGGAATGTATATCCGTTTCTTAGCCAGTGTGGTATGCTTAGTTCCTACAGGTTTGGGCTCACATAACATAATACGTTCAATAAACATACAGATGACACCCTTCTAGCTAATTCACAAAAACAGATGAGTCACTGGGTTACACACACACACACACACACACACACACACACACACACACACACACACACACACACACACACACACACACACACACACACACCAGTCTGGCCCCTGATTGGCGCCTTATTCTGTCAACGTTTTGTAGCCGCCCACTGCGTCACACCCGCCCCGCGTCGTCATGTTCTGGGAGGGCGTCCTGGTCGCGATGATGGTGGCGGGGCTGTGCCCTGGGGACAGTGACCTAAACTTTCTCAATGACAAGCTGTGCCTCGACAAACATTCCTGTGACCCATAGAACGAATCTAATATTGTACATTTGATGGAGAGGCACTTGCATTTCCCAATACTTGCCAGATATGGGTGTTCGTGTACCGCCGTCCGCAGAAGATACGGAAATTGCTGCCGTGACTCTCAACATTATGATGAGGATGAACATTGGAGGAACAGGGACGAGTATGTGTGCGTCCAAACATCATTTTCACTTGATTATGTGTATGTGTGGGGAGGCGGTGGTGCAGTGGTCAGCGTTCGGAGCGGTGGAAGCCTAGGTTCTCGGGTTCGAATCCCCGATATCCGCTGACCACTTTTCAATATTTGATATCACCGCCGAGTGGCCAAAGACTACCCAAATTGCTGCCATACTGTCCTCAGACGGGACTTACAACGTTAATATGCATCTGAGGCTGTAGCAGTAATAAGCCTCACACGTTCTCAACATATTCAAGAGAGAACTTAAACATTCGAGGCGTCACTATAAAAATTCTAAAAAAAACCTACACCAAATAACAGGCGAGGCAAGTCCATCTGTGCCTCCATATGCCTACTGGTGCCAACGGTTAATGATATAGAAAAAAAAAAAACATGAGAGGCAAGTGTGTGCACGGATGGAAGGACGCTGAGGTGGAAGCACTTTGCCTCAAGGGGAACACACTATCTGACCCCAAGATGGCCCTCCCCGTCACCAACACTGCCACCGACATCACCTACGTCAACTCTTACTGTGCCATCTGTAACCGCGCGGACCCAGCCTCTCGAAGAAGGTGGTATTATGGGTTATCGTGCTACGTGCCTGGGGATTCAGAGTTTCCGGACCCTTTGCAATACGATGCTCTCTTCAAGAATAGAGCTTGGGGCCTTATTCCTCTTAACTCAGAAGATGAGTCCTTCATACCCTGCCGGTCCGTGCCTGATAAGCCCAATGATTTATCCACAACACAATGTGAGCCTACGATTAACACCTGTGATGACTCACAGGCGTGGTCACATTACGTGCAGTACTTGTGTCAGTCTTATACAGCTGCTGTATATACAACCATGAATATTTATGCACGCAAATTCAAGAACAAAATATGTTCCTACTGTAATGGGTATACAGGTAATACTTATTGTTATAGGCAATCTATAGTTTATCCTCAAATGCCGCCATTCAATATGCTCTTAGATTTTTCAGACCCCACCGGCAGTGGATTTGTTGGGTTAATTGGTAATTGTGGCGCCGATGAAGCGTGGGATCACTATCTTGAGACGTGCAGGAAGGTCTTCTGCCCAAAACAAGGTCAAAAGTTTCTGAGAGGAAGGTGTGTTGGTGGCTAAGAAAGAAAAACATTTCTGGAAGTAAAAGTGGTGACAGTTGTATAATTGATGTGCATTATTATTGCTTTATTATTGTCAATATTACTTTTATAATTATTATTATTATTGATATGAAGCCTAGAATTGTATCACATTATGTTGTCTTGGGCGAATGTCATGTCGTGGTGCAATCGCCAGTGGGTTGACATCATGGTGTAACGTGATGTAGCACTAGGGGCGGATTAAGGTTGCATGGGGCCCATGGCTGGAATTTAGAAAGGGCCCTTTCTTCGATGAGGGGGTAGGTTTTTTTACTAACTTTGGGAATTGGGGGCCCCCTAAATGCTGGGGGGCCTTGGCTGCAGCCTAGATTATTTATTTATTCATTTATCTATTGTTCATTAATATGGTCAGGCGGAGAAGGATGATTCAGCGTCACTCATATGATGTCTCCATAAATCTGTTCATCTCAGAAATCGTACGAGCATCATCAAATGCCGACTAGCTTCGGGTGGGCTGCCTATACAACTCTTATGGACATCGTGCGCTGCGAGCCAGCTTCAGTTGGACGATCCAATGGTTTTTTTCGTGTTGATCTCATACGACATTCCACGCAGCCAGTAGGAACCCCACAGGATGCTTGTAGGATTAATAAAAAATCTACACGATGTTCCCGATTTCGTGGCCGTGTCATCGAGCTCCACGAGAAATTAAGGTCGACCGTAACTTCTCGTGGCCCAAACCAACACCGGCCCGAGACGACGCAATGCTCCCGACATGTCCCGACATGTCCCAACTTTTGCCTGCGAATTCCTCGACATGCAATGTCACGGGATTCACAGGCAAAAGTCGCCTAAGTGTAATGCAGGCTTAACACAGAGCTATCGCCAAGTTTGTGCGATATGGTGCAATCCCCATATAAAGGACGGACAGACCAGACACAGAGAGAGAGAGAGAGAGAGAGAGAGAGAGAGAGAGAGAGAGAGAGAGAGAGAGAGAGAGAGAGAGAGAGAGAGAGAGAGAGAGAGAGAGAGAGAGACAGAGAGAGCAACATAGACAGTCATTAGAGACAGAGTTATTGTCACTGTTAAATTAATCTCCTGCGACAACCGGATGTGAAGAAGTTGGGGAGAATTACGGCTTGTAACCACTGTATGTATAGTATTGCCTTTTAATAGACTAAAACCTATAGATATGTTTCTGCGGCCCTGGTGAACTTGTTTGTGCCTTTCCTGCCGCTGAGAAGTGTCCAGGAGACAGAGTGATTGCTGCCTGGTATTACAGCCCACTGTGGTAAGTACTTCTACATCTACAGTCACTGAAGTGAGTTGTTCTACCTGCCTGAATCGAGTGAGGTGAGTAGCACTGGTGTCAGAAGCGGGAGTATTGTGCAGTGTGTGTGGTTGTTGGCGGAAGTTTTGTGCCGGCGGGCGTGCTGTCGTGCCCGACAGGAAATAGGAAGCGGTACCTGTCCATCTTGCCTTCCGCCTTGCCTTCCTTTCCCACCTGGGGTATGTCGTGATCTACAGGAAGGGGAAACAGGAAGCTGGATGCAAGGAGCTGGCCGACACAGGAAAGTGACCAACAATAAATAATAAACGGTACCTGTCCGCCTTGCCTTTCTTTCCCACCTAGGGTATGTCGTGACCTACAGAAAGGTGAAGGAGCTGGCCGACACAGGATGGTGACAAAGAGGAAACTGAAAAACAGGAAATAGGAAGCAGGGAGCTACCCAGCTTTTGTCACAGGAAAACCATTAAGGACATTCTCAGATACAGGAAAACAGATTACAGGCTCACAGAGACCTCCTTGGAATATTTCTCCTTTAGATATTGGAGAATTGGAAACTGTCGGTTAGAGTGAATATATACCGGTATAGAGCCTCAGTAATTCAATTCAACTTGGTCTTCCATTTGGGAAGCAGCCAAAGCTCAGCTCAGCTCAGATGGAATCCCTGGGAAAGTTAATGAGTAAAAATTCTCTCTAATATAATGCAGTCTTCAAAGCAGCTGATAGGATGTAAAGTTAGGGATAATATTTGATGTAGGAAGTGTATCATTTATTGTATTGTTATGTATTTCCTCCACGGAGAAGAAATGATGATGAAATTGTGAAATTATTGACGTGAGATGAAATGGTGTTAATTTTTAATAATTAAAATTGTAGAAAACTTAAACAGTGTTCCATAACCTCGTGACCGGATATATTAAATAACGGAACACGAAAAAGTTGCAATAACAGCGACAAAAGTGTTACTGTAAAAGACATCATAGAAGGTGCAGAAAATATCCTGACTAACCTGTAGGCAGCGATGAAGGCACAAAAGAGAGAAATGAGTAAGGCAATTGAGGCACAGGCCAGTGAAATGTGTATGGCAATGGTGTGCATGGGTGTGTGTAGTGGTGTTACAGTATTAGTGTGTGTAATGGTGTTACAGTATTGTGTGTGTAGTGGTGTTGTAGTATTAGTGTGTGTAGTGGTGTTACAGTATTGGTGTGTGTAGTGGTGTTACAGTACTGTGTGTATAGTGGTGTTACAGTATTGGTGTGTGTAGTGGTGTTACAGTATTAGTGTGTGTAGTGGTGTTACAGTATTGAGTGTGTAGTGGTGTTACAGTATTAGTGTGTGTAATGGTGTTACAGTATTGTGTGTGTAGTGGTGTTGTAGTATTAGTGTGTGTAGTGGTGTTACAGTATTGGTGTGTGTAGTGGTGTTACAGTATTAGTGTGTGTAGTGGTGTTACAGTATTGGTGTGTGTAGTGGTGTTACAGTATTGGTGTGTGTAGTGGTGTTACAGTACTGTGTGTGTAGTGGTGTTACAGTATTGGTGTGTGTAGTGGTGTTACAGTATTGGTGTGTGTAGTGGTGTTACAGTATTAGTGTGTGTAGTGGTGTTACAGTATTAGTGTGTGTAGTGGTGTTACAGTATTAGTGTGTGTAGTGGTGTTACAGTATTGGTGTGTGTAATGGTGTTACAGTATTGTGTGTGTAGTGGTGTTATAGTATTGGTGTGTGTAGTGGTGTTAAAGTATTGGTGTGTGTAGTGGTGTTACAGTATTAGTGTGTGTAGTGGTGTTACAGTATTAGTGTGTGTAGTGGTGTTACAGTATTAGTGTGTGTAGTGGTGTTACAGTATTGGTGTGTGGAATGGTGTTACAGTATAGTGTGTGTAGTGGTGTTACAGTATTGGTGTGTGTAGTGGTGTTACAGTATTGGTGTGTGTAGTGGTGTTACACTATTAGTGTGTGTAGTGGTGTTACAGTATTGGTGTGTGTAGTGGTGTTACAGTATTGTGTGTGTAGTGGTGTTACAGTATTGTGTGTGTAGTGGTGTTACAGTACTGTGTGTGTAGTGGTGTTACAGTATTGGTGTGTGTAGTGGTGTTACAGTATTGTGTGTGTAGTGGTGTTACAGTACTGTGTGTGTAGTGGTGTTACAGTATTAGTGTGTGTAGTGGTGTTACAGTACTGTGTGTGTAGTGGTGTTACAGTATTGGTGTGTGTAGTGGTATTGCAGTACTGTGTGTGTAGTGGTGTTACAGTATTGGTGTGTGTAGTGGTGTTACAGTATTGGTGTGTGTAGTGGTGTTACAGTACTGTGTGTGTAGTGGTGTTACAGTATTGGTGTGTGTAGTGGTGTTACAGTACTGTGTGTGTAGTGGTGTTACAGTATTGGTGTGTGTAGTGGTGTTACAGTATTAGTGTGTGTAGTGGTGTTACAGTACTGTGAGTGTAGTGGTGTTACAGTATTAGTGTGTGTAGTGGTGTTACAGTACTGTGTGTGTAGTGGTGTTACAGTATTGGTGTGTGTAGTGGTGTTACAGTATTGGTGTGTGTAGTGGTGTTACAGTATTGGTGTGTGTAGTGGTGTTACAGTACTGTGTGTGTAGTGGTGTTACAGTATTGTGTGTGTAGTGGTGTTACAGTACTGTGTGTGTAGTGGTGTTACAGTATTGGTGTGTGTAGTGGTGTTACAGTACTGTGTGTGTAGTGGT
>JAPQNM010000017.1:1189624-1227771 GCA_029783475.1 Metacarcinus magister | reverse complement strand
ATTGGACACAGCCGCCTAAACTTCCACCTACACAAGCTGGGCATGACAGAGGACCCCCATTGCCCTTGGTGCCCTACACAACCTGACACCCCAGAACACCTCCTACTACACTGTCCTCGTCACCACTCCCACCGCATGGTACTCCTCCACTCACTGTCATCTCTTCATCTCCGCAGACCAGCAATAACTGACCTCTTAGGTGGCTCTCAAGACCCTGGCCTGGCCTTCAAAGTACTCAAACACACCAGGACCTTCCTCCAAAGGACAGGTCAACTCAACAGGATCTGATCCACTTACTCATCTGCAACCTGCACTTTTGGGGCACTAGAGGCTGTGGCACCATAGCCTGCACGGCCCCATCAAATTCCCAAGAAGAAGAATCTCTGTTTGTGTTGGTTTAATCCACCTGTAGAAAGTAGTTGCTTTACCTCCAAATCTGTATCAGCACAACCTTTACAAGAAAATGTATTATTGCGAGAACATTCCCAAAGTATTCGTGGACTGTTTGAGCTCTTCTTGGTGTAATCTCCACTACTTCCTCTGTTACAAACAACATTACAGGTCAGTTATGGCTGGAAAAACTCCATTTGAGTTTTAGTGATGATCTTGTCTTGACATGAAAAGAGTTGTGTATCTTTGGTATTCTATTAATGATTAGATTCCTGGCCACTCCTGTATAGATACAATGCCTCTCACAGATAGCTCTAAAGCAATTTTTCATTGGTTCCAAAATTCACATTATTATTTACCTTTAGACATGATTGACATGTGAAGTCCCCTGAGTGCTTGCGAAGGTGCCGCAGCAGGTACTGGGGCTTGCAAAAGCTCTTGGTGCAGATTTGGCAGCTGTGAGGACCTTCAGTGGACTTCGTGGGAAGGGCAGAAACTTTTTTGAGGCCCTGGGGGATAAGGTGATCAGTCAATTTCCCATGTCACATGGCTAACCTACCTTATAAAAAGAACTTGGGTGTATTGATATGAATTATACATGATATTCATACTGCATGCAGGGAGCACTAAGGAAATAACAACTTTTAGGTTGATGGTAAGTAAAAAGTTCTGAGGGAAGGGATTCCTACACTTTTCAAACATAAAGGGAAATAATTCATTGTCCCCACACCAATTTATTGCTTTTTCATACAGCTTGATTTTTTCTGCCCATGTAAGACGTCCTCAAAGAAATATCATTAAAAATCAAACAAATATATTCTTTCATTCATAAAATTGATAATTTCCCCAAGTATTTCGGGAAGCATCTGAGAAAATGCAGAACCAGACACTGGTCTGTGGCCCTTGGATGGTGTTGAACTTGTAGGTAAGGCCTTATCTAGAATTGAATCAAGCAAGGCAGCTGGTATGTCCAGGAGTTACAGGTGAACAGAAAGCAGCTGAAGATTGAGGGCAGAGATTAATTTCTGATTTGATAAGTGTTGTTACATATATATGTGTGTTATCTGATGATTGGTTAAAGAGCGAATTTTTGATTCAATGAACAATGGAGCTAAACTAGACAGGTGCATCCAAACTAGAAATTAAACTAAAAAGTGTTCCCTTCCCAAGATGCCTTAATTAAGTCAGCATGGCATGGTATCAGCTTACCTCCCTCAACATGAAACATGAATATTTCATCTATATCATTGCCTCCCAGTTCCCAGGAGCAATAGAGACACTGGCCGCGGCAGCAGCCAAACCTGCTCCGGAACAGGGGATGCTAAGAATCTACAGTTTTGGATAAGCTGTCTTTGGAGCTTATGATGCAATTGCATAAGCAAGTGAAGTGTTATTTGAGGAATTAGAAGGCATCAAATGGGATATCATTAGCCTAAGTAAAGTTAAAACAACTGGATATGAATTCATAAAACTGAAGAATGGTCACATTTTTTACTAGAGGAACACGGAGTTGGCTTTCTAGTGAACATAGAACTAGCAAGATATATTGAAAATTTCCATAGTTTAGATGAGCAATTAGCAAGCTTAATACTTAAATTAAACAACAGATAAAAAAATAAAAATCATACAGGTTTATGTTTATATATATATATATATATATATATATATATATATATATATATATATATATATATCTTAACCGTTGGCGCCAATTGGCTTATGGAGGCACAGGTGAGCTTGCTTCGCCGTTATTTGACGTAGGTTTTCAGATTTTTTTTTATGGTGACGCCTCAAATGTTTACATTCTCTCTTGAATATGTTGAGAACGTGCATGTGATGCTAACTGCTACTACAGCCTCAGATGCATATAAACGTTATAAGTCCCGTCTGAGGACAGTATGGCAGCAATTTGGGTAGTCTTTGGCCACTCGGCAGTGATATCAAAGAATGTAAAGTGGTCAGCGAATAACAGGGATTCAAACCCGGGACCCTAGGCTCGCATACCCGAGCGTTAGACCACTATACCACCGCCTCCCCTATGTACCAATATTAGCCTACTATGATGAGTATG
The DNA here is from genome assembly GCA_029783475.1 of Metacarcinus magister. Lineage (NCBI taxonomy): Eukaryota > Metazoa > Arthropoda > Malacostraca > Decapoda > Cancridae > Metacarcinus > Metacarcinus magister. The sequence goes on along the minus strand of JAPQNM010000017.1, from coordinate 1,225,310 downwards.
TAATTTTATGAAGATGTAGATGCATCTATGGAATTGCAGAAAACTGAGTATCATTTCAAAATCAGTGATTTAAATGTAAAGACAATGAGTGTGTCCCGGCGGGGGCACTAATCCAGAACAGAGTCCAGTTTAGCGTAGAACATCTTCTCATGAGCCTCGCATATCTCAGTGGGAACTAACACTATAACAAGACACATAAAGCCCAAGGTGTGCTTCATCCTCAATCACAATATACACTCATCAACCGCAGTAACCTCAACAACAGACGGCTGCAGTCTGCTAAAGATACCTATAGCTATTCCCCTGAGATGGGCACCATTGCTTATGCTGGACCAGAAGTAGGAAAACCTCTGCAACTGATCTCACCACTGCCAGGTCTGCTTGTCTTGGGGGGTCCCACTATATCCATCCTCAGACTACTGAGCTCATCTGATAGATGAGGCAGTCGGTGGTCCTCTGAGACACTTAGGATGTTCCAGAAGCCCACACACAGACCCTGCCAGAGGTTTACCCCAGGGCTGGTTTGACAAGCAGGCACCGCTTCTGCAGCCCCTCCCTCAGAGTGGTGGAGCGCCCCTTCAGATTCCCGAATTGGTAGTGGTCTATGTGTTGGTGTATGTCCGCCAGGGCCGATCAATGCTGGATTAGTTGACAATAGCATCTCATGGATCTGCATTATATGTGGCATACCTAACTTCTCTAAAAATTAATTTTGCTCATCTGATTCCTTACCATTACACAATTCCTTCAACACACTTGAACACCAAAACACTGACAACCCTCATGTACAACACCTTCCCCTCTCGAGACACAAACACTCAACACCTCGCAACATCCATAACCAAGCCCCATCATTTTCTCACAGCCCCATCAATACACAGACAGCCTCAGACAGGTACAACTCCCCTGTACCCCTGACCTGACTAACCATTCACCCTTCACTACCAGTACTAACACTCACAGGTCTGCCTCATCACCTCCCAGTTACACTCCTTCATTTCTCTGTTTCAATTACCTCCTTTTCTCACCTTCCATCACCTCCCATTTCACAATTTTCCTCTCCTTCATCCCATCCCCTTTCCCCTACTCCCTCACCATCACCACCATCACCCACACCACCATTTCCACATAGCCACACTTCCCTCAAATTATTAAGTCAATTTTCGAAGCATCAAAAGCAAAATAGCCCAATTATACCACCTCACAACAACTCACAACCCTGACACAATAGTAGGGACTGAGACTTGGTTGACCATGGACATTGACAGTAGTGAACGTTTCCCATCCCCCTTTAGTATGACAGTTTTCTGTAAGGACTCAACACTACTAAATCCACTGATCCCGACAATATCCGCGTCTTCATCCTTAAATCCTGTGCCCCATCCTTGCTCCCATCCTTCAGACTATATACAGTAGAACCTTGCAGTACAAGTGCCCCATTGCACGAGTAATTTGCTTAACGAGCTGTGGCTTGTGAGTATTTTTGTCTTGAAATACGAGTAGAAATCTGCAGTAAGAGCAAGATTCCTAAAAGCCGCCGATAGTCAACACTGAGCTCACATGTGCTCCCCCAACAATAACAGCCTCCACTCTCACAGTATATTTGTTCATCTCATTGAGGCAACATCGTGATCATTTTGTTTTAGTGATTTTTCTCGGTTTCGTGGCTTTTTTGGCATTATTCTGTCCTAATTAATTGTATTAGCCATGAGTTTAAAGAAAGTTAGTGCAAAGCATATTGCTAGTAAGAAAAAGATTATTATGATAGAGTTGAAGAAGGAAATAATCAAAAACCATGAGAGAGGAGTGCATGTAGTGGACTTAGCAAGCCAATAAGACTGAAGCATATTGACAATGTGCACTTTTTCTGTTTTAAAATCCTATTCAAAAAATTTTTGGATGTTTTTTTTTGGGCTGGAACGGATTAATTATATTCCAATGAACTTCAATGGTAAAAAATTATTTGTAATACGAGTAAATCGCAATACGAGCTCTGTCATGGAACGAATTAAACTTGTATTGTGAGGTTCTACTGTATACCCAATCCCTCTCATCTACATCATTACCTGCTTTTGGCAAATAAAAAATCTGAAAACCTGCGTCAAATAACAGGCGAGGCAAGTCCATCTGTGCCTCAATAAGCCTACTGGCGCCAACGGTTAATGATATAAAAAAAAATAAAAAAATAAAAAAAATATATATACATATATATATATATTAATCTTTTATTAAAGACAGGTGACCAGACTGACCCAATCAACCCAATCTCACCAACATCGATTCCACATAAAATTTTCAAACACAATCTACATAAACACATAATTTGACGCAAACAACATCCTTACTGACACACTCATGTGAATCACAACTCATTACCACATTTCATGACATTACATGACAACTTAACAGACGCGACATTAAGGGGACTGGCTGGTCAAGAAATGACGAAAATTTAAATGTGATAAAATTTCTACAGCTGCGTGTGGCATTCAACTTCATATATACGGAGTATTTCATTAAAATTCGCCATAGTTTTATACTTATGGGGGTTTATCCCCCTCCCCCCACTAGACTCTACCCTCTGATTCTTATCAGTCAGCACAATATATTGGTTTTTTTTTACAAACAGTACGATTATTTTTACGACAATAGTACCATCAAACCTGACAACAGACAACTTTTCCTCTATGACCGAGCTTATATATACAGCCCCACAGGGGGCAGGGTGGGGGACCAGGAGCCTGAAGACAGAACATTATATGCCTGGACATCATGATAAATGCATGGAAATGAAAAAAAATTATTATCTTCTCTATTAGGAGTGTTCACGACTAATAAATGAAGAAATAAAAAACATGATATCACTTACTTATGGCTGACTATATACGAGCAAAAGTTTGTGAAAACTTTGCAGGCCCATATCTCAAAACATAAGTTATATACCTTCACACTACTACTCCTCCACCATTTTTAAACCAATTTCAATGAAAAATTATACACAATATGCCTAAGCCTGTCTGATTGATAAAATAGAGAACTTTTTTTGATATCTGAAAGGGGCGAATTTTGTCGAATTTTTTTTGTTTGCCTTTGAAGGTGATATCAAGACTCAAAATTTTTAAAATTCACATGACTCAAAAGACTTACTTTTTAAAAATTTTCTCTCTATTTTGGTGAAGGTTGGAACCAAGTCCTTACACCAAAAAAATTTCATGCAAGTAGAGGAATTATTACAGGACTAGTAGGAATTAAAATTTTTCAAAGTTTTTCAAAGGGGTGAAAAATGAAAGGGTCACAGATTGGGTTTTATGGGCTAGAAATGATCTTTATGGCGTCCTTAACTCCTGGAAATAAAATCATAGCAATAATCCAATAAATAAAAAAAAACTTTTAGACCAGCCGGTCACCTTAAACAAGTTGACGATATTAGATGTTATAACAAAAATTTCAATTGCCACTTTCATGTATAGTAAAAAACAAGAATCACAAAGCCTCCTCACAACCCATGGTTATGGTACCCGCCATAGCAACAATCTGGACATTCTTTATCACCGTCTTACTAAATTTTGCCGCCACTCAGTCTCCTACTTAGGCCCTGTGATCTGGAACTCTAGTTCACCCCAGATTAAAGATGCACCATCCTTGAGTATATTTAAGAACAAATTAAAAGGACACATACTTTCCACTTACTAACACCACCACAGTTACACACTCACTTAACACATTCTTTACTATCTTAACTAACCAACTAACATATCTACATTTTACATTATGTAACACATATGTACAAGTATTTACATATTTATAAATTTTCATTGCTTTCCCTTTGTATAATTTCTTTAGCTGTACATGTTTACTAGTTTATATTGTTAGCTTAATTATTATACAGGTTGACCATCACTGATCCGGCAATCAATATTCCGGTTCCATCATTTTTCCAGCATGAATTTCGGAGTGCAGTTTCAAATTTCCCGAGCTGGTGCGCCAATGTTTTCGAGAGGGACCATTTGTTTTGATGGCACTGTACCCAGAATCAGCTGTATGCTCCTGCTTCCGACAGCAAACAGGCATTCCTTCTCATTTATTTGACGTAATTATCAAAATCTGCTGTTGTATAACACCATCATGGATTAGGGTTTCAAAAGAAAAACAGCTTATACAGGAACTTCTCGCTTACGCTAAGGATGAAACTAATCCTGCTGCCAAGGAGCGTGCATCAAGGATGAATAAAGATGCTGTAACAGAATGGCTGAATGATGATGATAATGTGACTACAATTCATCATTACACTGATTCTGCAAGTGTACATATGTTTGTAAGTCCAGAGAAAAATGGCAGTGAAGAAGAAAGCAGTGATAAAAATGAAGATGTGAGAGAACGAATCTCTATTGATCGGTTAATTAAGAACTGTAGTAATTTTCTGTTACAATATATACAGCATATTTAGAGTCAGGGGACAAAACATCAATCATCCAGAAATTTAGAAAATCCAGCAGTCCTTAGGTCCCGTGGTTGCCGGATTAATGATGGACAACCTGTAGTTGCATTTCATTTGATTGTATGGTAGTATCTCTGTACAGTGGTACAGTGGTCTAGCGCTCGGGTATGCGAGCCTAGGTTCCCGGGTTCAAATCCCCGTTATTCGCTGACCACTTTTCATTCTTTGATATCACTGCCGAGTGGCCAAAGACTACCCAAATCGCTGCCATACTGTCCTCAGACGGGTGTTACAATGTTATATGCATCTGAGGCTGTAGCAGCGATTAGCCTCGCTCATTCTCAACATATTTACAAGAGAACGTAAACATTTGAGGCGTCACTATAAAAATCTGAAAACCTACACCAAATAACAGGCGAGGCAAGTCCATCTGTGCCTCTATAAGCTTACTGGCGCCAACGGTTAATGATATAGAAAAAAATATATATATATCTTGTTTGTCTTTCTTTTTATATTTTCTTTAGTTTCTCCTATTTATTTGTTTATCTTATTAGCTTTGTTAGTTGTTTTTGTTCGTCCGCATATTTAATTCTATATTGCACACAACAAGTACATTTTTTGTTTATTATTTGTTTTTTATTTATATATCTATTTCTATATATTTTTTCTTTTTTGCCTACAAAGTTCTGCTTAAAAGGGCTAGCTAAAAATTGTTTTTATAAAGTTTCATATAATTCATTGTTATAAACTAACACAATTGTTAGTTGAATAAATGTTTCAATATAGAACGATTCTGTATTATAAAGGACAGGTGGTCACCCTAATCTATGATAGCCTGAATGGTTTTCAATCCATATCTAGTGGAGTATAATATTCAAAAGCAAAGTGCAATATAAGACTAGAAAGTAAAAAGAGGGAAAACCAGCATTATACATATACTCTTCTCAGCAGCTGATGAAGAACTAAAGCTGGCAGAGTGCTGTCTAGGAGAAGGAAGAGGGCGTACTTCACTGCATAATGTATGATAGTCTGTTTAGCTCAAACTGTTAAGTCGTGCAAGGAGTGTTAAACCCAATGCAAAAGTTACTTTGCCTTAGGGTTGGCGCAGTAACTTATGACGCATACTGTACATACCCCACTGTCCCATTAAACTAAGAGGAAAATCTTAAATATGCACAATGCACACTACCTTTCATGTATCCCTTCATTGAAACAGATCAACTACCATTAGGAGGATGCAACTCACATTGTGGCTTCCCTCCTCATCAGGGTCATCAACCTCTTCCTCTTCATCATCATCCACTTCATTGGATAATTTTGGTTTAATAGACTTTCTTCTAGCCACACTTTTTGCAGGACCTTAAAAAAAAATGAACAACATTTAACCACAAGTCACCATTAGAACTGTTTTACTCAATATGGAAGTCAAGCAGAAAATAACGGCTGAAAAACATAATTTACTGTCATTTCCCTTCCACTTCCAAAGCTTTTTTCTAAGTTATCTATCCTTTTTGTGATTGCTACATTAAAGTAGGTTCTTAAATTCAATGTTATTATTGCAATGATTTTCCTTTGGACTTTATATAAAATAAACCTGCAAACATATGCAAAATACAAAATCTCAACAGGTTTGAACAGTGCAATTTTCACTTGTTGGAGGAGGCAAGCTATCTAAAATTATCAATGATTGCAGTGATATGAAAGAATCACTTCAATATTCATTCACGCTGTCCCTCCTTGACGATCTCAATTAAATACTCATCAAAGTTTTCAACTTCAAAATCAATTAAAAACAACAGGCTGTGATGATAACTTTTTTCTGATGACAACAGAACTCCCACAATGCGTGGCTTGTAAACAAATCAAGTGGTATCTATGATTATTAATGAATGTTTGCAGCTGGCTTGTAAGACAAAGATAATAGTTCGTAAATATCTAGAGCTATGTATCTATAAAACTTGCAAGCTACCATGAAAGCTTCACAACATTGACCCATTGTGAGTACTCCAGATCACTTTCAAGTCATTGTATATGGATTGTGTGGTAAAGGAAGTTAATACAAGAATGTTGGGTAGGGGTCTCAATTTGGTAATCTCTGATGATAGAGAGTAGAAAATAAATTAACTATTAATTGTGGATGATACAGCTTTACTGGTGGATTCGGAGGAGAAAATGTGTCAGTTGGTGGAAGAATTCGAACAAGTGTGTGGGAGAAGGAATTTGAGAGCAAATGAAAATAAGAGTAAATTAATGAAATACACTATGGGGCTTGGTGGTAGAAGGATGAATGTTGCCTTGAGTGGTAAATTGCTTCAGGAGGTGGAATGCTTTAAATATTACGGGCCCAAGAATATTGTTGATGGAGGAATAGAGACAGAGGTGAAGCCTAGGATAAATGATGTAAGAAAGGTGTTGGGTGGAAAAAAGATGGTATTCAGTTGTAGGGCAATGGGGATGAATGTAAGAAGAAGGTTGTATGAAGGAGTAGCTGTGCCCACTGCACTATGTGGAGCTGAAACATGGAGTATGGCAGTACCAGAGAAGAAGAGATTAAATGTAATAGAGATGAGGTGTCTGAGGAGTATGTGTGGAGTAATACATATGGACCAAGTGAGAACTGAGATGTGAAGGAGAACTGGTGCTACGAGAGTTGGCTGGTCAAGCAGAGCAGATTGTGTTGAGGTGGTTTGGACACATGAAAGGAATGGAGGAAGACCGGTTGATGAAGAGAATACTGAGATCCAATATGAAAGGTGTGAGGTTGAAAGGAAGGCCAAGAACGGGATGGATGGACAGTCTGAAAAGAGTGTTGAATGAAAGAGGAATGTCTGTGGAGCAAGGAAGGATGGTTGTGCATGATAGAAGTGAATGGAGAGCAGTGGTAAATGCATGATTAATGACGCAAACTTGATGATCCTTGGAAGAGGTTCTCATGCATTTGGCGTGATCCTTGGATCATGTCAGGATTGGGAAAGTAGAGGAGTTAAATATGAAGCAGCAGTGGTAAACCTTAGAACTCTGTTGTGGATATGACCCCTGCCCTCGCCCCCATTGGCATGACTGACTTGGCGTGCAATGTTTGGGTGGGGTGTACTTCTCTTCTTCTATGGGAGCCTAGGGGCTAAGTGAGAGGAGTGTATATGTATGTGTGTATGGCTGTGTGTATGCATGGCTTGTCTTAGCTACTCTCCTTTAGGAAAATAACATTTTGGTATATAAAATAGATGATGTTACCTAAATACTTCCATATTACAATTACTGTTTCAATACTATAAAAACTTTAACTGATAATACCAATGTGGTGTGCAATAAAAATTACAGTTGATCCCCACTTAGCACAAGTTTATTTAGCGCGAAACGCAATTAGCGCGAGCTATCATCTACCAAGAGAAAAATTAATTAACGCAAAAACTTCAGTTAGCATGAGCTGCCACCAGCGGCGACTTTTAAAAATTGTGCCAAGTCACCATAATATGCAGTACCTGATGTGCATCTACAGGGTGGTCTGCCTCAGCCCCACCCACACCACGGCCCACCACCCACAACCCTTATCCTACAAGTACACAAGTCTGAAGTGTCTGTGTCGTGTAACCCACTCGTGGCTGTGTAATCCTTATCGCACAGCACCATACGGGTTAAAATAGTGCCTCAGTGAATCGACTCTGAGAACAATATGGAAAAAGAAAGATGAAATCAAAGCGTCCGTTAAAGCATATGGAACTTCTCAGTGTGATGATCGCAAGTGTGTGTGTGATGAGATATTTATAAAAATGAAGAGATTCCTTGCTTTGTGGATTGATAGAAAAGAAAAAGAAGGCAGTTCTGTGGAAAAACATCAGATCAAACAACAAACAAAGTGTATTTATGAAGTGATTTGTCGTTAGACAAATGTTCGTGGGTGTAACTTCCATGCTTCCAGTGGATGAGTAATTACAACCCAAAAAGTCAGAGCCAAGTGATCACCAAATAAATTTTTCACATTGGTTATTATGTTCAGTTAGCAAGACCACATTCATCCACCTAATTCTCGCACTAAATGGAGCTCAACTATATGTAAGTAAAGGAATGGAATGTAGCGTGCGTGAGTGAATACACAGCTCCTTAAGATGGTTTAGCCAAATAAAAAAGAATGCCAGTGTACATAAGTATGGTAGTTACAGTGAATGCAAGAGGATGAACCCCAGTATAATGGGAGGATAAAGTGCTACAGTACGTGAAAGAAAGGAGAAAGAAAAAATTCAAAGAATTAGAGCATGTAAGGAGGGAATGTAAAGCCATGATCAAATTAGAATATTTACTGTGGCTTTTTCCTGGCAGGAATTCTTAGGAACAGGTGTCAGACAGATAGATAGATCATCCCACAACTACCATGCAGAATCAGAATCCTAAAAACCTTCCTCCAATACCTTTCTACATTGGTGACAAAAAGTACTAACCTTTATCATAGCCAGGGTGAGCTGCTTGCTGGTGCCGCTGCAGCTGTTCTGTACTGGACAAGGAAATACCACACTCCTGACACACGTAACATCGTCCGACTAACCATAGTAAGTGTGCCTGCCAAGAAAACAGAAAAATCAATTAGGTGCAAAAATTTTAATCAATCAATCAATCATTGGAGGCATATGCTGAGGGATGCGTCACTTGGTCACCTATCAACGCCAACCCTGGCGATCACCTTGCCTGAATCTCCATGCAGGGCCTCTTCTCATACCAAATAACTCCCTACAGGAATCATTGACTTTCCCCACCCACAAACTTTGTGGGCGCCCTCTTACCCTCCTCCAAGCCAGGTTATCCCTTTCAGAAACAACTTGACAAGACGAATCAGTTTCTGGGTAATGTGCCACATGCCCATACAGGCAGAGTTGACATTGGCGGACTATGCTGGTAATAGGCCTTGATTCAGTCTCACAGAGCAATCACTGATTTGACAGTAAGGTAAGCTCTGGTAAACTCTGGAACTCTCTTCCTTTGTCTGTTTTTCCACCTGCCTAAGACTTAAACTCTTTCAAAATAGAAGTGTCAAGACACCTCACACTAAATTGGACTTCCCCCAATGTTTATATTTTTCCTACTGTCCTCTTTACAGGGTCTGGCAACAAGCGGGATTTACTTATTTTTGTTTTCCCTTAGCCAGTACCCATTTAATGTATAAAAGAGGGGGATCACCAGCGACTTCAGGATCCAAATCTTTGTCTGTCTGCACAGGAACTGACAAAGCCAAATACTCATGCTGAGCTAGTCCATAACACCATGGGCCAGGTCAATAAGCTGTAAGACTTCTTGATGTAACTCACCAATGTTATGAACCACGCTACCAAGGTATGTGAAGCTTTCCAAGATATCAATGTCCTCGCCGCATACATGGAGCGACAACTGCTTCCTCTAGTAAGCCACTAAACACCTGAACCTTAGTCTTGCATCAGGAAACCTCAAGTCCTAAAGGTTTTGTACAGTGCCTTGGGAGCCATCACCAGAACCTCCAGTGACTCAACGAATATTACTGCATTGTCAGCAAATACAAGATCAGTGATATTGGTATTGCCGACAGATGCTCCACAGTGACTTTGGTCCACAACTCTGTCCAGTACCCAGTCCATAGAAGTGTTGAAAAGTGATGGAGAAAGAACGAATCCTTGCTTCACTCCAGTGTTCACAGGAAAGAAACTGGACATGCCTCCCCACACTTTACAGCACTCTCAGTCCCAGAATACTGGCATGTTAATAGACCAATAATCCCTGTAGGAATACTGCAAAGGTGCAGAAGCTCCCAGAGTGCCTTATAATGCCCTGAATTAAAAGCTTTGTTGAAATCGACATAGGCTGAAAGCATCCAATGTCGAAACTCATGTTGGTGCTCCAACAGTATGCCAAGCGGTCAATTGTTGACTTACCAGGTGTGAACCCTGACTGTTCAGGTCTCTGATATTTCAGCAAGTGACTGTGAATTCCTATCAGTAGGAGATGGGCGAGCACCTTGCCTGGTACGCTGAGCAGCGTTATCCCGCGGTAGTTGTTACAACCTGACAGTCCCCTTTACCTTTCCAGATAGGAATGACCAACCCTTTTTCTAGTCAGGAGGAATGGTACCTGAATGCTATACAGCAGTCAAGACAGCATGCAATCTATAGATCGTGATCTCGCCTCCAGCTTTGAGCAACTCCACACTAATGTTACAAATGCCAGCTGCTTTTCAACCCTTCAACCTTGCCACAGCCTCTTTGACTTCATCAATAGAGGGTGCAGTTTCGTTAATGGGTGGACCAGCATCCACCAATTGTAACCCAGTGGTTTGAAGCTGTCCACTTGGAGGGTTGACCGTGAATAGCTGCTCAAACTACTCGGCTCAATGAGCCATCTGCCCATCCACATCTGACATGAGGCAACCATCTGCTGTTCAAATAACAATTACGCGAGATGTAGACTTGGAACGGAGCTCCTTCTGGGCTTGATAGGCAGGTCGGTAGTATTAAGGGGGAGGCGGTGACCTAGTGGCTAGCGGTCGGGCATACCAGCTCAGTGTCCCGCGTTCGAGCCCCGGCACATGCTGGTCACTTTTCTTTGCTAATATCGCCAAGTGGCCTAAGATCACCCACATGCTGCCATAACACTATCCTCGACGGGACTGCAAAGCTATATATATGCGTGAGGAGTTTCCGCTGGCAGCATGAGCCTCTCTATACGAAATAAGATGTCACTTAAAAAATCTAACCCACCCTACTAATGGGCGGAGGCCAACCACCTAAGGCCCCCATTAAGCCTACCGGCGCCACGGGTAAACGATAAAAAATTTTAAATGACCCTGAACATCCTCTGTGAGACTGCTGACATACCTCTCCTTGTCTCTCCTCAGAAGAGTTCTAGTTCTACATGACAGAGCCCTGTACTGGTCCTGGTTCCCAGCAAGCCTAGCAGCACGACTCTTGCTTATACTGTCCAGAATATTTGCTGAGGCGAAGCCACCCGGCGACCTTGGGCGCTCCCCAATGCACCCCTTGGCAGACTCAAGGATTTTGTGTTTGAAGGCATCCCACAATTGTACCGGGTCATCAAGGGTGTCGAGCAGTTCAAACTGATTTGAGATTGTCACTGCATACTCACGAGCACATGACAAGTCCTTCAATTTCTCAAGAAGAAGCACATTGTGATCACATCTTGATATCCTTTTGGACTTGACATAAACCTTGGGTGTTACAACAACAAGCCTGTGATCAGTTGCAAAGAACTCGGCACTCTAGAATACCTTGCAGTTCTGGAGGATCCTGCAACAAGTACTAACGAGGATGTGATCAATCTCCTTCACTATCCCTTCAGCATTGCTATATCTAGTTCAGCAGTGCAACTCTGGTCTCTGATATCCAGAACCTGTAATTCTCAACCTTCTGAATTTTGTAAAATTCAGGAGAACTGTTGATGTTCCTGGTACCAGAGCCAGTGGCACAGTAGCAGCATTGAAGTCACCCAAGACAATGAGTGTGTCCCGGTGGAGGCACAAGTCCAGTACGGAGTCAAGTTTTGCATGGAACATCTCCTCCTCATCAGCTTCACAATCTCAGTAAGAGTGTACACTGCAACAAGAGACATAAAGTCCAGGTTGTACTTCAGCCTCTTTCACATTGTATGCATCATCATTCATAAGCATTATACGCATCATCACCGAGTCAATCCCTTTTTATTTCTACATGGCTAAACTAAAGGAAATGGCTTCTACAGTAAAGTCAGGCTGTATGTGTCGGGTTCCGAACAAAAGTTTGTATAGAAAAACTTTGTATGGCAATAATTCGTAGGATAAAGTTCGTTTGCCTAAAGTACGTCAGGATAAAGTACGTAAGGTATAAAGTTCGTCAGGTCAAAAGTTCATAATGGAAAAAAATCGTAATGGAAAAAAATTGTAAGGTTAAATGTTCGTCGTGCCAATGTTTGTTAGAAAAATGTTTGTACGCATTAGGTTAGGTTAGATAGTTACGAATATTTTACATACGTAGATACGTACCATATGAACATCTGCGTATGAACTTTTTCGTACGTACTTTTTTCAAACAAACTTTATCCCTTACGAACATTTGCTTGCGAACTTTATGCATACAAACTATTTCCAAACATACTTTGGTCCTACAACCATATGTGTCGCTTGTATACAAACAACAAATTTTAGAGACATTTCCAGCATAGAAATTTGATATTCCAAGTACTTGTCAATAAAATCTAGATTTATCAAAAAGGTATGGCAAACTTACGAGATGGCTGTGCTGGTGTCATGGCCCAGAAAAAGCTGGATCATAAGTAGTCAAAACATTAACTGTAGCTACATGTACAAATAATGAAAACATACATTGGGTTGGATTGGATTGATATAGTCCCTTCTATTAGAAGGTTAAGGTGAAATAATGTTAGGTTAAGCATAGGTTATGGTTAGTTAACAACAGTGACAATATAATTATGATGGCAGATTTCGGTGGTACAGTGGTCAGCACTCGGGCATGACAACTTAGGGTCTCGGGTTTGATCCCTCGATATCCGCTGGCCACTTGTCATTATTTGGTATTACCGCCGAGTTGCCAAAGACTATCCAAATTGCTGCCATACTGTCCTCAGATGGGACTTACAATGTTATTTGCATTTGAGGCTTTAACAGTGATTAGCCTCTCTTCGTTCTCAACATATTCAAGTGAGGCGTCACTATAAAAAATAAAAAAACCTATGCCAAATAACAGGCAAGAGGCAATTCTATCTGTGCCTCCATAAAAGCCTACTGACGCCAACGGTTTATGATATAGAAAGAAAGAAAGAAAGAAAAGAAAAGAAAAGAAAAGAAAAGGAAAACTTTGCTGGGAAGAATAGTATACAGTGGCGTAGCTAGGGTCCATTTTATAGTGGGGCACACGGCGGGGCACTTGCTTTTCTTAGGGGGACACACATATCACATGATTTTCAACTAAAGCCATGTTTCTAAATTTAAACATTTATTGTATCCGTAAACAACTAAGCAAGCGAAAGAAGCTCAAGTTGAATATAATTATGTAAACAGAAAATAAATTATGTCTGTCACACTTGACAAGAATTGGCTTGGTGCAAAATAAACAAATATGTAAATATGCATGTATGTATGTATGTAAATAATTACATAACACTATGTAATCAATTATAAACACTTCAATTACACTTTCATATGTGGCATGGCAAATGGAAATGATGTACAAAGTTAAGGGAAATAACCTAATTATAATATATCATGCATGTTCATAATAAAGATAGAAAAACATGCCTAGAATTTACTAAAAATTAACTGTACTGCCATTCAATTCTTGACCATTGAGCACCATTTTCATTAATATATCAACTGTTAGCTTATAACACAATTTAGTCATATATATGAATTAATTTTACAGCAAAAATTCTCTGCTGAGCTTTGCAGAAAAGCCTGTGACAGAACATGCTGATTACTAAATAGTAATCCATTACCGGTAAACATTTTAACTGATATGAACTACTGTGAGATTCTTAACATTGTGACTGAAATATGAGTAGCAATATCAAAACCACTTTCTGCCCAAAATTATTCTATATGCTTTACGTTACCAAGACAGACTGTCAGACATAGAAATAAGTCCCTCATTGTTCTGCTTCTCCACAAGTCTTCTTGCTTGTCGCAGCTCTACATCTAAGTACTCAACATCCACACAGTACTGTTCAGCCATAGGTTTCAAAGCGCTCCAATCCAGAAAGTTTAAACTACGTGAATCTAGCACAGACATTGATTTGAGCAACTTTTTATTAGCATCACTGAACCTTGAGTGCAGTTCTTCGAGTAATCTATCTAACACTTTGTAGTACATGTTTACACAGTACTTCTTCTCAAGTGATTCATAGCTGTCTTGTATGTTTCTTTGGCCAGTTGATTCCAGAACCATGCTGTCCTGCAGAAGTCTAGAGGGTCTAGTCGTCCTCTTCTGGGTTGGGTCTTCAACAGGTATATCAACTTAATTTCGAACACCTTTAGCTTTCACCCACAGTTCATGCCAGCATTCCTCATTTCTTTTAGAAGCCAAGTCTTCTTCAACTGTCTGAATCATGTCTGCTACAGCTGATAGCTCAAGCGATGGAGACTGCAGCATGTCAGATAACAATTTCGTTTTCTGCGAAATGCTGTTGAACATGACAGTTGAGACAACTATACTATGATCAATATTCTTAAGTAAACTGTTGGCATCATGAGCCCGTTTTCCTGTGTGTGTCTCAGCTATTTCTTTCAGAGTTGCCATGACTACAGGAAGTGTATCTAGAAGGACTTTACAAGATAAGTACTGGCATGACCATCTTGTATCACTCAGTTTTTTCAGCTTCTTCACCTGCTGTCTAGGATACATTTCTTGTTTCTTTACAAATAACTCATGAAGCACATGTGAGGATATGAAGACTCAAGAAATGCAAAGAATTTATCAGCTAGTTTGACAGACTTAACACAGTCAACTATGACCAGATTCAGTCGATGGTTGTAGCAGTGAGTGTACTCTGCTCTTGGAGCAACTTCCTTAAATAATACGTAAACACCTTTATTCACACCACTCATCACAGAGGCCCCATCATATGTTTGTCCTACGCAATCCTTTGGATCTATGTTGCAAGAGTTCAGTATCTGAATTATTTTCTCCTTCAGATACTTGGCATTCAATTCATGCAAATGGGCAAATTCCAAAAATTCTTCATGGATATTATTTTGGAAAAGATACCTTACAACAAGTGATAGCTGCTCTTTCTCACTGATGTCCTTGCTTTCATCCACCATGATTGAGTAATCAGTGCTGATGTGCAGTTCTTTGCATATTTCATCTCTTATAATGCAAGCAAGAATCTCTAGCATTTCATTCTGGATCTCTGGGCTTGTATACTTTACACAGTGTATTCCTGTTAGCCTTTGTTTTACAATACTGTCATATTCACTGACTAGCTGCAATATTTCAAGAAAATTGCCTCGGTTGCTGCTTCCAGTAAGTTTCCTGTGACCTCTCTGTGCAATTTTCTGTCTTGTTGTCAGGCAAAGTACTTTTCCAACTTGTTTCACATAATATCTGTTTTCTTTGATCCGTTTTTCATGTGCCGAAACTAATGCAATATCGATGGTCTTTCCTGATTCTATCTGGGATTGAAAGTCTTTCCATGCACAAAATGTGGCCTTGTGATAATAACTTCTATCATGCTGTGCAAATCCAGAGTCTTTCTCTATTGCTATATTCCACTGTCTATAACCTGATACTGTGAAGGTATTTTCTAACATGGTTCGGCCAGGAACAGGGAACAACCTACAACTAAAACAGAATGATGCATCCTGACTAACTGAATACTCAAGCCATGAATACAGTTCGTACCATTTGGCCGAGAAAGCCCGTCTCTTCTGTTGGCAGCTTTGGTTGCCTAGGCTCATCAGTTCGTCCAGCACTAATGTCAGAAGGTCCTGGAGGTTTATTAATTAGCTTACTTGTTGCTCTTTCTTTTGCTGGTGCTTCACATGTTGCTGCAACACTGTCTACATCAATTACAGAGCTTACATGGGGTTGTAAGTTATCATCCTCTCCAGACTCTGATTCACCGCTGCTATCTAACCATACAGTTTCCTCGTCAGCAGCAAACGGCCTTTGTCATTTGGCATTTGATGAACTTGATGCTGGTGGTAGCTCAACCTCAGTTTCATCTGCTGATCGTTTCCCAATCAGGAAACACTGAATACTTTTCTGCATACTGACTAGAAAGATCACTCACACGAATCACTCACACGTCACACCCACTGAAAAGTTATCCAATGAGTCACCTCTAAGCACATTCCTAAGAAAAATGCACACAAATAAAAAAATTTTTTTAAATACAATATCCTGTATACAACTAAGTAAACAAAGACACACCCACACCGTGCCAAACACGACACTTTTTTTCACCAGCAACACCAACACCACCAACACTACAATCACCACCACCAACATAACAACACCAACACCACAACCACCATCACCAACAACAGCTACACCACCAACACTACAACCACCATCACCAACATAACAACACCAACGCCACAACCACCATCACCTCACCTCACCCTCGCCTCACCGTGCACCACAACACCCTGCCTCACCCCGCACAGAAAAACTGTTCGAATACAGTAAACAAAAGGCATTAATACTCACCATACAAGGAAAAGGAGTGTTAGTGCACGCAGCAGGCTTACGCTCACTCAGCACATGGCGCCAAGCCAAGGTAAGGCATCGAGTGAGCAACAAAATTTGTTGTACCGCATGTGGTGTATCCACTTAAATATTAAGAAAAAAATATTCCTAAAATAAATATGCATACAAATGCAAGTAATCTATTACATTAATTGTGAGTTGCTTATAAAATTACTCTTAGAACCTTAAATGTGTGAAGCAGTTCAAATCATCATATGGTTGGCATCCCTGGCCATATATGGAGCAAGAATTTAAACGTTCTGTATACGATTCACCCCTGGAACGAAATCCCTTTGTCAAGAAGTTTCTGTGGTGGGGCACCTGGGGGGGCACAGGCCTTGAATCGGGGGGCACGTGCCCCCCCCAGGCCCCATGGCTACGCCACTGATAAGTAGCCTTCTCAACACAGTTTAGAACCTCCTTTATTGTTCTTGATATCCATAGTAGTTGAAGATAGACCGATTTTTCAGATAACTTCGTGAATATCCAATTTCTATAAACACTGTAAAGCTCACAACAGTGTATCCCCCAAATCAGCGGCTGAAGTGGAACTGATGCCTCATTATGTTGTTATGGTTGTCAACAGCCTCATTAGATCTAGCAGTCATATAAACACACACCTGACCTGACCTGCCCTTTCCTGTAATCCTTGACAGGTGACCTGACAGTGTCAAATTACCTTACCTGTCTGCAGCGTTGGTTTCATTATTAGCCTTCCTTTACACTGCTATTTTAGGAAGATAGGCTATAATATTTATAATATCTTTCATGATTATTTCAGTAAATTTAATTATATATTGTTGCAGCGACGCATTTAGCATGTAAATAGTGTTGTAGCAGTGTAGTTATTGTGTAGTGTAGTTATGTGGAGGCAGGGAGCGGTGGGTCACTCAGGCCTCCCTGGGGAGTGAGGGTTGACAGGTGTCAAGATACGGTGACCTACGTATCTGTGTTTTCGGCGATACGGAGTCGTGGTGGGGTGTGTTTGGGAGATGTGGCTGGTTGTTGGGAGGAGAAGAAGCGAGGGAGTGAGAGAGTGAGGAGTGTGAGAGAGACAGAGACAGAGGGACACAGCGGAGGAAGGCCGATCCTGGGCGAGTGAAGGGCAGGGCCTTGGATGGAAGTGGACAGGGTGGCCGGAGAAATGGCATCCCTGGCTTCCTTAGGCCTGTCCTCACTAAGGGAGTGGCTGACTGGCTGTGTGGAGGTTGTTGTGTGCATCCTGGGCGAGTGAAGGGCAGGGCCTTGGATGGAAGCGGACAGGGTGGCCGGAGAAATGGCATCCCTGGCTTCCTTAGGCCCTGTCCTCACTAAGGGAGTGCATGGACTTGTGGAGGTTGCTGTGTGTGGACTTGTGGAGGCTGTGTGTGTTCTGGGTGAACCTCTTGTGGAGAACTCTTTGTGCCCTGAGTCTGTAATGTTGTGCTGTACCCTGTAAGCGTGTTGTTTGTAAATATACCAGGAAAGGAATAGTGTGGTTGTGTGTGATTTGTGTAAAAAACACCCCTTTTCCCGTCCCGCCAACCCCCGCTACACGAGCCCTAGGAGAGCGTTACCTCAGTTAAGGAGAGGTATCGTGTTTTTGCGACACCCTGCCTTGGAGGGGAAGTGAAAAAGGGGGGGTGTGCCGTAACAATATGATATAAAATAAACCACTTGAATTAACTTTTACAAAAAAAATATATACGGGGGTTTTATAATATATTTTATGATTATTTCAGTAAATTTAATTATATATGATATAAAATAGATTACTTAAATTATATATATATCTTAAAAAAAATATATAAATGGGGTTTTGTCCACTGGGGTTTTTGTCCGTGGGGGGTTTGTCCGAACCCCGTTTTATTGAGGCTAGAAATCGCGCTAAAAGGGTGTTAGGATTCATTGCATTAGGAGTATTAAAAATAGAAGTGCTGAGGTTATTCTGAAATTGTATTTGGCGTTAGTCAGACCTCACCTCGACTATACAGTTCAGTTTTGGTCCCGCATTATAAAATGGATATAAGATTCAGTGGCGTATGGTGGTTTCTGTCACTGGGTGTGCTGAACAGTGATTCTGTCCATAACAAACATATACTAATTACTGGTGTGTGTGTGTGTGTGATTACAATTTTATAATTTTTCATACTGTTAGTTGGAAAATAAAGCAAATTTTATGTGTAAATTTAGAATAATTAAATGTATTAATTTTGATTAGCTAAGCTTACCACCTAAATTACACAGTAGAATGGTTGAGTGGTTGACATACTTGATTACTTATGATTCAATTATATTCTTCGTGTTTTTTATATAAACTTGTTCATGACTTCATCATATACTACTGTCAATTAGCTAGAAGTCAAGAGAAATGTACATACGTGCTCCCTCGACACTGGCGTCAATGAAACTGAGTTAGTATAACTTGGCAACTCAACTTACTTCCGTTGTTTCATCGGTAAAGCCGCGGTCACACTGTCCAAAAAATGCTTGGATCCAACTGTAGAGTTTGATTTTCGTCCAACCTTGTAGCATTTCGCTTGGAAATTGTCAAGCCATCTCGCATCGTTTGCCATCCAAGGTTGGAATTAAGGGCCGTACTATTAAAACCTGGGCGGAAGTATGGCGAAGTTGGGGCGCACTTGGGACCGAGTGACGGATTCCTTACTTTTAAAACAGATCCGAACGTTCGCCTGGGTAAGCGAGCGTTGTGGTCCGCCACTGCTAAACATGATGATATTCCCGCTTGACTAGCGGAAAGTAGCAGGAAAAGCGCGGGAAATATGTTTGTTTACATCTGCAGAATGACAACAAGCATCAACGCTGTCTCCCTTGGGGCAAATCCTGTATCCACTTTGGATAAGGATATGTTCATTGATCTCGTCAGAGAACATAACTAGGTCATAAATTACAAAACGGTAAATCTGCATAACTATACTGCTCGGACGATATCAATATAAATATGAAATCGTACATAGTGTATGTATTCAACACGTTTGTGAAGGCTTCAGGCGGTGTTAACCATTATCTAACTCGCAAAGAGTCTTTGATTTATATTAAGTTATGTTAGGTTAGTTATGTTATGTTGGGTTATGATTAGGTCACGTTAGGTTAAGGTTAAATTAT
Organism: Metacarcinus magister; assembly: GCA_029783475.1. Taxonomy (NCBI): domain Eukaryota; kingdom Metazoa; phylum Arthropoda; class Malacostraca; order Decapoda; family Cancridae; genus Metacarcinus; species Metacarcinus magister. Next base: position 1,205,552 of record JAPQNM010000017.1, on the reverse strand, counting down.
GTTGTTAGATTTGGTTAGGTATGGTTTGGTTTGGTTATATAAGCTTTTTATATTTTATTACGCAAAAGTTAAGCATTTCACCCAAATTTTTTTTCGTATATGGCCTGTATTTACTTATAATGACGAGCACAGCCTGAAACCTTCACAGGTGTGTGGAGTGCACTCTGTATAGTATGTAGAACTTCATAGTTATATCGATATCGTCTGAGCAGTAGTAAAGAGTCAGTATAGTGCGGTTTACTTACAAACACAAACAAGTTTGCTTGCTTGTATATCGTAGGTCAGTTGTACTTTTGCTATCATCTCACTATCTTAATAAGGCAGTTACAAGCATTATAACAATAAATAGCATCAGAGACTGTTTTATACTACAATATTTTTTCTCTGAAGCTATTATTTCCTTACTGTTGGCATTAATACATGACCATATATCAAAAGAAAATGGCACAATTTAATAGAAATTAAGGACTACAATACATAGGATTGTTATATTAAAGTTTTTAAATAATTTCAGTAAGTTTTATTAACAAACAATACAAAAATGTGATACCATCAAATAGAGACACAGGGGAAAAAAAGAACACTGCTCAATTATGTCATGTTTCATTTCCTTCAGTAGTGTGAACATTTATGACAAAGAAATGAAGTGTCAATCACTTATTGAAGAAACTTAAATGAGTTCTTATCTCCAAAAAGAATCCAACTATCTGTACCTTAGATAGCACTAACTAACTGTAATTATCAGGTTTCAAGATGGGTTGTAGTGGTTTGGAAAGACTAGATTTAATATTCAACGGACTATGCTTTGATAGCCTGAACCTAAATGTAAATTCCTCCTCAGTCAGTCTGCTTCAGCTGCATCAAGCACATTTATATTCTCAAAGTCTAGCAGTGCATCCATAATCTGGAAAATATATGAAACATATTACAATCTAACATTCATGTAAAGGTAGATCTATATATCCGAACATCACATTTAATTTCGTGATGAAAAAATAATTTGCGGACAAAATGTTATAAAAGAAAAGTATCCAAAATTCATGGGATGTTACAATTTACAATAATACACTTTTTTTTCCTAACCAAACCTACCATAACTTTAAAGGTGAATTCCAGGAAAATGTATGAGAAAGGCAACTGGAAAAAATAGTTTCAAGTAACATTTCTTTATTGGGCAACACTTTAGTATCACAATAGGTATATCTGAAGAATAATGACTCCACCTCCTATCTTCTAATTTTTATATGCCTATTGCCAACAGGCTTGGAGACCCCTTGGGAAAGCGTGGTTTCAGGTTTGGTGAAGTAAACCTCACCTAATCTAACCTAACCTAACAAATTAATACATTATAATTATAACAAGAGTTATAACTCATTAAATTTGATCTGATTAAACCCCATAAATATAACTTTTTTGTGTGGCGGGAGCACACTGATAATAATAAACTTTTTTTCCTAACAAAACCTACCATAACTTTAGGGGTGAATTACATGAAAATCTATGAGAAAGGCAACTTGAAAAGATAGTTTCAAGTAACATTTCTTAATTGGGCAAAACTATAGTACCTATTCCACTAGGTAAATCTGAAGAACAAAGTCCTCCACCTATCTTCTAATTCTCATTCCTATAGCCAACAAGCAACCTTAGAACATAAGAACATAAGAAATGAGGAGACTGCAAGAGGCCAGTTAATGACCTACACGAGGCAGCTCCTTGCCCCCCACCCTTGGAATAATCCAATATTTAGCTATCCCACCTGTCATCCCTATCCATACTCTGATCCAACTGTCTTTTAAAGCTATCTATTGACTTACCACTTACTAAGTGTCTACCCAGCCTATTCCAATCGTTCACCACTCTGTTAGTGAACCAATATCTACCTATGTCTGTCCTGAATCTAAGTTTTTCTAGCTTGTACCCATTTCCACGTGTCCTATCCTGACTACTAAATTCTAAAACCTGATCAATATTACCCTTATTAATTCCTTTTACCCATTTGAAAACCTCAATCAAATCCCCTCTTGCCCTCCTTCTCTCTAGGGAGTGGAGATTAAGACGTTTTAACCTATCTTTGTAGGGTAAATTTCTCAGCCCCTGAATCATCTTGGTCATTCTTCTCTGGACTGCCTCCAAGGAGCCTATATCTTTCCTATAATAAGGGGACCAAAACTGAGCTGCATAATCTAAGTGGGGTCTTACTAGCGCTAAATACAACCTCAGAATGACCTCAGAACTCCTATTTGTCACACACCTACTAATAAATCCCATTATCTTGTTGGCTCTATTTCTAGCTATAATACACTGTTCCCTGGGGCGCAAGTCACTGCTTATTTGAACTCCTAAGTCCCTCACACTATATGACTTTCTTCACAGATGTTCTGTATAGTAAAGTATCCTGTGTACTACAACGAAAATTATTCTGATCGGTGTGGAGGCGGAATCATACGTTTCAGCAGAAATCATACACTAAATAAGATAGAAGTTAGTAAAACATTATAATTATAACAAAAGTTATAACTCAGTAAATTTCACCTGATTAACCCCAAAAACAAAACTTTTTTAGTGGGGCGGGAGCACACTGATATTACAGGCACGTATCACTATAATGACTATAATGGTGGTAGGCCTCTATAGCTAATTTAAGCACGCCATTCCCAAAACATCCAATGAAAACCTAATTTTATGCAAAATAGTTCCTAAACCAAAAATAATTGGGTAGAAAGTCAATATACACTCACCTTGGTAAGTCTTGTTCTTCCTCTTCTTGTGCCTGTCGCTGTAAAACTTCGACGGTCTTTAAAAACAATATAAACACGACTTATTTTTCAATGGCAAGCTTGTAATGCTCATTGATAATATTACAATGTGTTTTCTACATCATAAGATGATTAAAAGTATTGTACAAATTATAAACTAAACGAAAAAAATGCTTTTCGTTCAGTGTTAGGGCGGTCTCTCCCGCACTCACCGATTCCAATACTATTCCAACCAGCCCTTTCGCCATGCGAAGGGCTAGTAGAGTTTAAAAGTAAGAAATTATGCTTCGCCCCGCTCGCCAGGCTTGCCTACCCTGGCGAAAGATTTTAATAGTACGGCACTAAGAAACAAAGGATCTATTTCATTAATTATTACAGATATTATTTTAAATGTTATACTTCACATCATACGAAAAATAGTAGTATATAATTGATTTCTAAATAAATTCTGCCGGAAACAACATACACGAATATTTTTAATGAAATTATAACAAGATCTTCTAGACCCTCATTTGATAGCACTCGCTCGCCCGCCAGCCCGCTACCAAAACAAACTCTACCTATTCCTCACCAAGACTCGCAAACATGACAAAACAATTTTCTTGGCCACATGAAGCTGTTATTGCTTTGTTAGAAAAAGTGAGGGAGCGTGAACTATTGTGGGATCCAGCGCACCCATTTTACCGCAAGAAGAACCTTAAACACTCGGAATACGCCAAGATCTGCATGGGGTTGCAGTCTGAATATCCTGAGCTTCTTCACATACCAACAGGTAATTTTGTTGCACGTGTTTTCATATAAGGATATTTTTGTTCTAGTCAGTTATAACTTGCACGTGTTTTTATTACTATAAGGCACAGCCTAAACTACCTTACTGTGAGTTTAGGCCTAGGATATGGCCTGGGAATTGTTCCTGCAAGCCTATAAATGTTAATTTTATTGGTCATTGTTAAGGAAAGCCATTTGTTTCCCATTTTACATCAGCATGCTCCATACTTTATTGGATATTATTAAGAAAAGCTAATTGTTTCCAATTTTAAGTCAACATGCTCAATATTTCACCCATATTTTAAAGGATTTTTTGTTTTATGATTAAGGTTAGGTAAAGTTAGTAACAAATACAAATGTCTTTTCACAAAAAACAGGAGAAATAGTGGCCAGAGTCAGATTTAAAAATAAAGCAACTAACTTAATATAATTTTACTTTTCCACAAACAGCAGCCTAAATAAAAGGTTTCTTTAACATTGACCTTATTATTTACTATTATTATTATATGCTCAATCTCTCTCTTGTGCAAAATTAAGGTTGGTTCAGTTAGTAAAATTACAAATGTCTTACTTTCACAAAATGGAGAAATATTGGCCATAGGGAGATATAAGTACTAAAGCGAATATTCTATTATTCCACTGTTTACAATATTTAACTTTTTTTGCAGCTGAGGTGCTCAAGAAGTTCACATATCTGCGGGGCAACTTTCAGAAGCAGTGGTGTAAAATTAATTGCACACCCAGTGGTTCAGGTGGAACGGTAACTCCCAAGTGGGAGTATTTCTCAGCTTGCTCCTTCCTCAAAAATACCTATGACGGCAAGGGTGAACCAAGCTATCGACTACCTTCAACATCGGCACCAGAAGTGCTTTATGAGGGTCCACTTGAAGGTTTCCTGGAGGATGAGGTACAAATATCACTTACAGCCCCTCAGCCATCCAAGTGTTCTTCTCCCGCTATCATCTCAGATGACAGCGATTCTCCTGCAACTCTCCCACCTGAAATTCCCCATAGTGTAGTGCTGGACACAAGCGTAATAAAATCACCACCAGTTTAGAGGGCACGGAGAAATTTGAAAAATAGTCATGATCACGTGGACGAAAAACTGTCAAGTTCTTTGCACATGTTGGAAAGTATGGTTGACAAATGGGCAAATTTTCAACACAAACCTTGCATACATGAAAGTTTTGTAGTTGACACACTGAATGCATTCATAAAGAGCATTCCCAAAGATAAACCAAAGTTAAAAAGTGATATTGAAAAGAGCGTAATGGGTGTAATTACAGAGGCTATAGACAAATTACAAAATGACATGGAAGCAAGTGATTTGTAAAAAGTCATGAAAACAAATGATCATCATTTCTGCATTTATTTTTACAAAATATCTTGTGCATAATAAAAACAAAAAATCTACACTGAACTCATTTATTCCAGAGTGTAAGCAACATTTGAAATGAAAAGTCACAACTAGAGTACTGATGCAATTACTACAATAATATTAAATCTAAATTACAAAAGTAGAAATTGGGAGACCATAATAATGAATCATAATTTGCTGTATACCTCTCTATCACCTTCTCCCTTACCCTACAGAGTCTTAGGCCTAAGGCAGTATTCATTTCATTCTTTTCAATCATTCAATCAATACTATTTACATTGTTTTCACTTTTCAGTGACATAAGGTCCTTTTTAAATTTATAAATTATCACCTGCCTTATGCCCTTTTTTTCCCCACACCTGCCTTTTGCCCAGTATCTAAACTAGCTTCTCTTCCCCCCCCCCACTTAACATTCTTCTGGCTGGCACTGGAGAGAGCTGGCTAGAGGCCGGAGACAGAGGGCTGGCTGTTGTTAGTGCAGCAATGCCATCTGCTCTTGCCATGAGACTTTACCTATTTCCATAAAGTAGCTCCTAAAGGTGTCTCGTACTGCCTTGGCATCATTTCCATGACCCCTGCCAACTACCTGCAGACGCTCAAAATGCCTGTCGCCCCTGACCAGGAACAATCATTCCTTGGTTTACATCTTCTCTTTCCAATAGTTCTGGCTGAATAGGAGTATTGCACTTTACCCTTAAATAATTGTGCAGTGCAACCGCAGCAAATATTATTTTCTTGACATACTCAGGCTTTGAATTAATGGGTTGTTGGAAGACCCGGAATTTAGCAGCCAGTATTCCAAAAGCATTATCTGATATACGCCTTGCACGTGACAGTCTATAATTGAAAATTCTCTTATCTGCCGTTTATATCCTTACCTGGATAGGGTTTCATGAGATATGTCTTTAACGGAAATACATCATCACCTACTATTACAAAAGGGGTTTTAACAAATGGTGCATATGGTAACGATACAGGTGCTGGAACATTAATTTTTTCCCCTTCCAGGTACTCTCTCAGGTTACATTTGCTGGTTCCCATTTGATATGAGCATAAAATTTAGAGTAAACAATGCGAGTCTCTATGAAACTTATATCCTTGTCCTTATATCTCAGATTAGAAGTGTAATGGCAGTAATTTCATTCAATATAAGTAATATTCTCCATCCAGGATGTACCATCACTAGTGGTAGTGTAGTGTAGTCTAGTATAGTATAGTATAGTATAGTAGTCTAGTATAGTATAGTATCCTCCTCTATTTTCATTCTTTACTATAAAATGTCCATGGCCATGTTTTCCACAAGGTCATGGTGTTCCCTTCTATCTGTTTTTCCTGCCGGCATGTTGCCGGAGGGAGAGGAGGGTGGGAGAGAGCCTTGTTCTGTTCTATCCTGTTCTCAAACTCTTAGTGCCCTTGTAGTAGTATGTAGTGCAGCAGAAACCCTAGTTATAGACCAGTAGGTTTTCTGGTGTCTGTTCTTCTCATGTATTCTCATGTATTCACACACCAGCATCACTCGCGCGTCCCTCAGCACCAACATCAACATATAAAAATTTATAGTTTGCATCAACCAGCGCAAGCATTATCAGGCTGTGGTGGGATTTGTAATCATAGTAGAGAGCACCTGTGTTAGGAGGCTTTTGAATATAATAATAATAATAATAATAATAATAATTTTATTTCCACTGACAGTGGTTATTCTTAATACATTGAAGAATGCTTTAAATAAAAAAAAAGAGAACAAAGTGTCCATGAAGACCATTATTAAAATAATAGTGATACTGAACAATAGCCAGTTATTCAGTAGTAACAATGTGAAATATATTGTTTATTGATGAGTACATTTTTGAGTCTTAACTTAAATACAGATAGGGTATTGGCCTGTTTGAGGTGTGTTGGGAGGTCGTTCCATATCTTTGGTCCTCTCACAGAGAGGGATCTGGCTCCAGTGTCAGTATTTACCTTGGGAACATACAGATTGTTTTGTTGTCTCGTAGTGCTACAGGTTACTTGATTTACAGTTGATAGAGTCAGCAAATGGGCAGGAAAAAATTTGTTAATATATTTAAAAATTGCTACTCCTGAGTCGTACGTTATTTTATCTTTCATAGTAAGCCATTGTAGTTGATGTAAAATAGGTGTGGCATGGTCATATTTCCTGGCTCTTCCGTCAGCAACTTTGGCAGCAAAATTTTGTAGTTTTTGTACATTTGTTAGTAGAGTTGTGTTTGTAGTGCCCCATATCACAGTACAATAATTTAAAATGCTCAACACAAGAGATTATACTATTATTGTGCGTGTCTTTTTGTCGAAAAAGTTTTTTATTCTATTGATAAACATGAGTGCCCATTGCCTTCTTATTAGTTTCATTAATATGTTTATCAAATGTTAGATATCTATCCATGTACAGGCCGAGGTTTTTCACATGTATAGCGGGTGTAATGTTGCTATTGTTGAAATGTATGGTGATACATCCATTGCACCAAGACAGTTTGGGAAATTCCACATAGAATGGAAGTCGTTTGCAACTTCCAGCCATTCTTCTGAAGTTGTTGGAAGTATGAGGTAGGTCTCTTTGAGGGCTGTGAAGATGGCACTGCAAACTTCAGAAATTATCTTGGAGATTAAGTTGTGGCTGATTCTATACTGGAATCCCAATGATCGACGAGATTCTCCTGCAATATAATAAGAACATAAGAACATAAGAAATGAGGAGACTGCAGGAGGCCAGTTAATGACCTACACGAGGCAGTTCCTTGCCCCCCACCCTTGGAATAATCCAATATTTAGCCATCCCACCTGTCATCCCTATCCATACTCTGATCTAACCGTCTTTTAAAGCTATCTATTGACTCAGCACTTACTACGTGTCTACCCAGCCTATTCCAATCGTTCACCACTCTGTTAGTGAACCAATATCTACCTATGTCTGTCCTGAATCTAAGTTTTTCTAGCTTGTACCCATTTCCACGTGTCCTATCCTGACTACTAAATTCTAAAACCTGATCAATGTTACCCTTATTAATTCCTTTTACCCATTTGAAAACCTCAATCAAATCCCGTCTTGCCCTCCTTCTCTCTAGGGAGTGGAGATTAAGACGTTTTAACCTATCTTTGTAGGGTAAATTTCTCAGCCCCTGAATCATCTTGGTCATTCTTCTCTGGACTGCCTCCAAGGAGCCTATATCTTTCCTATAATAAGGGGACCAAAACTGAGCTGCATAATCTAAGTGGGGTCTTACTAGCGCTAAATACAACCTCAGAATGACCTCAGAACTCCTATTTGTCACACACCTACTAATAAATCCCATTATCTTGTTGGCTCTATTTCTAGCTATAATACACTGTTCCCTGGGGCGCAAGTCACTGCTTATTTGAACTCCTAAGTCCCTCACACTATATGACTTTCCTAAGGTATTGTCATTTAATGTGTAGTCTACAGACCTATTACCTTTACCTACACTCATAATGCTACACTTGTTAACATTAAACTGCATCTGCCATTTCTCTGACCACTCGTACAGCCTATTTAAGTCATCCTGCAGCATCCTAGCATCATCTAAATTCTTTACCGGTCTTCCTATCTTTGTGTCATCGGCAAATTTACTGATATCACTCTTTATTCCTGTCTCTAAGTCATTTATATAGATTATGAATAACAATGGTCCTAGTACTGATCCTTGTGGTACCCCACTAGTGACATTACCCCATTCTGATTTCTTCCCATTAATCTGTACCCTCTGTTCCCTACTAGTAAGCCATCCCCTAATCCACTTGAGTATTCATGGCCGGACTTTATAAGACATGTGGGACATAATAGAAATATAGGAAACTGTAATATCAATAATATAATACAGTACTGGTACTGTGCAGTTTCAGATCAAGACTAAGGTGTGTGGTAAAGTACATGCAATAAACTTTATAAAGTGCAGTACTACAACTGTACAACATAAATATCAGTCATTCTTAAACCACATTACATTATATATCTGCAAGAATTTAAGATCAGATTGGATTGAATCATAAAAAATAGTGGGAGGAAAATGAATTATATGGAAAAATTGTGGGTGGGTTTAAACAAATTGAAGGTATCAGCAGGACTGATAAACATTTGTTTTTTTAATAAAAAGGTTCAAACATTTACTTATTTATTACTTATGTATGGCTAATTTACCACATAATTATTGGTAAGTTAATAAAACTACTGTATAGGCTGCAAATAGGCTATGGCTTACCTGTGGCCAGATAACGAAGTGTGACTGAAAAGCGTTGCTCTGGTGATATTAATTCCCTCAGGTGAGTATTTTGCTTCTGAATCACAGGTGATATTATGCTCAAAAGCTCCTGAAAATGTTCTTTTGAGAGTCTGTGATACTCAAAGAAACCACGTCCATCTTCAAGCCTCATCTCCTGTACTAAGTTGCTGTACACACTTTTTTCTTTTCTAGCCATCCATGGCTTAATCCACAATCTTTTCACCCTATTATTCATCCTTTGGATACGTCTATAACCTTGCACAACTATCAGAAGAGTATGGGTAAGGGCTTCAAGAAATAACACATCGTTCTCCATTGTGTTCGGTATGTTTGTTGTGCTTTGTGTATCCTTGAACAGTGTGACCATTACCCTTGGGTTGGAAATCCAATTTACAACCATACGCTGGGATTTCCCAGCATATACTTAGACAGTGTGATCGTAGCTTAAGGGAGTCCATGACTTAGGTTGCACTCAATCTTTATTTCTGATTGAGTGACTTAATAACATTTGGTTTCATAATAAATACTATACTTATTATAATTCCTGCAAGTCTTAATTATGCCCATATAATGAATAACAAAAACACTTTATACCTACTAGCCAATATAAAATTTCAGCAGCAAAAACGAACGCAAGCAGTGTGCATTTGTAGAGCCGCACACCCAGCTCCATATTTTCAACAGTCTGCCCTCCCACTCCACTGTACGCGCTATGCTACATAATGATACAATTGATTATTGGGTGTGCAGTGCTTCTACAGAACACCTATAGTGCAAAATATTATAACAGGGCTAAAAACAATAAGAAAAATATCGTTTCCCCACTTACTGCTGAATTTATTTATAACTATCATGCATTTCTCTCTCTGGCTGAGGGTGTGTGGCGCACACCTAGCACACCCTGAATATACGCCCCTGATAGGATTGTTAGTCAGTGCAGAGAAGAATGACCAAAATGATACAGGGAATTCGTAATTTTAGTTAAGAGAGGAGACTGAAGCTTTTGAAATTACACTCACTGGAGAGGCGTAAGAGGAGATCTGATCGAAGTATTTAAGTGGGTGAGGGGTGTAGGAAACGTTCTTACGGTTAGTAGCTAGGATAGAACAAAAAGTTATGAGTTATGGATTCAAACTGGAAAATTTTATATTAAGAAAAGAGATACGCAGAAATTACGGCCATATGTTAAGTCAAATATAGGGTATATCTTCTAGGGTCTATAGTCAATTCGTTATGTTAAAATGTAATCACGGCCCTATACTTTGGGAAATACTATAATTATGGAAAGAATTCCAATACTTCTTTTTAGTCTGCTTCGGTGTGTCTTTCGGGAACCCTATATGTAATTATTATCGTCAAATGAACTACTTACCAATTTAAAACATACCTATGCTAGTCTGATATTTGTGAAAAAATAAGAAAAGTTCTTGTGTGTAAAATATCTCAACACGAACACAATTCGTAAATTTCTAAACACTGACGCTGCTACACCCTATATTGGAGTTCGAGTCAACATCAACACCCGGGGATGTCTGTCTTGTCAGGACCCCATGAGGAGTCTATTTGCAGTATTAAAAAACACTTTTATTGTTTGAAATGCCTATTCAGAAGTTAAATACTTCAATGTCTCATGTATTGAGAAATTTTGACCATACATAACTTTAGTCAACGAATGTTGGTACAGAAAAAGACTTACTTACTTACTTCCCCTTTGAGTTTTCCCATATCTTCTTCAGCTGTTGTTGAGTTCTTTGAGGCCCATAACCAGCAGAATTAAACAATGTTGGGATAATATTGAAATAAAGTTAGCGTTAGGTTAGCCACGGGGGTTAGTTAGGTTACAATTAGCCCTGCAGGGATAAATTTGGTTAGGTTAGCCACGGAGGGTTAGTTAGGTTACATTAGCCCTGCAAGGATTGGTTTGGTTAGGTTAGCCACGGAGGGTTAGTTAGGTTACATTAGCCCTGCAAGGATTGGTTTGGTTAGGTTAGCCACGGAATGTTAATTAGGTTACATTAGCGCAGGGATATGTTTTGTTTCGTATATTTTAAAATGGTAACTGTTATGCCGTTAGCATTGTAAGAGCATTATATCCTACCCAGAAATAAATAGTCAGTGTTTCAAAATTAGTAGGCTAAGCTTATCTCAATAATCCCCCAATGTTGTTATTTCTTCCCATGCCTCTTTCTTGTTATTAATGATGCGGTAGTCATGACTCTTGTCAAACAATACACCTTCCTCTCTTCTATAAACCTTAATATAAAATCTCGCTCATTAGCAGTGATATATTTCGTTCGAAATCTGTTCATGGTTTCCATTTTTTTTTTAGTTTTTTAGTAGGTAGATAGGTGACGAATGTGCGACTTATGCAACACAATTTATCTTTCCCGCCCAAATTATGCAAATAAATGTTGTCGCGGCATACCAACTGTTCATCGACACCCGTATATGCTTGGAGCAGGAGTACCAACCACTTCCTTTCCCTAAACCAGATCTTAACATAACGAGTTTGAAATTAAGGTCTGTTTACCCTTTCCATAGTGCGAAAAGTAGTACCTATAATTTGGGAAACCTATATTTGGCTTAACATATGGCCGTTAGTTCACAAATAGGGTGGTGGATGATTAAAGTAAATTCAGTCATCAAGTAGGTATAACTACTTGAAATGGACGTGCATGCCTGGTGGTCGTCTGAACGATATCTCGGCAGCCTGGGATGAATCAACCAGTATGGCTGACAATGATACTGTTTTAATAATTCATGCAGGTACAAATGACGTCATGAATACCAGATCCGAGGAGCTACTGGAGAAATACAGGCGGAGGATTCAGCTGTACAAGTGTATATCTAACAAAATATTTTTTTTCATGAATCCTTCCCCGGAGAAGTACACCGACAACTTTTTACAACAGGGCCTACAACATTAATAACCGTCTTAAGTTTATTTGCACAGAGGAAGATATCGATTTCATCAACTACTGGCATGAATTTTACCTTTTACCTTTCCTTATCAAGAACAATGGTCTGCATCTAAATCCAGTTACAGTAGCTCGTCTTGGCAAGCTACTAAGTAGCAAATTTTTTATTTTTTTTATTTCAGAAGAAAAAACAGTATCCAGCCTCGTACAACATCAGCTACTTAAATAACACCACACGTACACAAACTAATGAGCAAAATTTTTTAAAAGTTTGCATGTTTAATGCAAACAGCTTGCGAGACAAGTTTTCAGATCTAGAAGTCCTTGCAATATCTGAGGAGTTTCACATTATTGTCGTATCGGAATCTTGAATATACACAGATAATAGGGACTATTCAATAAAATATAATTTGCCAAATTATTCAATGTTTAGCTACGAACGACAAAATTAAAAAGGTGGAGGCGTGAAAAACAGTCTTAACTCGACAGTCTTGCTAACCGAAAAGTTAGATAGCGTAGATGTTATATTTTTTTACATTAAAAACAGTCAAAGAAAATTATTATCGGGCTCATCTATTGACCGCCAGTACACACTATTGTGGTGCCGGGGGTTCTTCTTAGTTTTGAATCCCACCGCTCAGACACCAGTGTGGTTCTGAGGTTTTCGTCTTTGAATATTCTTTACTCTAAATTTAATTTATATTTATGTTTCTTAAATCATCTTCTTAATTCTTACTTTAACTCCTTATCTCTTATTGACCTTGCTGCCACCACCCACGGTTTTTTTGTAAAGGGGCATGGGGGCCCTTTGTGAGAAATTATTTTACTTTAAGTGAAATTATTTTATATCATCAAACTCCAATAATAGAACATATATTTAACACCTTTGGTAGAATAGGCTGAGTTCTCCACAGGACACGTGAGAACGTTGGACGTTTTTCATATCCTAGTTTCAAGAGTGTTGAGCACCTCCAAATTACTTACCTTACCACTTTTGAGTCAGGGGTTATTTTAAAGAATTGACCAGTGAAATTTTGATAACAAGTATATTTCATTCCTTCCACTTTACTTTCTCCCACTATTATTATTCCTGGATAATAAGTGAAAGAGTCATCCGAACTGAAGAACTAGTACAAACTAGGTCCGATAACTTTCCTAAGTTTATACATACCACACACGTTATATCCCCCTTATCTCAGAATCCATAACCTTTCCCCCCTCCTCCCTTTGAAAATATTTCCCCGGGCATATTACTTTAAATTTGGATAATTACTAGGAGTGGTTAACCAACCGTCTCTTAGGATGTTGATCAAAGGATCTCACATCATACTTAATTGAAATTACTGAAGGCTGTCCACTATTAACATACGGTTTATTTTCTATGTTCCCACATGGGATAGCTACAGGCCCCGAAAGCTCTTCTATTCATTGCAATAACTGGTTAATATGGTCACACGTGGTCACTGTTCTTGACAAAGAACAATATATTATGTTGGGCGTCATCCCTACTTTGGCTTTGATTTTCCACTGAGTTACATTATGTGATAGTGTTCACTGTGTATTTGTGTTGTCGTGGAAACCGCTGCAAAAATGCCCCATGGTGAGACACGTCTTGCTTCGATAGCTTATGCAGGCAGAGAGAGGTGGCCATGAGGCCATATTTCACTACCTTATTTCACCTATACGGGTAAATATTATTCAACTTTACTTACATATTATTGACAACCTTCCCTTCAGGGTGATAATACTGATATTATAGAAGGATTTCTCTATTAGGGAACGTAAATATCTCACCTGCAAAAATACCCCATGGTGAGACACGTCTTGCTTCGATAGCTTACGCAGGCAGAGAGAAAGCATTTTTTCCCTCGCCCCCACGCTGGGCGCCCTGCCTGGTAAGTTGTCAACTAGTGTTTTTCTATCCCCCCTTTGCTCTCTCTTACCTCTTTACAAAACAAATCCCTTAACTAAACAATACAAAGAGAATTTATGGTTAATGTGAGTAAAAACATTTGGAAAGCGTACAGTGTGGGTTGCGAAGAATGTTACAACCACATAAATAGTAGCCAAAGACTTGCATTCTTCAATTGGCGGGAGTCGTGTAACGCGCCAGAATTGAAAAAGGAATAAACAAAAAAAAAGAAGAAGAAACCTGAAAGGGGCTTATTTCGTGGCATCACACTATGACTAGCGATAGAAAATTATAGGACTAGTAAGTTTTCAAAAAAAATATATTTTTAATAATACTATTCAACATGGCTTTCGTAACAAACGCTCTTGTTTAACGAATCGACTTGACTTTTATAACGATGTATTCAACATTTATGACGAAGACAAATGCGGTAGTCATAATTCATCGCAACTTTCAAAAAGCGTTTGACAAAGTCGCCCATTTACGATTACTAGAAAAGTTACATGACATAGCTGGGAAAATTCTTTAGTGGCTTGAAGACTGGCTTTCCGAGAGAAAACAACCCGTTCTCATAAACTTTAAATCATCTAATTGACGAGACATTATAAGCGAAGTGCCACGTGGTTCAGTATTTGGCTTCGTTCTTTTTTCTAATATATGAATGATATTGATGAAGGCCTCACCTGTAAGATGTCAAAATTTGACGACGATACAAAAATGACAGGTAAAATAACTACAACCGCCGATAAAATATAATTACAATACAACCTTGATAGCTTAGTCAGTTGGTCGGAGAAGTGGCAAATAAAGTATAATGTTGATAAATGTAAAGTTTTGCATATCGGAAACTATAATCAATAAACAAAATATACAATGAATGGCTCCAAACTTTCCATTAACAGCAATTAATAGCAGCAAAAGTAATTGTAGTCGTAAAAGTAGTGGTAATGGTGGTGGTAGTGGTAGTGTTAGTAGTAGTAGTAGTAGTAGTAGTAGTAGTAGTAGTAGTAGTAGTAGTAGTAATAGTAGTAGTAGTAGTAGTAGTAGTAGTAGTAGTAGTAGTAGAAGTAGTAATAATAGTAGTAGTAGTAGTAGTAGTAGTAGTAGTAGCAGTATTATTATTATTATTATTATTATTATTAGTAGTAGTAGTAGTAGTAGTATTAGTATTAGTAGTAGTAGTAGTAGTAGTAATAGTAGTAGTAGTAGTAATAGTAGTAGTGACAATGGTGGTGGTGGTGTTAGTAGTAGTAGTAGTAGTAGTAGTAGTAGTAGTAGTAGTAGTAGTAGTGGTAGTAGTAGTAGTAGTAGTAGTAGTAGTAATAATATTAGTAGTAATAGTAGTAGTAGTGATAATGGTGGTGGTGGTGGTGTTAGTAGTTTTAGTAGTAGGAGTAGAAATACTGGTCTTGGTGTTGTTTTAGAAGTAGTGGTAGTATTAATATTGGTAGTAGTAGTAGTAGTTGTTGTTGTTGTTGTTGTATTTATTGTAGTAATGGTGGTGGTGTCGACCGACAGCAGCAGTGGCGACCACTCACCAGGTGGTGTTGACGGTCCAGCAGCCGTTCCGCTGACACACAAACACACTAAGCGCGCGCACACACACACACACACACGTCAAGTCTGCAGACCCTCATACGCTAACGAGAGTGAAAGTTTTTTTTTTTTATATAAATATCAATTTTTTATTTTTTTTATTTCTCTCTTTCTTTCTTCTTTCTTTCTTTCTTTTTTCTTTCTTTATCTCTCTTACCTTCCTTATATATATATATATATATATATATATATATATATATATATATATATATATATATATATATATATGTATATATATGTGTGTGTGTGTGTGTGTAAATTTATGTGTATATGTATATATGTATATATATATATATATATATATATATATATATATATATATATATATATATATATATATATAT
>JAPQNM010000017.1:1174624-1184624 GCA_029783475.1 Metacarcinus magister | reverse complement strand
ATCTCACACCCACTTTCTATGTTAGGGTAATACAACATCCATTGCCATCTGCCCCCGTTGCTTGCCTGGCCGAGGAAGAGGAAGGGAGAGAGCTGCTGCGAGATAGTAAGAAAGATGAAGAAAGGAAGGAGGAAAGAGTGAAGAGTAGAGTTGCTGACATACTTAGAAAGGAAGGAAAGATGGTCGGAAGGAAGGCAAAGAGAACAGATGGATAAAAGGGAGGAGGTGGGAAAACTGGGTGGGTGGAAGATAGAGAGGAAAATAGGAGGGAAGAAAGAAGGAAAGGTGTGGCTATATGGAGCGGAGAGAGAAAGTGCACAGGGATTTGGGGGGTGGGAGGAAGTGGAGAAGTGAGGGAACGACTGGTTACCCACAACGTTCCACTACGTACAAATATTTCATTGCTTATCTTACTATTGTCTAGATAATGCATTAACAAGGTCCTTTTTTTCCTATGTACAAACTAACCTTTAGTTCAAATGCGTCGCTTTAATTATGACTCCTGACAATTAATTATTTTCAGGTTCCGATTTGGACAGATATGCACGAATCGGCAACCGTACCCCATGAGCTCATATAGAGCGCGTGGAAGAAAATAGTGACCAGATTGTGTTAAAGGGTCGTTCTGGAGGGAACGTTGCACCTGTAGTGAGCTGTGAACACTAATTCCGAGTGATCGTCCTGTCTCTTACCCTTGTGGTTCTCTTATCTGCAAATACGTGACTATTAAAGGTATGTGCTTCGTTCAGTGTGGGTTTTGGCTTCCATCTCTATAACCAATATTTTGTGTATGCTTCTGTGTAATTACGAGTATAGTCAAGAGCCTTTTCAGTTTAACGGCATTAGTAATACTCAAGTCGATGTTATGTATGTATTTGTCCCTGTGAAGCCACATTTTCTGTATCTAGGTAAAAAGAACATTATTCAACAAACTTCTAGATGATTGACGAAGCTCATAACAATGTAGCTATTCCTTTTAGTATTGTTTCTCTTTGGTTGTAAGTTGATAAGGAGTCTAAATGTTAAGTAATCGGAATATGCATCTGCGAGTAGTGTCCGTGAATTGGTGGTGTGGAGCGTTACTCAGTCAGTCAGTAAGTCAGTCAGTCAAATCAATCAATCAATTAATAAGTCCGTTGAAGTGACAGGTACACAAGCTTCTCATGAGCTATCACGTTTTCGTATTGGTATATTTCGCAGACGCCTTAAGCTTAGGAAGGTTTGTATCATTGTCTCGTTTTGTTTTGAGGCATAAGGCGAGGTGATGGGTAGACCAAGGACGGCTGGGAGGGATATTTTTCTGTGAGGCAGAGGGTGGAAGATGGTAACATTCCAGAGATGTAGGAAGATTATGGAAAGTGTTAGGCTTACGCAGCGATGGTTACACCCTGAGACCAAACAAACATGAAACACGTCAGCGGTGGTATGCGCGCGCGCGCATGTGTGTGTGTGTGTGTGTGTGTGTGTGTGTGTGTGTGTGTGTGTGTGTGTGTGTGTGTGTCCAGAGCAGGCCTCAAGGCTCCAATTTCTCTTCCTTATTTGTTGATTGAATTTACTTACTTCGTTTAATTGCAAATTAATTTATCCATTACTTATGAACAAACTTTCAAATGTAAGCTTTCTTCTGTCTTTAAAGAGTAAACAGTGGAAAAGTTATTTGAAGAACCTCATGCCCGCTATGTTTTTCTTATTTTCCCTAAATTCAACTTGAAAATATGTTAACAATACAACCAGAATTAAGATAACTTGGGAAACCATAGCATCCTTAACCGGCATCTTGTTCTTCTAGATATTCTTCATCTCAGTAAAGTATATATGGAAAATGTTTACATCTTAACCATAATGGCGTTTGGCTACGAAAGAAAATAGCGTCTGCACCTCGTCCAACCACCGGCTTTTAGTCATAGAAAACATTTGATAGCTTCTAAATTAATCTAACGTAACCTAAATTAACCAAACCTTAATCTACATTGACAAATAACAGAACCTTGTTCAAACCAAACTAAACTTTACTTTTCGAAGAGAAGGTTTCATAGAAAACATTGAATATTTCAGAAACTAGGAATTTGCGACGGAAATGTAATTAAGAGAACCTTCTCAGAATGCATCCGGTAACGTAAACATATAACCCTCACATCTCTAGAGCATTCAGGTGAAGAAGTAAAATAATACCGTATATTTTTTTCAATAAATTCGTGAGATAGAAGTTACTGAAAGGCTGCCGTGTTAATACAGTACCATATAGGATGTCAACTTCTCGTCAAGTTAGAGTAGAGTATGATCCAAATAGTACTACGACTAATTTGTCTGATCGGAATTTCTGGAAAAAGATTCCTTATTCACCTGCTGACTTAATTTTACACATAGAACTCGGTATGGTAGAAAAAAAAAAATCTTTACGACATTTATGTATTCTCAAACCACCTGATAAATTTTTAGGAACATATTTAGTCACCATCATTGGACATAGAGGGAGAACTTTCGCAAAAACAAGTCAAATACTACGTACACTCTAGCTTTAAGGGACAAATTTAATATTTCTTCTATATATAATCTATATTTTACATTCGTTACATAGATGCCTAGTTCGGGGGATTATTTAATCCTTTTAATACACTCGTTACATGAATATCAAACAAAGTTATAAATTCTGGCACATATATGATAAACAATGATGTTTTGAGGTTATTTTGGGAGGAGTCTTGGACCTGGGTTGAGAGTCACCCAGTGTAGACTGTCGGTGTAACCTTTCCATCGGCGTTCTCCAACACACCTGCTGGAAGAAGCAATTAAAAGGAGCAAAAAACTTCTTACATCTGCCAGCATCACACTTATATTGGTCCCCCATAATTAGGGCCACTTGCCTCTCATTCGTGTATCTCATTTCGGCAGAAAGTTTCATCTAGGCACGTTTCCGGCCCTCTAAATATTCCTATATCACAAGTAGTAGTAACTAGATTCTTTTGTTTTCGGGATTTGCTAGATAAAACATTAGTCACTATGGAAACTGGAGAATTTTTCTTCAAACTAAACATATAACAGGAGACTATTAATCAATGTGATAATAGCGTAAACTTAGATGACAGTATTCAGCTTGTAATTACTGTTTGTTAAGTGTGTAGCACCAAATCACATGGATTCTGTTAGCATAGACACTTATGATACATTTTTTGTAGTATATAGGCACGGTACATCAAAATATGTTACGAGAGAGATGTTATAATGTGGGTGGCCTTCAGAGCGTCAAAGGTCTGTACCGAGTCCAATATTAAAACAGCCAGCGAACACGGATATTTCCGAATTAGTGGCCGGCAGAATTGGATCATGGAGGAGAGCACCGTTCTGGCTGACCTCTGTGTGGTTGTGTAGTGGTGGGTGCTGTAGTTTGGGTGTTGTGGGTGTTGGAGTGTAGTGATGATGGTGTATTAACGTGTGGTAGTGTAGTTATGGTGATTGGAGTGCAAAGGTGGAAGGGTATGGTAATATGGTGAAGAGAAGGAAGGGTTTTGTGGTGTGGTATGGTGACTTCTTGTATGAGAGAGAGAGAGAGAGAGAGAGAGAGAGAGAGAGAGAGAGAGAGAGAGAGAGAGAGAGAGAGAGAGAGAGAGAGAAAGTCATGGCCACTAGTGCATGTCCACCGGAAACAGTAGTACCATTATTTTAACAGTTACTCACGGATTTCATGGCGTTATCGCTTTCATTACATTTAACGTTCATTGTTTTCTTTATTGTTAGTCGTGTCATACCATAATACCTTCTTCTTTTCCCTCACTTTCTTCTCCCAAAAGTGTCTCATATTCCCACAGCTTCTTATTCGTTTTTCTTTGTCATTTATTTTTTTCTGTAGTATCACAATTTCACGAGTAATCTTATTCTTCCATAAGTTAAATTCTATTTCACATCATCATGTTGTACATTTCGCTTTCACCACCCGGTTGCTGCCATTGTTTGATTACCGTTTTATGTTCTCTGTTTTCTTCGGTGCTCCATTAGGTGCCTTTCATTTAGTTCACGTTATTGGCAGTAATGAGGCAGAGACTGAGAACAGAAATGTATTTACATGTTAGACTCGTTCATTTCCATTTATATATATATATATATATATATATATATATATATATATATATATATATATATATGTATATATATATATATATATATATATATATATATATATATATGTATATATATATATATATATATATATATATATATATATATATATATATATATATATATATATATATATATATATATATATATATGTATATATATATATATATATATATATATATATATATATATATATATATATATATATATATATATATATATATATATATATATATATATATATATATATATATATATATATATATATATATATATATATATATATATATATTATATATATATATATATATATATATATATATATATATGTATATATATATATATATATATATATATATATGTATATATATATATATATATATATATATATATATATATATATATATATATATATATATATATATATATATTATATATATATATATATATATATATATATATATATATATATAGATATATATATATATATATATATATAGTATATATATATATATATATATATATATATATATATATATATATGTATATATATATATATATATATATATATATATATATATATATATATATAATATATATATATATATATATATATATATATATATATATATATATATATATATATATATATATTATATATATATATATATATATATATATATATATATATATATATATATATATATATATATATATATATATATATATATATATATATATATATATATATATATTATATATATATATATATATATATATATATATATATATATATATATATACATATATATATATATATATATATATACATATATATATATATATATATATATATATATATATATACATATATATATATATATATATATATATATATATATATATATATATATATATATATATACATATATATATATATATATATATATATATATATATATATATATATATATATATATACATATATATACATATATATATATATATATATATATATATATATATATATATACATATATATATATATATATAATATATATATATATATATTATATATATATATATATACATATATATATATATATATATATATATATATATATATATATATATATATATATACATATATATATATATATATATATATATATATATATATATATATATATATATATATATATATATATATAAATGGAAATGAACGAGTCTAACATATAAATACATTTCTGTTCTCAGTCTCTGCCTCATTACTGCCAATAACGTGAACTAAATGAAAGGCACCTAATGGAGCACCGAAGAAAACAGAGAACATAAAACGGTAATCAAACAATGGCAGCAACCGGGTGGTGAAAGCGAAATGTACAACATGATGATGTGAAATAGAATTTAACTTATGGAAGAATAAGATTACTCGTGAAATTGTGATACTACAGAAAAAAATAAATGACAAAGAAAAACGAATAAGAAGCTGTGGGAATATGAGACACTTTTGGGAGAAGAAAGTGAGGGAAAAGAAGAAGGTATTATGGTATGACACGACTAACAATAAAGAAAACAATGAACGTTAAATGTAATGAAAGCGATAACGCCATGAAATCCGTGAGTAACTGTTAAAATAATGGTACTACTGTTTCCGGTGGACATGCACTAGTGGCCATGACTTTCTCTCTCTCTCTCTCTCTCTCTCTCTCTCTCTCTCTCTCTCTCTCTCTCTCTCTCTCTCTCTCTCTCTCTCTCATACAAGAAGTCACCATACCACACCACAAAACCCTTCCTTCTCTTCACCATATTACCATACCCTTCCACCTTTGCACTCCAATCACCATAACTACACTACCACACGTTAATACACCATCATCACTACACTCCAACACCCACAACACCCAAACTACAGCACCCACCACTACACAACCACACAGAGGTCAGCCAGAACGGTGCTCTCCTCCATGATCCAATTCTGCCGGCCACTAATTCGGAAATATCCGTGTTCGCTGGCTGTTTTAATATTGGACTCGGTACAGACCTTTGACGCTCTGAAGGCCACCCACATTATAACATCTCTCTCGTAACATATTTTGATGTACCGTGCCTATATACTACAAAAAATGTATCATAAGTGTCTATGCTAACAGAATCCATGTGATTTGGTGCTACACACTTAACAAACAGTAATTACAAGCTGAATACTGTCATCTAAGTTTACGCTATTATCACATTGATTAATAGTCTCCTGTTATATGTTTAGTTTGAAGAAAAATTCTCCAGTTTCCATAGTGACTAATGTTTTATCTAGCAAATCCCGAAAACAAAAGAATCTAGTTACTACTACTTGTGATATAGGAATATTTAGAGGGCCGGAAACGTGCCTAGATGAAACTTTCTGCCGAAATGAGATACACGAATGAGAGGCAAGTGGCCCTAATTATGGGGGGACCAATATAAGTGTGATGCTGGCAGATGTAAGAAGTTTTTTGCTCCTTTTAATTGCTTCTTCCAGCAGGTGTGTTGGAGAACGCCGATGGAAAGGTTACACCGACAGTCTACACTGGGTGACTCTCAACCCAGGTCCAAGACTCCTCCCAAAATAACCTCAAAACATCATTGTTTATCATATATGTGCCAGAATTTATAACTTTGTTTGATATTCATGTAACGAGTGTATTAAAAGGATTAAATAATCCCCCGAACTAGGCATCTATGTAACGAATGTAAAATATAGATTATATATAGAAGAAATATTAAATTTGTCCCTTAAAGCTAGAGTGTACGTAGTATTTGACTTGTTTTTGCGAAAGTTCTCCCTCTATGTCCAATGATGGTGACTAAATATGTTCCTAAAAATTTATCAGGTGGTTTGAGAATACATAAATGTCGTAAAGATTTTTTTTTTTCTACCATACCGAGTTCTATGTGTAAAATTAAGTCAGCAGGTGAATAAGGAATCTTTTTCCAGAAATTCCGATCAGACAAATTAGTCGTAGTACTATTTGGATCATACTCTACTCTAACTTGACGAGAAGTTGACATCCTATATGGTACTGTATTAACACGGCAGCCTTTCAGTAACTTCTATCTCACGAATTTATTGAAAAAAATATACGGTATTATTTTACTTCTTCACCTGAATGCTCTAGAGATGTGAGGGTTATATGTTTACGTTACCGGATGCATTCTGAGAAGGTTCTCTTAATTACATTTCCGTCGCAAATTCCTAGTTTCTGAAATATTCAATGTTTTCTATGAAACCTTCTCTTCGAAAAGTAAAGTTTAGTTTGGTTTGAACAAGGTTCTGTTATTTGTCAATGTAGATTAAGGTTTGGTTAATTTAGGTTACGTTAGATTAATTTAGAAGCTATCAAATGTTTTCTATGACTAAAAGCCGGTGGTTGGACGAGGTGCAGACGCTATTTTCTTTCGTAGCCAAACGCCATTATGGTTAAGATGTAAACATTTTCCATATATACTTTACTGAGATGAAGAATATCTAGAAGAACAAGATGCCGGTTAAGGATGCTATGGTTTCCCAAGTTATCTTAATTCTGGTTGTATTGTTAACATATTTTCAAGTTGAATTTAGGGAAAATAAGAAAAACATAGCGGGCATGAGGTTCTTCAAATAACTTTTCCACTGTTTACTCTTTAAAGACAGAAGAAAGCTTACATTTGAAAGTTTGTTCATAAGTAATGGATAAATTAATTTGCAATTAAACGAAGTAAGTAAATTCAATCAACAAATAAGGAAGAGAAATTGGAGCCTTGAGGCCTGCTCTGGACACACACACACACACACACACACACACACACACACACACACACACACACACACACACACACATGCGCGCGCGCGCATACCACCGCTGACGTGTTTCATGTTTGTTTGGTCTCAGGGTGTAACCATCGCTGCGTAAGCCTAACACTTTCCATAATCTTCCTACATCTCTGGAATGTTACCATCTTCCACCCTCTGCCTCACAGAAAAATATCCCTCCCAGCCGTCCTTGGTCTACCCATCACCTCGCCTTATGCCTCAAAACAAAACGAGACAATGATACAAACCTTCCTAAGCTTAAGGCGTCTGCGAAATATACCAATACGAAAACGTGATAGCTCATGAGAAGCTTGTGTACCTGTCACTTCAACGGACTTATTAATTGATTGATTGATTTGACTGACTGACTTACTGACTGACTGAGTAACGCTCCACACCACCAATTCACGGACACTACTCGCAGATGCATATTCCGATTACTTAACATTTAGACTCCTTATCAACTTACAACCAAAGAGAAACAATACTAAAAGGAATAGCTACATTGTTATGAGCTTCGTCAATCATCTAGAAGTTTGTTGAATAATGTTCTTTTTACCTAGATACAGAAAATGTGGCTTCACAGGGACAAATACATACATAACATCGACTTGAGTATTACTAATGCCGTTAAACTGAAAAGGCTCTTGACTATACTCGTAATTACACAGAAGCATACACAAAATATTGGTTATAGAGATGGAAGCCAAAACCCACACTGAACGAAGCACATACCTTTAATAGTCACGTATTTGCAGATAAGAGAACCACAAGGGTAAGAGACAGGACGATCACTCGGAATTAGTGTTCACAGCTCACTACAGGTGCAACGTTCCCTCCAGAACGACCCTTTAACACAATCTGGTCACTATTTTCTTCCACGCGCTCTATATGAGCTCATGGGGTACGGTTGCCGATTCGTGCATATCTGTCCAAATCGGAACCTGAAAATAATTAATTGTCAGGAGTCATAATTAAAGCGACGCATTTGAACTAAAGGTTAGTTTGTACATAGGAAAAAAAGGACCTTGTTAATGCATTATCTAGACAATAGTAAGATAAGCAATGAAATATTTGTACGTAGTGGAACGTTGTGGGTAACCAGTCGTTCCCTCACTTCTCCACTTCCTCCCACCCCCCAAATCCCTGTGCACTTTCTCTCTCCGCTCCATATAGCCACACCTTTCCTTCTTTCTTCCCTCCTATTTTCCTCTCTATCTTCCACCCACCCAGTTTTCCCACCTCCTCCCTTTTATCCATCTGTTCTCTTTGCCTTCCTTCCGACCATCTTTCCTTCCTTTCTAAGTATGTCAGCAACTCTACTCTTCACTCTTTCCTCCTTCCTTTCTTCATCTTTCTTACTATCTCGCAGCAGCTCTCTCCCTTCCTCTTCCTCGGCCAGGCAAGCAACGGGGGCAGATGGCAATGGATGTTGTATTACCCTAACATAGAAAGTGGGTGTGAGATGTTGTGTCTTCCGCCTGCTATTACGCAGCTCAGACGAAAGCGACGATTGAAGGCCTGAATTAACCACACTCCAACTACGTACCACCAGGACCACCACCACCCGCACCTTCCATCTGTTTCCTCACTTTACTTTAATCTCAATCTACCCGCAGTTCTACCATTCTATCAATCACTTCATGGCCTTATTCTACCCCATCATCAACTCTCCCTTATCTCCCTATCTTCTATCTACCTATCTCCTATCTCCTATTCCTATCTTCCTATCACCTGCAATAAGTGTCCACCCCGCCTCGCCTCACTATACCTCCTTATCTTTTGTCACCCCCACTCCCACCACAAACCAAGGTAATTAGAAAATAAAATTGAGTTTATGATTTATGTTACTGTTAGCTATATTCTCTCTCTCTCTCTCTCTCTCTCTCTCTCTCCTCTCTCTCTCTCTCTCTCTCTCTCTCTCTCTCTCTCTCTCTCTCTCTCTCTCTCCAATAAGAGGTAATTACCAGGACCGTCCCACTTTCTCCCCCTTATAATTATTCCTGTTGTTTATCATGACACACTCTCCTCCCACTCATCCCGCACCTCCCATGGTGA
>JAPQNM010000017.1:1132124-1169624 GCA_029783475.1 Metacarcinus magister | reverse complement strand
TACTACATACTACTACTACCACTACTACTACTACTACTACTATACTACTACTACTACTACTACTACTACTAACACCACCACCACCATTGTCACTACTACTATATGACTACTACTACTATTACTACTACTACTACTACTACTAATACTAATACTACTACTACTACTAATAATAATAATAATAATAATAATAATAATATACTGCTACTACTACTACTACTATACTACTACTACTATTATACTACTTCTACTACTACTACTACTACTACTACTACTACTACTACTACTATACTACTACTACTATACTACTACTACTACTACTACTACTACTACTAATACTACACACTACCACTACCACCACCATACCACTACTTTACGACTACAATTACTTTTGCTGCTATTAATTGCTGTTAAGGAAAGTTTGGAGCCATTCATTGTATATTTTGTTATGATTATAGTTTCCGATATGCAAAACTTACATTATCAACATTATACTTATTTGCCACTTCTCCGACCAACTGACTAAGCTATCAAGGTTGTATTGTAATTATATTTATCGGCGGTTGTAGTTATTTACCTGTCATTTTTGTATCGTCGTCAACATTTGACATCTTACAGGTGAGGCCTTCATCAATATCATTCATATATTAGAAAAAAGAACGAAGCCAAATACTGAACCACGTGGCACTTCGCTCATAATGTCTCGTCAATTAGATGATTTAAAGTTTATGAGAACGGGTGTTTTCTCTCGGAAAGCCAGTCTTCAAGCACACTAAAGAATTTTCCCAGCTATGTCATGTAACTTTTCTAGTAATCGTAAATGGGCGACTTTGTCAAACGCTTTTTGAAAGTTGCGATGCATTATGACTACCGCATTTGTCTTCGTCATAAATGTGAATACATCGTTATAAAAGTCAAGTCGATTCGTAAAACAAGAGCGTTTGTTACGAAAGCCATGTGAATAGTATTATTAAAAATATATTTTTTTGAAAACTTACTAGTCCTATAATTTTCTATCGCTAGTCATAGTGTGATGCCACGAAATAAGCCCCTTTCAGGTTTCTTCTTCTTTTTTTGTTTATTCCTTTTCAATTCTTGGGCGCGTACACGACTCCCGCCAATGAAGAATGCAAGTCTTGGCTACTATTTATGTGGTTGTAACATTCTTCGCACCCACACTGTACGCTTTCCAAATGTTTTACTCACATAACCATAAATCTCTTTGTATTGTTTAGTTAAGGGATTTGTTTTGTAAAGAGTAAGAGAGAGCAAAGGGGGGATAGAAAAACACTAGTTGACAACTTACCAGGCAGGGCGCCAGCGTGGGGGCGAGGGAAAAAATGCTTTCTCTCTGCCTGCGTAAGCTATCGAAGCAAGACGTGTCTCACCATGGGGTATTTTTGCAGGTGAGATATTTACGTTCCCTAATAGAGAAATCCTTCTATAATATCAGTATATCACCTGAAGGGAAGGTTGTCAATAATATGTAAGTAAGTTGAATAATATTACCCGTATAGGTGAAATAAGGTAGTGAAATATGGCCTCATGGCCACTCTCTCTGCCTGCATAAGCTATCGAAGCAAGACGTGTCTCACCATGGGGCATTTTGCAGCGGTTCCACGACAACACAAATACACAGTGAACACTATCACATAATGTAACTCAGTGGAAATCAAAGCCAAAGTAGGGATGACGCCCAACATAATATATTGTTCTTTGTCAAGAACAGTGACCACGTGTGACCATATTAACCAGTTATGCAATGAATAGAAGAGCTTCGGGGCCTGTAGCTATCCATGTGGGAACATAGAAAATAAACCGTATGTTAATAGTGGACAGCCTTCAGTAATTTCAATAAGTTATGATGTGAGATCCTGTGATCAACATCCTAAGAGACGGTTGGTTAAACCACTCCTAGTAATTATCCAAATTAAAGTAATATGCCGGGGAAATATTTTCAAAGGGGAGGAGGGGGGAAAGGTATGGATTCTGAGATAAGGGGGATATAACGTGTGTGGTATGTATAAACTTAGGAAAGTTATCGGACCTAGTTTGTACTAGTTCTTCAGTTCGGATGACTCTTCACTTATTATCCAGGAATAATAATAGTGGGAGAAAGTAAAGTGGAAGAATGAAATATACTTGTTATCAAAATTCACTGGTCAATTCTTTAAAATAACCCTGACTCAAAAGTGGTAAGGTAAGTAATTTGGAGGTGCTCAACACTCTTGAAACTAGGATATGAAAACGTCCAACGTTCTCACGTGTCCTGTGGAGAACTCAGCCTATTCTACCAAAGGTGTAATATATGTTTATTATTGGAGTTGATGATATAAAATAATTTCACTTAAAGTAAAATAATTTCTCACAAAGGGCCCCCATGCCCCTTTACAAAAAACCGGGGTGGGTGCAGCAAGGTCAATAAGAGATAAGGAGTTAAAGTAAGAATTAAGAAGATGATTTAAGAAACATAAATATAAATAAATTTAGAGTAAAGAATATTCAAAGACGAAAACCTCAGAACCACACTGGTGTCTGAGCGGTGGGATTCAAAACTAAGAAGAACCCCCGGCACCACAATAGTGTGTACTGGCGGTCAATAGATGAGCCCGATAATAATTTTCTTTGACTGTTTTTAATGTAAAAAAATATAAACATCTACGCTATCTAACTTTTCGGTTAGCAAGACTGTCGAGTTAAGACTGTTTTCACGCCTCCACCTTTTTAATTTTGTCGTTCGTAGCTAAACATTGAATAATTGGCAAATATATTTTATTGAATAGTCCTATTATCGTGTATATTCAAGATTCCGATACGACAATAATGTGAAACTCCTCAGATATTGCAAGGACTTCTAGATCTGAAACTTGTCTCGCAAGCTGTTTGCATTAAACATGCAAACTTTTTAAAAATTTTGCTCATAGTTTGTGTACGTGTGGTGTTATTTAAGTAGCTGATGTTGTACGAGGCTGGATACTGTTTTTTCTTCTGAAATAAAAAAAATAAAAAATTTGTACTAGTAGTAGCTTGCCAAGACGAGCTACTGTAACTGGATTTAGATGCAGACCATTGTTCTTGATAAGGAAAGGTAAAAGGTAAAATTCATGCCAGTAGTTGATGAAATCGATATCTTCCTCTGTGCAAATAAACTTAGACGGTTATTAATGTTGTAGGCCCTGTTGTAAAAAGTGTCGGTGTACTTCTCCGGGGAAGGATTCATGAAAAAAATATTTTGTTAGATATACACTTGTACAGCTGAATCCTCCGCCTGTATTTCTCCAGTAGCTCCTCGGATCTGGTATTATGACGTCATTGTACCTGCATGAATTATTAAAACAGTATCATTGTCAGCCATACTGGTTGATTCATCCCAGGCTGCCGAGATATCGTTCAGACGACCACCAGGCATGCACGTCCATTCAAGTAGTTAACCTACTTGATGACTGAATTTACTTTAATCATCCACCACCCTATTGTGAACTAACGGCCATATGTTAAGCCAAATATAGGTTTCCCAAATTATAGGTACTACTTTCGCACTATGGAAAGGGTAAACAGACCTTAATTTCAAACTCGTTATGTTAAGATCTGGTTTAGGGAAAAGGAAGTGGTTGGTACTCTGCTCCAAGCATATACGGGTGTCGATGAACAGTTGGTATGCCGCGACAACATGTATTTGCATAATTTGGGCGGGAAAGATAAATGTGTTGCATAGTCGCACATTCGTCACCTATCTACCTACTAAAAAACTAAAAAAAAATGGAAACCATGAACAGATTTCGAACGAAATATATCACTGCTAATGAGCGAGATTTATATTAAGGTTGATAGAAGAGAGGAAGGTGTATTGTTTGACAAGAGTCATGACTACCGCATCATTAATAACAAGAAAGAGGCATGGGAAGAAATAACAACATTGGGGGATTATTGAGATAAGCTAGCCTACTAATTTGAAACACTGACTATTTATTTCTGGGTAGGATATAATGCTCTTACAATGCTAACGGCATAACAGTTACCATTTTAAAATATACGAAAACAAAACATATCCCTGCGCTAATGTAACCTAATTAACATTCCGTGGCTAACCTAACCAAACCAATCCTTGCAGGGCTAATGTAACCTAACTAACCCTCCGTGCTAACCTAACCAAACCAATCCTTGCAGGGCTAATGTAACCTAACTAACCCTCCGTGGCTAACCTAACCAAATTTATCCCTGCAGGGCTAATTGTAACCTAACTAACCCCCGTGGCTAACCTAACGCTAACTTTATTTCAATATTATCCCAACATGTTTAATTCTGCTGGTTATGGGCCTCAAAGAACTCAACAACAGCTGAAGAAGATATGGGAAAACTCAAAGGGGAAGTAAGTAAGTAAGTCTTTTTCTGTACCAACATTCGTTGACTAAAGTTATGTATGGTCAAAATTCTCAATACATGAGACATTGAAGTATTAACTTCTGAATAGGCATTTCAAACAATAAAAGTGTTTTTTAATACTGCAAATAGACTCCTCATGGGGTCCTGACAAGACAGACATCCCCGGGTGTGATGTTGACTCGAACTCCAATATAGGGTGTAGCAGCGTCAGTGTTTAGAAATTTACGAATTGTGTTCGTGTTGAGATATTTTACACACAAGAACTTTCTTATTTTTTCACAAATATCAGACTAGCATAGGTATGTTTTAATTGGTAAGTAGTTCATTTGACGATAATAATACATATAGGGTTCCCGAAAGACACACCGAAGCAGACTAAAAAGAAGTATTGGAATTCTTTCCATAATTATAGTATTTCCCAAAGTATAGGGCCGTGATTACATTTTAACATAACGAATTGACTATAGACCCTAGAAGATATACCCTATATTTGACTTAACATATGGCCGTAATTTCTGCGTATCTCTTTTCTTAATATAAAATTTTCCAGTTTGAATCCATAAACTCATAACTTTTTGTTCTATCCTAGCTACTAACCGTAAGAACGTTCCTACACCCCTCACCCACTTAAATACTTCGATCAGATCTCCTCTTACGCCTCTCCAGTGAGTGTAATTTCAAAAGCTTCAGTCTCCTCTCTTAACTAAAATTACGAATTCCTGTATCATTTGGTCATTCTCTCTCTGCACTGACTAACAATCCTATCAGGGGCGTATATTCAGGGTGTGCTAGGTGTGCGCCACACACCCTCAGCCAGAGAGAGAAATGCATGATAGTTATAAATAAATTCAGCAGTAAGTGGGTGAAAACGATATTTTTCTTATTGTTTTTAGCCCTGTTATAATATTTTGCACTATAGGTGTTCTGTAGAAGCACTGCACACCCAATAATCAATTGTATCATTATGTAGCATAGCGCGTACAGTGGAGTGGGAGGGCGCAGACTGTTGAAAATATGGAGCTGGGTGTGCGGCTCTACAAATGCACACTGCTTGCGTTCGTTTTTGCTGCTGAAATTTTATATTGGCTAGTAGGTATAAAGTGTTTTTGTTATTCATTATATGGGCATAATTAAGACTTGCAGGAATTATAATAAGTATAGTATTTATTATGAAACCAAATGTTATTAAGTCATCAATCAGAAATAAAGATTGAGTGCAACCTAAGTCATGGGACTCCCTTAAGCTACGATCACACTGTCTAAGTATATGCTGGAAATCCCAGCGTATGGTTGTAAATTGGATTTCCAACCCAGGTAATGGTCACACTGTTCAAGGATACACAAAGCACAACAAACATACCGAACACAATGGAGAACGATGTGTTATTTCTTGAAGCCCTTACCCATACTCTTCTGATAGTTGTGCAAGGTTATAGACGTATCCAAAGGATGAATAATAGGGTGAAAAGATTGTGGATTAAGCCATGGATGGCTAGAAAAGAAAAAAGTGTGTACAGCAACTTAGTACAGGAGATGAGGCTTGAAGATGGACGTGGTTTCTTTGAGTATCACAGACTCTCAAAAAGAACATTTTCAGGAGCTTTGAGCATAATATCACCTGTGATTCAGAAGCAAAATACTCACTGAGGGATTAATATCACCAGAGCAACGCTTTTCAGTCACACTTCGTTATCTGGCCACAGGTAAGCCATAGCCTATTTGCAGCCTATACAGTAGTTTTATTAACTACCAATAATTATGTGGTAAATTAGCCATACATAAGTAATAAATAAGTAAATGTTTGAACCTTTTATTAAAAAAACAAATGTGTTATCAGTCCTGCTGATACCTTCAATTTGTTTAAACCCACCACAATTTTTCCATATAATTCATTTTCCTCCCACTATTTTTTATGATTCAATCCAATCTGATCTTAAATTCTTGCAGATATATAATGTAATGTGGTTTAAGAATGACTGATATTTATGTTGTACAGTTGTAGTACTGCACTTTATAAAGTTTATGCATGTACTTTACCACACACCTTAGTCTTGATCTGAAACTGCACAGTACCAGTACTGTATTATATTATTGATATTACAGTTTCCTATATTTCTATTATGTCCCACATGTCTTATAAAGTCCGGCCATGAATACTCAAGTGGATTAGGGGATGGCTTACTAGTAGGGAACAGAGGGTACAGATTAATGGGAAGAAATCAGAATGGGGTAATGTCACTAGTGGGGTACCACAAGGATCAGTACTAGGACCATTGTTATTCATAATCTATATAAATGACTTAGAGACAGGAATAAAGAGTGATATCAGTAAATTTGCCGATGACACAAAGATAGGAAGACCGGTAAAGAATTTAGATGATGCTAGGATGCTGCAGGATGACTTAAATAGGCTGTACGAGTGGTCAGAGAAATGGCAGATGCAGTTTAATGTTAACAAGTGTAGCATTATGAGTGTAGGTAAAGGTAATAGGTCTGTAGACTACACATTAAATGACAATACCTTAGGAAAGTCATATAGTGTGAGGGACTTAGGAGTTCAAATAAGCAGTGACTTGCGCCCCAGGGAACAGTGTATTATAGCTAGAAATAGAGCCAACAAGATAATGGGATTTATTAGTAGGTGTGTGACAAATAGGAGTTCTGAGGTCATTCTGAGGTTGTATTTAGCGCTAGTAAGACCCCACTTAGATTATGCAGCTCAGTTTTGGTCCCCTTATTATAGGAAAGATATAGGCTCCTTGGAGGCAGTCCAGAGAAGAATGACCAAGATGATTCAGGGGCTGAGAAATTTACCCTACAAAGATAGGTTAAAACGTCTTAATCTCCACTCCCTAGAGAGAAGGAGGGCAAGACGGGGATTTGATTGAGGTTTTCAAATGGGTAAAAGGAATTAATAAGGGTAACATTGATCAGGTTTTAGAATTTAGTAGTCAGGATAGGACACGTGGAAATGGGTACAAGCTAGAAAAACTTAGATTCAGGACAGACATAGGTAGATATTGGTTCACTAACAGAGTGGTGAACGATTGGAATAGGCTGGGTAGACACGTAGTAAGTGCTGAGTCAATAGATAGCTTTAAAAGACGGTTGGATCAGAGTATGGATAGGGATGACAGGTGGGATGGCTAAATATTGGATTATTCCAAGGGTGGGGGGCAAGGAACTGCCTCGTGTAGGTCATTAACTGGCCTCTTGCAGTCTCCTCATTTCTTATGTTCTTATGTTCTTATTATATTGCAGGAGAATCTCGTCGATCATTGGGATTCCAGTATAGAATCAGCCACAACTTAATCTCCAAGATAATTTCTGAAGTTTGCAGTGCCATCTTCACAGCCCTCAAGAGACCTACCTCATACTTCCAACAACTTCAGAAGAATGGCTGGAAGTTGCAAACGACTTCCATTCTATGTGGAATTTCCCAAACTGTCTTGGTGCAATGGATGTATCACCATACATTTCAACAATAGCAACATTACACCCGCTATACATGTGAAAAACCTCGGCCTGTACATGGATAGATATCTAACATTTGATAAACATATTAATGAAACTAATAAGAAGGCAATGGCACTCATGTTTATCAATAGAATAAAAACTTTTCGACAAAAAGACACGCACAATAATAGTATAATCTCTTGTGTTGAGCATTTTAAATTATTGTACTGTGATATGGGGCACTACAAACACAACTCTACTAACAAATGTACAAAACTACAAAATTTTGCTGCCAAAGTTGCTGACGGAAGAGCCAGGAAATATGACCATGCCACACCTATTTTACATCAACTACAATGGCTTACTATGAAAGATAAAATAACGTACGACTCAGGAGTAGCAATTTTTAAATATATTAAAAAATTTTTTCCTGCCCATTTGCTGACTCTATCAACTGTAAATCAAGTAACCTGTAGCACTACGAGACAACAAAACATCTGTATGTTCCCAAGGTAATACTGACACTGGAGCCAGATCCCTCTCTGTGAGAGGACCAAAGATATGGAACGACCTCCCAACACACCTCAAACAGGCCAATACCCTATCTGTATTTAAGTTAAGACTCAAAATGTACTCATCAATAAACAATATATTTCACATTGTTACTACTGAATAACTGGCTATTGTTCAGTATCACTATTATTTTAATAATGGTCTTCATGGACACTTTGTTCTCTTTTTTTTTATTTAAAGCATTCTTCAATGTATTAAGAATAACCACTGTCAGTGGAAATAAAATTATATTATTATTATTATTATTATTATATTCAAAAGCCTCCTAACACAGGTGCTCTCTACTATGATTACAAATCCCACCACAGCCTGATAATGCTTGCGCTGGTTGATGCAAACTATAAATTTTATATGTTGATGTTGGTGCTGAGGACGCGCGAGTGATGCTGGTGTGTGAATACATGAGAATACATGAGAAGAACAGACACCAGAAAACCTACTGGTCTATAACTAGGGTTTCTGCTGCACTACATACTACTACAAGGGCACTAAGAGTTGGAGAACAGGATAGAACAGAACAAGGCTCTCTCCCCACCCTCCTCTCCCTCCGGCAACATGCCGGCAGGAAAAACAGATAGAAGGGAACACCATGACCTTGTGGAAAACATGGCCATGGACATTTTATAGTAAAGAATGAAAATAGAGGAGGATACTATACTATACTAGACTACTATACTATACTATACTATACTAGACTACACTACACTACCACTAGTGATGGTACATCCTGGATGGAGAATATTACTTATATTGAATGAAATTACTGCCATTACACTTCTAATCTGAGATATAAGGACAAGGATATAAGTTTTCATAGAGACTCGCATTGTTTACTCTAAATTTTATGCTCATATCAAATGGGAACCAGCAAATGTAACCTGAGAGAGTACCTGGAAGGGGAAAAAATTAATGTTCCAGCACCTGTATCGTTACCATATGCACCATTTGTTAAAACCCCTTTTGTAATAGTAGGT
Organism: Metacarcinus magister; assembly: GCA_029783475.1. Lineage (NCBI taxonomy): Eukaryota > Metazoa > Arthropoda > Malacostraca > Decapoda > Cancridae > Metacarcinus > Metacarcinus magister. The sequence goes on along the minus strand of JAPQNM010000017.1, from coordinate 1,160,241 downwards.
GATGATGTATTTCCGTTAAAGACATATCTCATGAAACCCTATCCAGGTAAGGATATAAACGGCAGATAAGAGAATTTTCAATTATAGACTGTCACGTGCAAGGCGTATATCAGATAATGCTTTTGGAATACTGGCTGCTAAATTCCGGGTCTTCCAACAACCCATTAATTCAAAGCCTGAGTATGTCAAGAAAATAATATTTGCTGCGGTTGCACTGCACAATTATTTAAGGGTAAAGTGCAATACTCCTATTCAGCCAGAACTATTGGAAAGAGAAGATGTAAACCAAGGAATGATTGTTCCTGGTCAGGGGCGACAGGCATTTTGAGCGTCTGCAGGTAGTTAGCAGGGGTCATGGAAATGATGCCAAGGCAGTACGAGACACCTTTAGGAGCTACTTTATGGAAATAGGTAAAGTCTCATGGCAAGAGCAGATGGCATTGCTGCACTAACAACAGCCAGCCCTCTGTCTCCGGCCTCTAGCCAGCTCTCTCCAGTGCCAGCCAGAAGAATGTTAAGTGGGGGGGGGAAGAGAAGCTAGTTTAGATACTGGGCAAAAGGCAGGTGTGGGGAAAAAAAGGGCATAAGGCAGGTGATAATTTATAAATTTAAAAAGGACCTTATGTCACTGAAAAGTGAAAACAATGTAAATAGTATTGATTGAATGATTGAAAAGAATGAAATGAATACTGCCTTAGGCCTAAGACTCTGTAGGGTAAGGGAGAAGGTGATAGAGAGGTATACAGCAAATTATGATTCATTATTATGGTCTCCCAATTTCTACTTTTGTAATTTAGATTTAATATTATTGTAGTAATTGCATCAGTACTCTAGTTGTGACTTTTCATTTCAAATGTTGCTTACACTCTGGAATAAATGAGTTCAGTGTAGATTTTTTGTTTTTATTATGCACAAGATATTTTGTAAAAATAAATGCAGAAATGATGATCATTTGTTTTCATGACTTTTTACAAATCACTTGCTTCCATGTCATTTTGTAATTTGTCTATAGCCTCTGTAATTACACCCATTACGCTCTTTTCAATATCACTTTTTAACTTTGGTTTATCTTTGGGAATGCTCTTTATGAATGCATTCAGTGTGTCAACTACAAAACTTTCATGTATGCAAGGTTTGTGTTGAAAATTTGCCCATTTGTCAACCATACTTTCCAACATGTGCAAAGAACTTGACAGTTTTTCGTCCACGTGATCATGACTATTTTTCAAATTTCTCCGTGCCCTCTAAACTGGTGGTGATTTTATTACGCTTGTGTCCAGCACTACACTATGGGGAATTTCAGGTGGGAGAGTTGCAGGAGAATCGCTGTCATCTGAGATGATAGCGGGAGAAGAACACTTGGATGGCTGAGGGGCTGTAAGTGATATTTGTACCTCATCCTCCAGGAAACCTTCAAGTGGACCCTCATAAAGCACTTCTGGTGCCGATGTTGAAGGTAGTCGATAGCTTGGTTCACCCTTGCCGTCATAGGTATTTTTGAGGAAGGAGCAAGCTGAGAAATACTCCCACTTGGGAGTTACCGTTCCACCTGAACCACTGGGTGTGCAATTAATTTTACACCACTGCTTCTGAAAGTTGCCCCGCAGATATGTGAACTTCTTGAGCACCTCAGCTGCAAAAAAAGTTAAATATTGTAAACAGTGGAATAATAGAATATTCGCTTTAGTACTTATATCTCCCTATGGCCAATATTTCTCCATTTTGTGAAAGTAAGACATTTGTAATTTTACTAACTGAACCAACCTTAATTTTGCACAAGAGAGAGATTGAGCATATAATAATAATAGTAAATAATAAGGTCAATGTTAAAGAAACCTTTTATTTAGGCTGCTGTTTGTGGAAAAGTAAAATTATATTAAGTTAGTTGCTTTATTTTTAAATCTGACTCTGGCCACTATTTCTCCTGTTTTTTGTGAAAAGACATTTGTATTTGTTACTAACTTTACCTAACCTTAATCATAAAACAAAAAATCCTTTAAAATATGGGTGAAATATTGAGCATGTTGACTTAAAATTGGAAACAATTAGCTTTTCTTAATAATATCCAATAAAGTATGGAGCATGCTGATGTAAAATGGGAAACAAATGGCTTTCCTTAACAATGACCAATAAAATTAACATTTATAGGCTTGCAGGAACAATTCCCAGGCCATATCCTAGGCCTAAACTCACAGTAAGGTAGTTTAGGCTGTGCCTTATAGTAATAAAAACACGTGCAAGTTATAACTGACTAGAACAAAAATATCCTTATATGAAAACACGTGCAACAAAATTACCTGTTGGTATGTGAAGAAGCTCAGGATATTCAGACTGCAACCCCATGCAGATCTTGGCGTATTCCTAGTGTTTAAGGTTCTTCTTGCGGTAAAATGGGTGCGCTGGATCCCACAATAGTTCACGCTCCCTCACTTTTTCTAACAAAGCAATAACAGCTTCATGTGGCCAAGAAAATTGTTTTGTCATGTTTGCGAGTCTTGGTGAGGAATAGGTAGAGTTTGTTTTGGTAGCGGGCTGGCGGGCGAGCGAGTGCTATCAAATGAGGGTCTAGAAGATCTTGTTATAATTTCATTAAAAATATTCGTGTATGTTGTTTCCGGCAGAATTTATTTAGAAATCAATTATATACTACTATTTTTCGTATGATGTGAAGTATAACATTTAAAATAATATCTGTAATAATTAATGAAATAGATCCTTTGTTTCTTAGTGCCGTACTATTAAAATCTTTCGCCAGGGTAGGCAAGCCTGGCGAGCGGGGCGAAGCATAATTTCTTACTTTTAAACTCTACTAGCCCTTCGCATGGCGAAAGGGCTGGTTGGAATAGTATTGGAATCGGTGAGTGCGGGAGAGACCGCCCTAACACTGAACGAAAAGCATTTTTTTCGTTTAGTTTATAATTTGTACAATACTTTTAATCATCTTATGATGTAGAAAACACATTGTAATATTATCAATGAGCATTACAAGCTTGCCATTGAAAAATAAGTCGTGTTTATATTGTTTTTAAAGACCGTCGAAGTTTTACAGCGACAGGCACAAGAAGAGGAAGAACAAGACTTACCAAGGTGAGTGTATATTGACTTTCTACCCAATTATTTTTGGTTTAGGAACTATTTTGCATAAAATTAGGTTTTCATTGGATGTTTTGGGAATGGCGTGCTTAAATTAGCTATAGAGGCCTACCACCATTATAGTCATTATAGTGATACGTGCCTGTAATATCAGTGTGCTCCCGCCCCACTAAAAAAGTTTTGTTTTTGGGGTTAATCAGGTGAAATTTACTGAGTTATAACTTTTGTTATAATTATAATGTTTTACTAACTTCTATCTTATTTAGTGTATGATTTCTGCTGAAACGTATGATTCCGCCTCCACACCGATCAGAATAATTTTCGTTGTAGTACACAGGATACTTTACTATACAGAACATCTGTGAAGAAAGTCATATAGTGTGAGGGACTTAGGAGTTCAAATAAGCAGTGACTTGCGCCCCAGGGAACAGTGTATTATAGCTAGAAATAGAGCCAACAAGATAATGGGATTTATTAGTAGGTGTGTGACAAATAGGAGTTCTGAGGTCATTCTGAGGTTGTATTTAGCGCTAGTAAGACCCCACTTAGATTATGCAGCTCAGTTTTGGTCCCCTTATTATAGGAAAGATATAGGCTCCTTGGAGGCAGTCCAGAGAAGAATGACCAAGATGATTCAGGGGCTGAGAAATTTACCCTACAAAGATAGGTTAAAACGTCTTAATCTCCACTCCCTAGAGAGAAGGAGGGCAAGAGGGGATTTGATTGAGGTTTTCAAATGGGTAAAAGGAATTAATAAGGGTAATATTGATCAGGTTTTAGAATTTAGTAGTCAGGATAGGACACGTGGAAATGGGTACAAGCTAGAAAAACTTAGATTCAGGACAGACATAGGTAGATATTGGTTCACTAACAGAGTGGTGAACGATTGGAATAGGCTGGGTAGACACTTAGTAAGTGGTAAGTCAATAGATAGCTTTAAAAGACAGTTGGATCAGAGTATGGATAGGGATGACAGGTGGGATAGCTAAATATTGGATTATTCCAAGGGTGGGGGGCAAGGAGCTGCCTCGTGTAGGTCATTAACTGGCCTCTTGCAGTCTCCTCATTTCTTATGTTCTTATGTTCTAAGGTTGCTTGTTGGCTATAGGAATGAGAATTAGAAGATAGGTGGAGGACTTTGTTCTTCAGATTTACCTAGTGGAATAGGTACTATAGTTTTGCCCAATTAAGAAATGTTACTTGAAACTATCTTTTCAAGTTGCCTTTCTCATAGATTTTCATGTAATTCACCCCTAAAGTTATGGTAGGTTTTGTTAGGAAAAAAAGTTTATTATTATCAGTGTGCTCCCGCCACACAAAAAAGTTATATTTATGGGGTTTAATCAGATCAAATTTAATGAGTTATAACTCTTGTTATAATTATAATGTATTAATTTGTTAGGTTAGGTTAGATTAGGTGAGGTTTACTTCACCAAACCTGAAACCACGCTTTCCCAAGGGGTCTCCAAGCCTGTTGGCAATAGGCATATAAAAATTAGAAGATAGGAGGTGGAGTCATTATTCTTCAGATATACCTATTGTGATACTAAAGTGTTGCCCAATAAAGAAATGTTACTTGAAACTATTTTTTCCAGTTGCCTTTCTCATACATTTTCCTGGAATTCACCTTTAAAGTTATGGTAGGTTTGGTTAGGAAAAAAAAGTGTATTATTGTAAATTGTAACATCCCATGAATTTTGGATACTTTTCTTTTATAACATTTTGTCCGCAAATTATTTTTTCATCACGAAATTAAATGTGATGTTCGGATATATAGATCTACCTTTACATGAATGTTAGATTGTAATATGTTTCATATATTTTCCAGATTATGGATGCACTGCTAGACTTTGAGAATATAAATGTGCTTGATGCAGCTGAAGCAGACTGACTGAGGAGGAATTTACATTTAGGTTCAGGCTATCAAAGCATAGTCCGTTGAATATTAAATCTAGTCTTTCCAAACCACTACAACCCATCTTGAAACCTGATAATTACAGTTAGTTAGTGCTATCTAAGGTACAGATAGTTGGATTCTTTTTGGAGATAAGAACTCATTTAAGTTTCTTCAATAAGTGATTGACACTTCATTTCTTTGTCATAAATGTTCACACTACTGAAGGAAATGAAACATGACATAATTGAGCAGTGTTCTTTTTTTCCCCTGTGTCTCTATTTGATGGTATCACATTTTTGTATTGTTTGTTAATAAAACTTACTGAAATTATTTAAAAACTTTAATATAACAATCCTATGTATTGTAGTCCTTAATTTCTATTAAATTGTGCCATTTTCTTTTGATATATGGTCATGTATTAATGCCAACAGTAAGGAAATAATAGCTTCAGAGAAAAAATATTGTAGTATAAAACAGTCTCTGATGCTATTTATTGTTATAATGCTTGTAACTGCCTTATTAAGATAGTGAGATGATAGCAAAAGTACAACTGACCTACGATATACAAGCAAGCAAACTTGTTTGTGTTTGTAAGTAAACCGCACTATACTGACTCTTTACTACTGCTCAGACGATATCGATATAACTATGAAGTTCTACATACTATACAGAGTGCACTCCACACACCTGTGAAGGTTTCAGGCTGTGCTCGTCATTATAAGTAAATACAGGCCATATACGAAAAAAAATTTGGGTGAAATGCTTAACTTTTGCGTAATAAAATATAAAAAGCTTATATAACCAAACCAAACCATACCTAACCAAATCTAACAACATAATTTAACCTTAACCTAACGTGACCTAATCATAACCCAACATAACATAACTAACCTAACATAACTTAATATAAATCAAAGACTCTTTGCGAGTTAGATAATGGTTAACACCGCCTGAAGCCTTCACAAACGTGTTGAATACATACACTATGTACGATTTCATATTTATATTGATATCGTCCGAGCAGTATAGTTATGCAGATTTACCGTTTTGTAATTTATGACCTAGTTATGTTCTCTGACGAGATCAATGAACATATCCTTATCCAAAGTGGATACAGGATTTGCCCCAAGGGAGACAGCGTTGATGCTTGTTGTCATTCTGCAGATGTAAACAAACATATTTCCCGCGCTTTTCCTGCTACTTTCCGCTAGTCAAGCGGGAATATCATCATGTTTAGCAGTGGCGGACCACAACGCTCGCTTACCCAGGCGAACGTTCGGATCTGTTTTAAAAGTAAGGAATCCGTCACTCGGTCCCAAGTGCGCCCCAACTTCGCCATACTTCCGCCCAGGTTTTAATAGTACGGCCCTTAATTCCAACCTTGGATGGCAAACGATGCGAGATGGCTTGACAATTTCCAAGCGAAATGCTACAAGGTTGGACGAAAATCAAACTCTACAGTTGGATCCAAGCATTTTTTGGACAGTGTGACCGCGGCTTTACCGATGAAACAACGGAAGTAAGTTGAGTTGCCAAGTTATACTAACTCAGTTTCATTGACGCCAGTGTCGAGGGAGCACGTATGTACATTTCTCTTGACTTCTAGCTAATTGACAGTAGTATATGATGAAGTCATGAACAAGTTTATATAAAAAACACGAAGAATATAATTGAATTATAAGTAATCAAGTATGTCAACCACTCAACCATTCTACTGTGTAATTTAGGTGGTAAGCTTAGCTAATCAAAATTAATACATTTAATTATTCTAAATTTACACATAAAATTTGCTTTATTTTCCAACTAACAGTATGAAAAATTATAAAATTGTAATCACACACACACACACACCAGTAATTAGTATATGTTTGTTATGGACAGAATCACTGTTCAGCACACCCAGTGACAGAAACCACCATACGCCACTGAATCTTATATCCATTTTATAATGCGGGACCAAAACTGAACTGTATAGTCGAGGTGAGGTCTGACTAACGCCAAATACAATTTCAGAATAACCTCAGCACTTCTATTTTTAATACTCCTAATGCAATGAATCCTAACACCCTTTTAGCGCGATTTCTAGCCTCAATAAAACGGGGTTCGGACAAACCCCCCACGGACAAAAACCCCAGTGGACAAAACCCCATTTATATATTTTTTTTAAGATATATATATAATTTAAGTAATCTATTTTATATCATATATAATTAAATTTACTGAAATAATCATAAAATATATTATAAAACCCCCGTATATATTTTTTTTGTAAAAGTTAATTCAAGTGGTTTATTTTATATCATATTGTTACGGCACACCCCCCCTTTTTCACTTCCCCTCCAAGGCAGGGTGTCGCCAAAAACACGATACCTCTCCTTAACTGAGGTAACGCTCTCCTAGGGCTCGTGTAGCGGGGGTTGGCGGGACGGGAAAAGGGGTGTTTTTTACACAAATCACACACAACCACACTATTCCTTTCCTGGTATATTTACAAACAACACGCTTACAGGGTACAGCACAACATTACAGACTCAGGGCACAAAGAGTTCTCCACAAGAGGTTCACCCAGAACACACACAGCCTCCACAAGTCCACACACAGCAACCTCCACAAGTCCATGCACTCCCTTAGTGAGGACAGGGCCTAAGGAAGCCAGGGATGCCATTTCTCCGGCCACCCTGTCCGCTTCCATCCAAGGCCCTGCCCTTCACTCGCCCAGGATGCACACAACAACCTCCACACAGCCAGTCAGCCACTCCCTTAGTGAGGACAGGCCTAAGGAAGCCAGGGATGCCATTTCTCCGGCCACCCTGTCCACTTCCATCCAAGGCCCTGCCCTTCACTCGCCCAGGATCGGCCTTCCTCCGCTGTGTCCCTCTGTCTCTGTCTCTCTCACACTCCTCACTCTCTCACTCCCTCGCTTCTTCTCCTCCCAACAACCAGCCACATCTCCCAAACACACCCCACCACGACTCCGTATCGCCGAAAACACAGATACGTAGGTCACCGTATCTTGACACCTGTCAACCCTCACTCCCCAGGGAGGCCTGAGTGACCCACCGCTCCCTGCCTCCACATAACTACACTACACAATAACTACACTGCTACAACACTATTTACATGCTAAATGCGTCGCTGCAACAATATATAATTAAATTTACTGAAATAATCATGAAAGATATTATAAATATTATAGCCTATCTTCCTAAAATAGCAGTGTAAAGGAAGGCTAATAATGAAACCAACGCTGCAGACAGGTAAGGTAATTTGACACTGTCAGGTCACCTGTCAAGGATTACAGGAAAGGGCAGGTCAGGTCAGGTGTGTGTTTATATGACTGCTAGATCTAATGAGGCTGTTGACAACCATAACAACATAATGAGGCATCAGTTCCACTTCAGCCGCTGATTTGGGGGATACACTGTTGTGAGCTTTACAGTGTTTATAGAAATTGGATATTCACGAAGTTATCTGAAAAATCGGTCTATCTTCAACTACTATGGATATCAAGAACAATAAAGGAGGTTCTAAACTGTGTTGAGAAGGCTACTTATCAGTGGCGTAGCCATGGGGCCTGGGGGGGGCACGTGCCCCCCATTCAAGGCCTGTGCCCCCCCAGGTGCCCCACCACAGAAACTTCTTGACAAAGGGATTTCGTTCCAGGGGTGAATCGTATACAGAACGTTTAAATTCTTGCTCCATATATGGCCAGGGATGCCAACCATATGATGATTTGAACTGCTTCACACATTTAAGGTTCTAAGAGTAATTTTATAAGCAACTCACAATTAATGTAATAGATTACTTGCATTTGTATGCATATTTATTTTAGGAATATTTTTTTCTTAATATTTAAGTGGATACACCACATGCGGTACAACAAATTTTGTTGCTCACTCGATGCCTTACCTTGGCTTGGCGCCATGTGCTGAGTGAGCGTAAGCCTGCTGCGTGCACTAACACTCCTTTTCCTTGTATGGTGAGTATTAATGCCTTTTGTTTACTGTATTCGAACAGTTTTTCTGTGCGGGGTGAGGCAGGGTGTTGTGGTGCACGGTGAGGCGAGGGTGAGGTGAGGTGATGGTGGTTGTGGCGTTGGTGTTGTTATGTTGGTGATGGTGGTTGTAGTGTTGGTGGTGTAGCTGTTGTTGGTGATGGTGGTTGTGGTGTTGGTGTTGTTATGTTGGTGGTGGTGATTGTAGTGTTGGTGGTGTTGGTGTTGCTGGTGAAAAAAAGTGTCGTGTTTGGCACGGTGTGGGTGTGTCTTTGTTTACTTAGTTGTATACAGGATATTGTATTTAAAAAAATTTTTTTATTTGTGTGCATTTTTCTTAGGAATGTGCTTAGAGGTGACTCATTGGATAACTTTTCAGTGGGTGTGACGTGTGAGTGATTCGTGTGAGTGATCTTTCTAGTCAGTATGCAGAAAAGTATTCAGTGTTTCCTGATTGGGAAACGATCAGCAGATGAAACTGAGGTTGAGCTACCACCAGCATCAAGTTCATCAAATGCCAAATGACAAAGGCCGTTTGCTGCTGACGAGAAAACTGTATGGTTAGATAGCAGCGGTGAATCAGAGTCTGGAGAGGATGATAACTTACAACCCCATGTAAGCTCTGTAATTGATGTAGACAGTGTTGCAGCAACATGTGAAGCACCAGCAAAAGAAAGAGCAACAAGTAAGCTAATTAATAAACCTCCAGGACCTTCTGACATTAGTGCTGGACGAACTGATGAGCCTAGGCAACCAAAGCTGCCAACAGAAGAGACGGGCTTTCTCGGCCAAATGGTACGAACTGTATTCATGGCTTGAGTATTCAGTTAGTCAGGATGCATCATTCTGTTTTAGTTGTAGGTTGTTCCCTGTTCCTGGCCGAACCATGTTAGAAAATACCTTCACAGTATCAGGTTATAGACAGTGGAATATAGCAATAGAGAAAGACTCTGGATTTGCACAGCATGATAGAAGTTATTATCACAAGGCCACATTTTGTGCATGGAAAGACTTTCAATCCCAGATAGAATCAGGAAAGACCATCGATATTGCATTAGTTTCGGCACATGAAAAACGGATCAAAGAAAACAGATATTATGTGAAACAAGTTGGAAAAGTACTTTGCCTGACAACAAGACAGAAAATTGCACAGAGAGGTCACAGGAAACTTACTGGAAGCAGCAACCGAGGCAATTTTCTTGAAATATTGCAGCTAGTCAGTGAATATGACAGTATTGTAAAACAAAGGCTAACAGGAATACACTGTGTAAAGTATACAAGCCCAGAGATCCAGAATGAAATGCTAGAGATTCTTGCTTGCATTATAAGAGATGAAATATGCAAAGAACTGCACATCAGCACTGATTACTCAATCATGGTGGATGAAAGCAAGGACATCAGTGAGAAAGAGCAGCTATCACTTGTTGTAAGGTATCTTTTCCAAAATAATATCCATGAAGAATTTTTGGAATTTGCCCATTTGCATGAATTGAATGCCAAGTATCTGAAGGAGAAAATAATTCAGATACTGAACTCTTGCAACATAGATCCAAAGGATTGCGTAGGACAAACATATGATGGGGCCTCTGTGATGAGTGGTGTGAATAAAGGTGTTTACGTATTATTTAAGGAAGTTGCTCCAAGAGCAGAGTACACTCACTGCTACAACCATCGACTGAATCTGGTCATAGTTGACTGTGTTAAGTCTGTCAAACTAGCTGATAAATTCTTTGCATTTCTTGAGTCTTCATATCCTCACATGTGCTTCATGAGTTATTTGTAAAGAAACAAGAAATGTATCCTAGACAGCAGGTGAAGAAGCTGAAAAAACTGAGTGATACAAGATGGTCATGCCAGTACTTATCTTGTAAAGTCCTTCTAGATACACTTCCTGTAGTCATGGCAACTCTGAAAGAAATAGCTGAGACACACACAGGAAAACGGGCTCATGATGCCAACAGTTTACTTAAGAATATTGATCATAGTATAGTTGTCTCAACTGTCATGTTCAACAGCATTTCGCAGAAAACGAAATTGTTATCTGACATGCTGCAGTCTCCATCGCTTGAGCTATCAGCTGTAGCAGACATGATTCAGACAGTTGAAGAAGACTTGGCTTCTAAAAGAAATGAGGAATGCTGGCATGAACTGTGGGTGAAAGCTAAAGGTGTTCGAAATTAAGTTGATATACCTGTTGAAGACCCAACCCAGAAGAGGACGACTAGACCCTCTAGACTTCTGCAGGACAGCATGGTTCTGGAATCAACTGGCCAAAGAAACATACAAGACAGCTATGAATCACTTGAGAAGAAGTACTGTGTAAACATGTACTACAAAGTGTTAGATAGATTACTCGAAGAACTGCACTCAAGGTTCAGTGATGCTAATAAAAAGTTGCTCAAATCAATGTCTGTGCTAGATTCACGTAGTTTAAACTTTCTGGATTGGAGCGCTTTGAAACCTATGGCTGAACAGTACTGTGTGGATGTTGAGTACTTAGATGTAGAGCTGCGACAAGCAAGAAGACTTGTGGAGAAGCAGAACAATGAGGGACTTATTTCTATGTCTGACAGTCTGTCTTGGTAACGTAAAGCATATAGAATAATTTTGGGCAGAAAGTGGTTTTGATATTGCTACTCATATTTCAGTCACAATGTTAAGAATCTCACAGTAGTTCATATCAGTTAAAATGTTTACCGGTAATGGATTACTATTTAGTAATCAGCATGTTCTGTCACAGGCTTTTCTGCAAAGCTCAGCAGAGAATTTTTGCTGTAAAATTAATTCATATATATGACTAAATTGTGTTATAAGCTAACAGTTGATATATTAATGAAAATGGTGCTCAATGGTCAAGAATTGAATGGCAGTACAGTTAATTTTTAGTAAATTCTAGGCATGTTTTTCTATCTTTATTATGAACATGCATGATATATTATAATTAGGTTATTTCCCTTAACTTTGTACATCATTTCCATTTGCCATGCCACATATGAAAGTGTAATTGAAGTGTTTATAATTGATTACATAGTGTTATGTAATTATTTACATACATACATACATGCATATTTACATATTTGTTTATTTTGCACCAAGCCAATTCTTGTCAAGTGTGACAGACATAATTTCTTTTCTGTTTACATAATTATATTCAACTTGAGCTTCTTTCGCTTGCTTAGTTGTTTACGGATACAATAAATGTTTAAATTTAGAAACATGGCTTTAGTTGAAAATCATGTGATATGTGTGTCCCCCTAAGAAAAGCAAGTGCCCCGCCGTGTGCCCCACTATAAAATGGACCCTAGCTACGCCACTGTATACTATTCTTCCCAGCAAAGTTTTTTTTTTTTTTTTTTTTTTCCCTTTTCTTTTCTTTTCTTTTCTTTTCTTTCTTTCTTTCTTTCTATATCATAAACCGTTGGCGTCAGTAGGCTTTTATGGAGGCACAGATAGAATTGCCTCTTGCCTGTTATTTGGCATAGGTTTTTTTATTTTTTATAGTGACGCCTCACTTGAATATGTTGAGAACGAAGAGAGGCTAATCACTGTTAAAGCCTCAAATGCAAATAACATTGTAAGTCCCATCTGAGGACAGTATGGCAGCAATTTGGATAGTCTTTGGCAACTCGGCGGTAATACCAAATAATGACAAGTGGCCAGCGGATATCGAGGGATCAAACCCGAGACCCTAAGTTGTCATGCCCGAGTGCTGACCACTGTACCACCGAAATCTGCCATCATAATTATATTGTCACTGTTGTTAACTAACCATAACCTATGCTTAACCTAACATTATCTCACCTTAACCTTCTAATGGAAGGGACTATATCAACCCAACCCAACATAATGTATGTTTTCATTATTTGTACATGTAGCTACAGTTAATGTTTTGACTACTTATGATCCAGCTTTTTCTGGGCCATGACACCAGCACAGCCATCTCGTAAGTTTGCCATACCTTTTTGATAAATCTAGATTTTATTGACAAGTACTTGGAATATCAAATTTCTATGCTGGAAATGTCTCTAAAATTTGTTGTTTGTATACAAGCGACACATATGGTTGTAGGACCAAAGTATGTTTGGAAATAGTTTGTATGCATAAAGTTCGCAAGCAAATGTTCGTAAGGGATAAAGTTTGTTTGAAAAAAGTACGTACGAAAAAGTTCATACGCAGATGTTCATATGGTACGTATCTACGTATGTAAGATATTCGTAACTATCTAACCTAACCTAATGCGTACAAACATTTTTCTAACAAACATTGGCACGACGAACATTTAACCTTACAATTTTTTTCCATTACGATTTTTTTCCATTATGAACTTTTGACCTGACGAACTTTATACCTTACGTACTTTATCCTGACGTACTTTAGGCAAACGAACTTTATCCTACGAATTATTGCCATACAAAGTTTTTCTATACAAACTTTTGTTCGGAACCCGACACATACAGCCTGACTTTACTGTAGAAGCCATTTCCTTTAGTTTAGCCATGTAGAAATAAAAAGGGATTGACTCAGTGATGATGCGTATAATGCTTATGAATGATGATGCATATAATGCGAAAGAGGCTGAAGTACAACCTGGGCTTTATGTCTCTTGTTGCAGTGTACACTCTTACTGAGATTGTGAAGCTGATGAGAAGGAGATGTTCCATGCAAAACTTGACTCCGTACTGGACTTGTGCCTCCACCGGGACACACTCATTGTCTTGGGTGACTTCAATGCTGCTACTGTGCCACTGGCTCTGGTACCAGGAACATCAACAGTTCTCCTGAATTTTACAAAATTCAGAAGGTTGAGAATTACAGGTTCTGGATATCAGAGACCAGAGTTGCATTGCTAGACTAGATATAGCAATGCTGAAGGGGATAGTGAAGGAGATTGATCACATCCTCGTTAGTACTTGTTGCAGGATCCTCCAGAACTGCAAGGTATTCTAGAGTGCCGAGTTCTTTGCAACTGATCACAGGCTTGTTGTTGTAACACCCAAGGTTTATGTCAAGTCCAAAAGGATATCAAGATGTGATCACAATGTGCTTCTTCTTGAGAAATTGAAGGACTTGTCATGTGCTCGTGAGTATGCAGTGACAATCTCAAATCAGTTTGAAGTACTCGACACCCTTGATGACCCGGTACAATTTTGGGATGCCTTCAAACACAAAATCCTTGAGTCTGCCAAGGGGTGCATTGGGGAGCGCCCAAGATCGCAGGGTGGCTTCGCCTCAGCAAATACTCTGGACAGTATAAGCAAGAGTCGTGCTGCTAGGCTTGCTGGGAACCAGGACCAGTACAGGGCTCTGTCATGTAGAACTAGAACTCTTCTGAGGAGAGACAAGGAGAGGTATGTCAGCAGTCTCACAGAGGATGTTGAGGGTCATTTTAATTTTTTTTTATCGTTTACCCGTGGCGCCGGTAGGCTTAATGGGGGCCTTAGGTGGTTGGCCTCCGCCCATTAGTAGGGTGGGTTAGATTTTTTAAGTGACATCTTATTTCGTATAGAGAGGCTCATGCTGCCAGCGGAAACTCCTCACGCATATATATAGCTTTGCAGTCCCGTCGAGGATAGTGTTATGGCAGCATGTGGGTGATCTTAGGCCACTTGGCGATATTAGCAAAGAAAAGTGACCAGCATGTGCCGGGGCTCGAACGCGGGACCCTGAGCTGGTATGCCCGACCGCTAGCCACTAGGTCACCGCCTCCCCCTTAATACTACCGACCTGCCTATCAAGCCCAGAAGGAGCTCCGTTCCAAGTCTACATCTCGCGTAATTGTTATTTGAACAGCAGATGGTTGCCTCATGTCAGATGTGGATGGGCAGATGGCTCATTGAGCCGAGTAGTTTGAGCAGCTATTCACGGTCAACCCTCCAAGTGGACGGCTTCAAACAACTGGGTTACAATTGGTAGATGCTGGTCCACCCATTAACGAAACTGCACCCTCTATTGATGAAGTCAAAGAGGCTGTGGCAAGGTTGAAGAGTTGAAAAGCAGCTGGCATTTGTAACATTAGTGCAGAGTTGCTCAAAGCTGGAGGTGAGATCACGATCTATAGGTTGCATGCTGTCTTGACTGCTGTATAGCATTCAGGTACCATTCCTCCTGACTAGAAAAAGGGTTGGTCATTCCTATCTGGACAGTTAAAGGGGACTGTCAGGTTGTAACAACTACCGCGGGATAACGCTGCTCAGCGTACCAGGCAAGGTGCTCGCCCATCTCCTACTGATGGGAATTCACAGTTACTTGCTGAAATATCAGAGACCTGAACAGTCAGGGTTCACACCTGGTAAGTCAACAATTGACCGCTTGGCATACTGTTGGAGCACCAACATGAGTTTCGACATTGGATGCTTTCAGCCTGTGTCGATTTCAACAAAGCTTTTGATTCAGGGCATTATAAGGCACTCTGGGAGCTTCTGCACCTTTGCAGTATTCCTACAGGGATTATTGGTCTATTAACATGCTAGTATTCTGTGACTGAGAGTGCTGTAAAGTGTCGGGAGGCATGTCCAGTTTCTTTCCTGTGAATACTGGAGTAAAGCAAGGATTCGTTCTTTCTCCATCACTTTTCAACACTTCTATGGACTGGGTACTGGACAGAGTTGTGGACCAAAGTCACTGTGAAGCATCTGTCAGCAATACCAATATCACTGATCTTGTATTTGCTGACAATGCAGTAATATTCGTTGAGTCACTGGAGGTTCTGGTGATGGCTCCCAAGGCACTGTACAAAACCTTTAGGACTTGAGGTTTCCTGATGCAAGACTAAGGTTCAGGTGTTTAGTGGCTTACTAGAGGAAGCAGTTGTCGCTCCATGTATGCGGCGAGGACATTGATATCTTGGAAAGCTTCACATACCTTGGTAGCGTGGTTCATAACATTGGTGAGTTACATCAAGAAGTCTTACAGCTTATTGACCTGGCCCATGGTGTTATGGACTAGCTCAGCATGAGTATTTGGCTTTGTCAGTTCCTGTGCAGACAGACAAAGATTTGGATCCTGAAGTCGCTGGTGATCCCCCTCTTTTATACATTAAATGGGTACTGGCTAAGGGAAAACAAAAATAAGTAAATCCCGCTTGTTGCCAGACCCTGTAAAGAGGACAGTAGGAAAAATATAAACATTGGGGGAAGTCCAATTTAGTGTGAGGTGTCTTGACACTTCTATTTTGAAAGAGTTTAAGTCTTAGGCAGGTGGAAAAACAGACAAAGGAAGAGAGTTCCAGAGTTTACCAGAGCTTACCTTACTGTCAAATCAGTGATTGCTCTGTGAGACTGAATCAAGGCCTATTACCAGCATAGTCCGCCAATGTCAACTCTGCCTGTATGGGCATGTGGCACATTACCCAGAAACTGATTCGTCTTGTCAAGTTGTTTCTGAAAGGGATAACCTGGCTTGGAGGAGGGTAAGAGGGCGCCCACAAAGTTTGTGGGTGGGGAAAGTCAATGATTCCTGTAGGGAGTTATTTGGTATGAGAAGAGGCCCTGCATGGAGATTCAGGCAAGGTGATCGCCAGGGTTGGCGTTGATAGGTGACCAAGTGACGCATCCCTCAGCATATGCCTCCAATGATTGATTGATTGATTAAAATTTTTGCACCTAATTGATTTTTCTGTTTTCTTGGCAGGCACACTTACTATGGTTAGTCGGACGATGTTACGTGTGTCAGGAGTGTGGTATTTCCTTGTCCAGTACAGAACAGCTGCAGCGGCACCAGCAAGCAGCTCACCCTGGCTATGATAAAGGTTAGTACTTTTTGTCACCAATGTAGAAAGGTATTGGAGGAAGGTTTTTAGGATTCTGATTCTGCATGGTAGTTGTGGGATGATCTATCTATCTGTCTGACACCTGTTCCTAAGAATTCCTGCCAGGAAAAAGCCACAGTAAATATTCTAATTTGATCATGGCTTTACATTCCCTCCTTACATGCTCTAATTCTTTGAATTTTTTCTTTCTCCTTTCTTTCACGTACTGTAGCACTTTATCCTCCCATTATACTGGGGTTCATCCTCTTGCATTCACTGTAACTACCATACTTATGTACACTGGCATTCTTTTTTATTTGGCTAAACCATCTTAAGGAGCTGTGTATTCACTCACGCACGCTACATTCCATTCCTTTACTTACATATAGTTGAGCTCCATTTAGTGCGAGAATTAGGTGGATGAATGTGGTCTTGCTAACTGAACATAATAACCAATGTGAAAAATTTATTTGGTGATCACTTGGCTCTGACTTTTTGGGTTGTAATTACTCATCCACTGGAAGCATGGAAGTTACACCCACGAACATTTGTCTAACGACAAATCACTTCATAAATACACTTTGTTTGTTGTTTGATCTGATGTTTTTCCACAGAACTGCCTTCTTTTTCTTTTCTATCAATCCACAAAGCAAGGAATCTCTTCATTTTTATAAATATCTCATCACACACACACTTGCGATCATCACACTGAGAAGTTCCATATGCTTTAACGGACGCTTTGATTTCATCTTTCTTTTTCCATATTGTTCTCAGAGTCGATTCACTGAGGCACTATTTTAACCCGTATGGTGCTGTGCGATAAGGATTACACAGCCACGAGTGGGTTACACGACACAGACACTTCAGACTTGTGTACTTGTAGGATAAGGGTTGTGGGTGGTGGGCCGTGGTGTGGGTGGGGCTGAGGCAGACCACCCTGTAGATGCACATCAGGTACTGCATATTATGGTGACTTGGCACAATTTTTAAAAGTCGCCGCTGGTGGCGGCTCGCGCTAACTGAAGTTTTTGCGTTAATTAATTTTTTCTCTTGGTAGATGATAGCTCGCGCTAATTGCGTTTCGCGCTAAATAAACTTGTGCTAAGTGGGGATCAACTGTAATTTTTATTGCACACCACATTGGTATTATCAGTTAAAGTTTTTATAGTATTGAAACAGTAATTGTAATATGGAAGTATTTAGGTAACATCATCTATTTTATATACCAAAATGTTATTTTCCTAAAGGAGAGTAGCTAAGACAAGCCATGCATACACACAGCCATACACACATACATATACACTCCTCTCACTTAGCCCCTAGGCTCCCCATAGAAGAAGAGAAGTACACCCCACCCAAACATTGCACGCCAAGTCAGTCATGCCAATGGGGGCGAGGGCAGGGGTCATATCCACAACAGAGTTCTAAGGTTTACCACTGCTGCTTCATATTTAACTCCTCTACTTTCCCAATCCTGACATGATCCAAGGATCACGCCAAATGCATGAGAACCTCTTCCAGGAATCATCAAGTTTGCATCATTAATCATGCATTTACCACTGCTCTCCATTCACTTCTATCATGCACAACCATCCTTCCTTGCTCCACAGACATTCCTCTTTCATTCAACACTCTTTTCAGACTGTCCATCCATCCCGCTCTTGGCCTTCCTTTCAACCTCACACCTTTCATATTGGATCTCAGTATTCTCTTCATCAACCGGTCTTCCTCCATTCCCTCCATGTGTCCAAACCACCTCAACACAATCTGCTCTGCTTGACCAGCCAACTCTCGTAGCACCAGTTCTCCTTCACATCTCCTCAGTTCTCACTTGGTCCATATGTATTACTCCACACATACTCCTCAGACACCTCATCTCCATTTCATTTAATCTCTTCTTCTCTGGTACTGCCATACTCCATGTTTCAGCTCCACATAGTGCAGTGGGCACAGCTACTCCTTCATACAACCTTCTTCTTACATTCATCCCCATTGCCCTACAACTGAATACCATCTTTTTTCCACCCAACACCTTTCTTACATCATTTATCCTAGGCTTCACCTCTGTCTCTATTCCTCCATCAACAATATTCTTGGGCCCGTAATATTTAAAGCATTCCACCTCCTGAAGCAATTTACCACTCAAGGCAACATTCATCCTTCTACCACCAAGCCCCATAGTGTATTTCATTAATTTACTCTTATTTTCATTTGCTCTCAAATTCCTTCTCCCACACACTTGTTCGAATTCTTCCACCAACTGACACATTTTCTCCTCCGAATCCACCAGTAAAGCTGTATCATCCACAATTAATAGTTAATTTATTTTCTACTCTCTATCATCAGAGATTACCAAATTGAGACCCCTACCCAACATTCTTGTATTAACTTCCTTTACCACACAATCCATATACAATGACTTGAAAGTGATCTGGAGTACTCACAATGGGTCAATGTTGTGAAGCTTTCATGGTAGCTTGCAAGTTTTATAGATACATAGCTCTAGATATTTACGAACTATTATCTTTGTCTTACAAGCCAGCTGCAAACATTCATTAATAATCATAGATACCACTTGATTTGTTTACAAGCCACGCATTGTGGGAGTTCTGTTGTCATCAGAAAAAAGTTATCATCACAGCCTGTTGTTTTTAATTGATTTTGAAGTTGAAAACTTTGATGAGTATTTAATTGAGATCGTCAAGGAGGGACAGCGTGAATGAATATTGAAGTGATTCTTTCATATCACTGCAATCATTGATAATTTTAGATAGCTTGCCTCCTCCAACAAGTGAAAATTGCACTGTTCAAACCTGTTGAGATTTTGTATTTTGCATATGTTTGCAGGTTTATTTTATATAAAGTCCAAAGGAAAATCATTGCAATAATAACATTGAATTTAAGAACCTACTTTAATGTAGCAATCACAAAAAGGATAGATAACTTAGAAAAAAGCTTTGGAAGTGGAAGGGAAATGACAGTAAATTATGTTTTTCAGCCGTTATTTTCTGCTTGACTTCCATATTGAGTAAAACAGTTCTAATGGTGACTTGTGGTTAAATGTTGTTCATTTTTTTTTAAGGTCCTGCAAAAAGTGTGGCTAGAAGAAAGTCTATTAAACCAAAATTATCCAATGAAGTGGATGATGATAAAGAGGAAGAGGTTGATGACCCTGATGAGGAGGGAAGCCACAATGTGAGTTGCATCCTCCTAATGGTAGTTGATCTGTTTCAATGAAGGGATACATGAAAGGTAGTGTGCATTGTGCATATTTAAGATTTTCCTCTTAGTTTAATGGGACAGTGGGGTATGTACAGTATGCGTCATAAGTTACTGCGCCAACCCTAAGGCAAAGTAACTTTTGCATTGGGTTTAACACTCCTTGCACGACTTAACAGTTTGAGCTAAACAGACTATCATACATTATGCAGTGAAGTACGCCCTCTTCCTTCTCCTAGACAGCACTCTGCCAGCTTTAGTTCTTCATCAGCTGCTGAGAAGAGTATATGTATAATGCTGGTTTTCCCTCTTTTTACTTTCTAGTCTTATATTGCACTTTGCTTTTGAATATTATACTCCACTAGATATGGATTGAAAACCATTCAGGCTATCATAGATTAGGGTGACCACCTGTCCTTTATAATACAGAATCGTTCTATATTGAAACATTTATTCAACTAACAATTGTGTTAGTTTATAACAATGAATTATATGAAACTTTATAAAAACAATTTTTAGCTAGCCCTTTTAAGCAGAACTTTGTAGGCAAAAAAGAAAAAATATATAGAAATAGATATATAAATAAAAAACAAATAATAAACAAAAAATGTACTTGTTGTGTGCAATATAGAATTAAATATGCGGACGAACAAAAACAACTAACAAAGCTAATAAGATAAACAAATAAATAGGAGAAACTAAAGAAAATATAAAAAGAAAGACAAACAAGATATATATATATTTTTTTCTATATCATTAACCGTTGGCGCCAGTAAGCTTATAGAGGCACAGATGGACTTGCCTCGCCTGTTATTTGGTGTAGGTTTTCAGATTTTTATAGTGACGCCTCAAATGTTTACGTTCTCTTGTAAATATGTTGAGAATGAGCGAGGCTAATCGCTGCTACAGCCTCAGATGCATATAACATTGTAACACCCGTCTGAGGACAGTATGGCAGCGATTTGGGTAGTCTTTGGCCACTCGGCAGTGATATCAAAGAATGAAAAGTGGTCAGCGAATAACGGGGATTTGAACCCGGGAACCTAGGCTCGCATACCCGAGCGCTAGACCACTGTACCACTGTACAGAGATACTACCATACAATCAAATGAAATGCAACTACAGGTTGTCCATCATTAATCCGGCAACCACGGGACCTAAGGACTGCTGGATTTTCTAAATTTCTGGATGATTGATGTTTTGTCCCCTGACTCTAAATATGCTGTATATATTGTAACAGAAAATTACTACAGTTCTTAATTAACCGATCAATAGAGATTCGTTCTCTCACATCTTCATTTTTATCACTGCTTTCTTCTTCACTGCCATTTTTCTCTGGACTTACAAACATATGTACACTTGCAGAATCAGTGTAATGATGAATTGTAGTCACATTATCATCATCATTCAGCCATTCTGTTACAGCATCTTTATTCATCCTTGATGCACGCTCCTTGGCAGCAGGATTAGTTTCATCCTTAGCGTAAGCGAGAAGTTCCTGTATAAGCTGTTTTTCTTTTGAAACCCTAATCCATGATGGTGTTATACAACAGCAGATTTTGATAATTACGTCAAATAAATGAGAAGGAATGCCTGTTTGCTGTCGGAAGCAGGAGCATACAGCTGATTCTGGGTACAGTGCCATCAAAACAAATGGTCCCTCTCGAAAACATTGGCGCACCAGCTCGGGAAATTTGAAACTGCACTCCGAAATTCATGCTGGAAAAATGATGGAACCGGAATATTGATTGCCGGATCAGTGATGGTCAACCTGTATAATAATTAAGCTAACAATATAAACTAGTAAACATGTACAGCTAAAGAAATTATACAAAGGGAAAGCAATGAAAATTTATAAATATGTAAATACTTGTACATATGTGTTACATAATGTAAAATGTAGATATGTTAGTTGGTTAGTTAAGATAGTAAAGAATGTGTTAAGTGAGTGTGTAACTGTGGTGGTGTTAGTAAGTGGAAAGTATGTGTCCTTTTAATTTGTTCTTAAATATACTCAAGGATGGTGCATCTTTAATCTGGGGTTCCAGATCACAGGGCCTAAGTAGAAGACTGAGTGGCGGCAAAATTTAGTAAGACGGTGATAAAGAATGTCCAGATTGTTGCTATGGCGGGTACCATAACCATGGGTTGTGAGGAGGCTTTGTGATTCTTGTTTTTTACTATACATGAAAGTGGCAATTGAAATTTTTGTTATAACATCTAATATCGTCAACTTGTTTAAGGTGACCGGCTGGTCTAAAAGTTTTTTTTTATTTATTGGATTATTGCTATGATTTTTTTTCCAGGAGTTAAGGACGCCATAAAGATCATTTCTAGCCCATAAAACCCAATCTGTGACCCTTTCATTTTTCACCCCTTTCACCCCTTTGAAAAACTTTGAAAAATTTTAATTCCTACTAGTCCTGTAATAATTCCTCTACTTGCATGAAATTTTTTTGGTGTAAGGACTTGGTTCCAACCTTCACCAAAATAGAGAGAAAATTTTTAAAAAGTAAGTCTTTTGAGTCATGTGAATTTTAAAAATTTTGAGTCTTGATATCACCTTCAAAGGCAAACAAAAAAAAATCGACAAAATTCGCCCCTTTCAGATATCAAAAAAAGTTCTCTATTTTATCAATCAGAAAGGCTTAGGCATATTGTGTATAATTTTTCATTGAAATTGGTTTAAAAATGGTGGAGGAGTAGTAGTGTGAAGGTATATAACTTATGTTTTGAGATATGGGCCTGCAAAGTTTTCACAAACTTTTGCTCGTATATAGTCAGCCATAAGTAAGTGATATCATGTTTTTTATTTCTTCATTTATTAGTCGTGAACACTCCTAATAGAGAAGATAATAATTTTTTTTCATTTCCATGCATTTATCATGATGTCCAGGCATATAATGTTCTGTCTTCAGGCTCCTGGTCCCCCACCCTGCCCCCTGTGGGGCTGTATATATAAGCTCGGTCATAGAGGAAAAGTTGTCTGTTGTCAGGTTTGATGGTACTATTGTCGTAAAAATAATCGTACTGTTTGTAAAAAAAAACCAATATATTGTGCTGACTGATAAGAATCAGAGGGTAGAGTCTAGTGGGGGGAGGGGGATAAACCCCCATAAGTATAAAACTATGGCGAATTTTAATGAAATACTCCGTATATATGAAGTTGAATGCCACACGCAGCTGTAGAAATTTTATCACATTTAAATTTTTTTTTTTTTTTTTTTTTTTTTCGTCATTTCTTGACCAGCCAGTCCCCTTAATGTCGCGTCTGTTAAGTTGTCATGTAATGTCATGAAATGTGGTAATGAGTTGTGATTCACATGAGTGTGTCAGTAAGGATGTTGTTTGCGTCAAATTATGTGTTTATGTAGATTGTGTTTGAAAATTTTATGTGGAATCGATGTTGGTGAGATTGGGTTGATTGGGTCAGTCTGGTCACCTGTCTTTAATAAAAGATTAATATATATATATATGTATATATATTTTTATTTATTTATTTATTTTTTTTTTTTTATATCATTAACCGTTGGCGCCAGTAGGCTTATTGAGGCACAGATGGACTTGCCTCGCCTGTTATTTGACGCAGGTTTTCAGATTTTTATATTTGCCAAAAGCAGGTAATGATGTAGATGAGAGGGATTGGGTATACAGTAGAACCTCACAATACAAGTTTAATTCGTTCCATGACAGAGCTCGTATTGCGATTTACTCGTATTACAAATAATTTTTTACCATTGAAGTTCATTGGAATATAATTAATCCGTTCCAGCCCAAAAAAAAACATCCAAAAATTTTTTGAATAGGATTTTAAAACAGAAAAAGTGCACATTGTCAATATGCTTCAGTCTTATTGGCTTGCTAAGTCCACTACATGCACTCCTCTCTCATGGTTTTTGATTATTTCCTTCTTCAACTCTATCATAATAATCTTTTTCTTACTAGCAATATGCTTTGCACTAACTTTCTTTAAACTCATGGCTAATACAATTAATTAGGACAGAATAATGCCAAAAAAGCCACGAAACCGAGAAAAATCACTAAAACAAAATGATCACGATGTTGCCTCAATGAGATGAACAAATATACTGTGAGAGTGGAGGCTGTTATTGTTGGGGGAGCACATGTGAGCTCAGTGTTGACTATCGGCGGCTTTTAGGAATCTTGCTCCTACTGCAGATTTCTACTCGTATTTCAAGACAAAAATACTCACAAGCCACAGCTCGTTAAGCAAATTACTCGTGCAATGGGGCACTTGTACTGCAAGGTTCTACTGTATATAGTCTGAAGGATGGGAGCAAGGATGGGGCACAGGATTTAAGGATGAAGACGCGGATATTGTCGGGATCAGTGGATTTAGTAGTGTTGAGTCCTTACAGAAAACTGTCATACTAAAGGGGAATGGGAAACGTTCACTACTGTCAATGTCCATGGTCAACCAAGTCTCAGTCCCTACTATTGTGTCAGGGTTGTGAGTTGTTGTGAGGTGGTATAATTGGGCTATTTTGCTTTTGATGCTTCGAAAATTGACTTAATAATTTGAGGGAAGTGTGGCTATGTGGAAATGGTGGTGTGGGTGATGGTGGTGATGGTGAGGGAGTAGGGGAAAGGGGATGGGATGAAGGAGAGGAAAATTGTGAAATGGGAGGTGATGGAAGGTGAGAAAAGGAGGTAATTGAAACAGAGAAATGAAGGAGTGTAACTGGGAGGTGATGAGGCAGACCTGTGAGTGTTAGTACTGGTAGTGAAGGGTGAATGGTTAGTCAGGTCAGGGGTACAGGGGAGTTGTACCTGTCTGAGGCTGTCTGTGTATTGATGGGGCTGTGAGAAAATGATGGGGCTTGGTTATGGATGTTGCGAGGTGTTGAGTGTTTGTGTCTCGAGAGGGGAAGGTGTTGTACATGAGGGTTGTCAGTGTTTTGGTGTTCAAGTGTGTTGAAGGAATTGTGTAATGGTAAGGAATCAGATGAGCAAAATTAATTTTTAGAGAAGTTAGGTATGCCACATATAATGCAGATCCATGAGATGCTATTGTCAACTAATCCAGCATTGATCGGCCCTGGCGGACATACACCAACACATAGACCACTACCAATTCGGGAATCTGAAGGGGCGCTCCACCACTCTGAGGGAGGGGCTGCAGAAGCGGTGCCTGCTTGTCAAACCAGCCCTGGGGTAAACCTCTGGCAGGGTCTGTGTGTGGGCTTCTGGAACATCCTAAGTGTCTCAGAGGACCACCGACTGCCTCATCTATCAGATGAGCTCAGTAGTCTGAGGATGGATATAGTGGGACCCCCCAAGACAAGCAGACCTGGCAGTGGTGAGATCAGTTGCAGAGGTTTTCCTACTTCTGGTCCAGCATAAGCAATGGTGCCCATCTCAGGGGAATAGCTATAGGTATCTTTAGCAGACTGCAGCCGTCTGTTGTTGAGGTTACTGCGGTTGATGAGTGTATATTGTGATTGAGGATGAAGCACACCTTGGGCTTTATGTGTCTTGTTATAGTGTTAGTTCCCACTGAGATATGCGAGGCTCATGAGAAGATGTTCTACGCTAAACTGGACTCTGTTCTGGATTAGTGCCCCCGCCGGGACACACTCATTGTCTTTACATTTAAATCACTGATTTTGAAATGATACTCAGTTTTCTGCAATTCCATAGATGCATCTACATCTTCATAAAATTACATACTCATCATAGTAGGCTAATATTGGTACATAGGGGAGGCGGTGGTATAGTGGTCTAACGCTCGGGTATGCGAGCCTAGGGTCCCGGGTTTGAATCCCTGTTATTCGCTGACCACTTTACATTCTTTGATATCACTGCCGAGTGGCCAAAGACTACCCAAATTGCTGCCATACTGTCCTCAGACGGGACTTATAACGTTTATATGCATCTGAGGCTGTAGTAGCAGTTAGCATCACATGCACGTTCTCAACATATTCAAGAGAGAATGTAAACATTTGAGGCGTCACCATAAAAAAAAATCTGAAAACCTACGTCAAATAACGGCGAAGCAAGCTCACCTGTGCCTCCATAAGCCAATTGGCGCCAACGGTTAAGATATATATATATATATATATATATATATATATATATATATATATATATATATAAACATAAACCTGTATGATTTTTATTTTTTTATCTGTTGTTTAATTTAAGTATTAAGCTTGCTAATTGCTCATCTAAACTATGGAAATTTTCAATATATCTTGCTAGTTCTATGTTCACTAGAAAGCCAACTCCGTGTTCCTCTAGTAAAAAATGTGACCATTCTTCAGTTTTATGAATTCATATCCAGTTGTTTTAACTTTACTTAGGCTAATGATATCCCATTTGATGCCTTCTAATTCCTCAAATAACACTTCACTTGCTTATGCAATTGCATCATAAGCTCCAAAGACAGCTTATCCAAAACTGTAGATTCTTAGCATCCCCTGTTCCGGAGCAGGTTTGGCTGCTGCCGCGGCCAGTGTCTCTATTGCTCCTGGGAACTGGGAGGCAATGATATAGATGAAATATTCATGTTTCATGTTGAGGGAGGTAAGCTGATACCATGCCATGCTGACTTAATTAAGGCATCTTGGGAAGGGAACACTTTTTAGTTTAATTTCTAGTTTGGATGCACCTGTCTAGTTTAGCTCCATTGTTCATTGAATCAAAAATTCGCTCTTTAACCAATCATCAGATAACACACATATATATGTAACAACACTTATCAAATCAGAAATTAATCTCTGCCCTCAATCTTCAGCTGCTTTCTGTTCACCTGTAACTCCTGGACATACCAGCTGCCTTGCTTGATTCAATTCTAGATAAGGCCTTACCTACAAGTTCAACACCATCCAAGGGCCACAGACCAGTGTCTGGTTCTGCATTTTCTCAGATGCTTCCCGAAATACTTGGGGAAATTATCAATTTTATGAATGAAAGAATATATTTGTTTGATTTTTAATGATATTTCTTTGAGGACGTCTTACATGGGCAGAAAAAATCAAGCTGTATGAAAAAGCAATAAATTGGTGTGGGGACAATGAATTATTTCCCTTTATGTTTGAAAAGTGTAGGAATCCCTTCCCTCAGAACTTTTTACTTACCATCAACCTAAAAGTTGTTATTTCCTTAGTGCTCCCTGCATGCAGTATGAATATCATGTATAATTCATATCAATACACCCAAGTTCTTTTTATAAGGTAGGTTAGCCATGTGACATGGGAAATTGACTGATCACCTTATCCCCCAGGGCCTCAAAAAAGTTTCTGCCCTTCCCACGAAGTCCACTGAAGGTCCTCACAGCTGCCAAATCTGCACCAAGAGCTTTTGCAAGCCCCAGTACCTGCTGCGGCACCTTCGCAAGCACTCAGGGGACTTCACATGTCAATCATGTCTAAAGGTAAATAATAATGTGAATTTTGGAACCAATGAAAAATTGCTTTAGAGCTATCTGTGAGAGGCATTGTATCTATACAGGAGTGGCCAGGAATCTAATCATTAATAGAATACCAAAGATACACAACTCTTTTCATGTCAAGACAAGATCATCACTAAAACTCAAATGGAGTTTTTCCAGCCATAACTGACCTGTAATGTTGTTTGTAACAGAGGAAGTAGTGGAGATTACACCAAGAAGAGCTCAAACAGTCCACGAATACTTTGGGAATGTTCTCGCAATAATACATTTTCTTGTAAAGGTTGTGCTGATACAGATTTGGAGGTAAAGCAACTACTTTCTACAGGTGGATTAAACCAACACAAACAGAGATTCTTCTTCTTGGGAATTTGATGGGGCCGTGCAGGCTATGGTGCCACAGCCTCTAGTGCCCCAAAAGTGCAGGTTGCAGATGAGTAAGTGGATCAGATCCTGTTGAGTTGACCTGTCCTTTGGAGGAAGGTCCTGGTGTGTTTGAGTACTTTGAAGGCCAGGCCAGGGTCTTGAGAGCCACCTAAGAGGTCAGTTATTGCTGGTCTGCGGAGATGAAGAGATGACAGTGAGTGGAGGAGTACCATGCGGTGGGAGTGGTGACGAGGACAGTGTAGTAGGAGGTGTTCTGGGGTGTCAGGTTGTGTAGGGCACCAAGGGCAATGGGGGTCCTCTGTCATGCCCAGCTTGTGTAGGTGGAAGTTTAGGCGGCTGTGTCCAATTCGGAGTCTGGTGACAGCAGTG
>JAPQNM010000017.1:1088974-1132024 GCA_029783475.1 Metacarcinus magister | reverse complement strand
TTTTCACTCTACTGTGGTTCTAGCATGAGTCCCAAACAGAGATTATAATATTTTTCATGATTACTTCAATATAAATTACTTAAATTATATTTCTTCTTTTAACTTTAATGGTATTAAAAGGTATTAAAGTAAAAAAAAACAATATAAAACTTTTGGGGTTTTGTCCAACTTCGCACTTTAACTGTGGGGGTTTTGTCCTACACCCCAATAAAACACCCTATCGTCTGTGCACTATAGTGCACAGATGATAGGGTGTTTTAAAAGAAGACTAGGCGGCTTTATGGATGGAGATGAGAGGTGGATGTAGGTAATAAGGGAGTAACAGGAACTACCACGTATAGGCCTCTGGGCCTTTTGTAGCTTCCTTATGTTCTTATATTCTAAAACGAATAAAGGTAAACAAAGATGGCCGATCAACCAACAACAACAACCGAATTTGAGAGCTTTAACAGGTCAAATGAAAAGAATTTAGATAATGAACCAAAGGATATAAATAATGCTAGAAGAGACTGTTCATGAATTAATAGAAAAAATAGAAAAGAAAAATGACCTTAATATGATCCGAATATCGTACACAAATAAAAATGGGCTAGTGTCAACATCATCAGAAATAAACGATTACCTGAGAGCCATATTTGGTTTAGTAGAAACGGAGCTAAACGATTCTGAGGATGTCAGTTGGGGAGAGACAATACAATGTATAGAGCCGAAACACAAATCAGAAAAGGGAGGCGGTAATATTGAGGAAAGTAGAAAATGGAAAAGGTATAACATAGGTGTTGACGGTAGAGCTGGTGATGAAAAATGGAAGAAAAATAGACTTGGCAGGTGTATACGTTCCACCCAAGACCAATGCTTGGGGAGACATGTTGAAAGACTCATGGAAATGTTTAAAGAATATGATAGAAAACAGTGATAACATAATTATAATGGGAAATTTAATCTGCAAAGAAGTTTGCTGATAAGAATGGTATACTGGAGGAGAAGAATCATGGGATGGTATATTGTTAGATTTGGTAATGAATAACATCATTACTCAGTGGATTAAAGAGAACACAAAATTTATAGGTAGTGAAGAACTATCAAGACTAGATGTACTATTGACAAAGAAACTGGAAGTAATTAGAGAAGTAAATTACCAATGTCCACTAAGAAAAAGTGACCATGTACTTATTGAGTTCGAAGTAAATGATAACATAACAGAGGGAAGAAGAGAACATAAGAATGGAAGATACAATTATGGCAAAGCAAACTTTGTAGGATTAAGAACACTTCGCAGATACAGACTGTAGTAGTTTCCATGGAAAACTCAAAAGAAATGGGATGAGTTCATTCGAATATACATGGAGGGCATAGATAGATATGTTCCATGAATAGTTATCAGAGAAAAGAAAAAAATAGGTTTAATAGAAGATGTGAATTAGCTAGATTGGAAAGAGAAAAAGAAATGGAACATGTAGAGGAAAAAAGGAGGAAGAAACTTATGGGAAAAATACCCCCTCCGTTTCCAAGCCCATTGCCGTTGTGGAGGGGCTGAGGGACCAGAGATTGAGGTCTGATGCTGCGAAGCTTCAGACTTCAGTCTTTGGTCCAACCAATTTTTGCTTGGCCTTTTTTCTCTTTCTAGCTTTGCTTCCTCTTGTTTCATCTATCTTTTCTTCTTAACCTCTCACTATCCCCTATTTCCTAAAGTGTGAGAGCCGTGCTGAGAGGATGAAAGGCTAACAACAAGTTCAGTCATGAACGGCCTGAGGGTGCCATGGGCACAGTACGTATACCCTCCCTTTTTCATTGCCCTTACTCTCCATGGGGGTTATGGGGAGCAGAGCAATTATATCCCCCACTTAAACTCGGGTCACCATGGCCAATTATGAAAATTTAAATCTAACAGGTGCACTGGAGAATGCACCTCAAAAAATTCATCCCCCCAACTTCCCTGGCTTTGACAAGGATACGCCTCTGACCATGGCTCTGAAAACTCCTCTAACCACCCACCTGTCAACTCCCTCATCTCAACCACCTCCTCTTTGACCTATTTCTCAAACACCAACACCAACCCCTACTTCTACATCTGTATCTTCCTCCAGTATAACCACCTTTGAACCATATATACCACCAAAAAGTAAAACCACACACCAACTCTCCACCCCAGCCTCCTCCTCTCCCATAACTCAGACTGTTCCCTCCTCCTCTCACCCATGCCCACGCCCATCCACTACCACTAATCAGCTTCCTTTATCTATCCTCTTTGGCCCTCGCCGATGGAACAAATACTTCCATATCCCTGCTCATGCTCCATATTCAAAAAATACTTTCCAATTTCAGAAATGCATCCAAAGACAGGTGGGAAGGGTAACCTTCCACACAAGACCTGACAAATCTCGCCTAGTCATTGTTGACTCAGAATTCGAAGCTGAAGCAATGCTCATTCTAAAAGATCTTGATGGGAAACCATTCCCTGTGTCCCCTGATACCCAACTCAACACTCGTACTGGTACTGTTCTCATTCCCAATGAAATCTGCCCAGACATGCAGACCAACATGATATCACTCATGTGTCCTGCTTTACCATTAATCCTCGTGGCCGTCGCAAACATCCAGTAAATATTGAAAGAATTGTATTCAAAGGACAAGATCTTCCAGACGGTATATATAGGAGGAGCCTTCTATAAAGTTAAATCTTACATTCCCCCCAACGTCAGTGCCAAAACTGCTGGAGATTTAGACATCCAGCAAAATACTGTAGATCCACCGCACATTGCCCTCTCTGTGTCTCACCTGGCCATACCCATATAAACTGCCCTTCAACAATACGCATCTGTGCAAACTGCACTCGAGAACATAATGTCTTATTTAGAGGCTATCCTGTTTACAAATTTGAATCAGAGGTTGCTGCCCTCTGCTTCAAACATGACCTAACACTCAAAGAAGCTAGGCAAGAAGCCCGTCTGTGGTTTCCAACAGGTTCCTCTCTCTCAGCGCATTTCCATTAACACCCCACAAACCACGACTAACACTGACTTTCCTCCTACTACATCCCATCCTTCTTCTTCCACTCACACCGCTCCCTCTCCCACTCCTCTTGTTACTTCATCTAGCACAAATACCTCCTCCACTAATCTCACCCACCCTGTAGTTACTTCAGTGCCAGTGAATAATATTTTTTCTCTCCTAAACCCAGATACCCCAACCTTTACTCCTTCAACTTCAAACCTTACCCCCCTTCCACGTCGTACTCCAGTACCTAACACCAAGCGTCGCTCCTGTGCTTCTCCAAAACCTACTGACTCTACTTCCTCTTTAATTACTAATACTTCTTCCCTACAACCTCCACCCAAGAAAATGTTTACTCCCATTCTCTCATCCCCTTCTTCCCCTAGTGAGACTATCTCTGACATTGAAGCCTTCATAGCAGAACCTTTCATTGATACCTCACTTCCTTTTCCATCCTATACCCCACCACATACCACCTTCGAGAACACCATCTGTGTTTTAGCAGAAGTTCATCAACCACCCAATAACCTTCCTTCCACTCCTATACCCCCTCTTCCTACTCCCTCTCCTCCTCCCCATCATCCTACTCCTCTCTCATCTTCCTCTCCTTTCCCATTCTTCACCTTCCACCCTCATAGCTACATCTACTAGAAAATCTCCTCTTGACTATCCTTTACCTCCTGGAGTCTCGTGAATCCCTGTTAAATAATTCCTCAATCCAAAATCCCTCCTGCCCAGATACTGCCCTTACTTCTGATCCCTCCACCGCTCCTAATCCCGCTGCTCCTATCCCTACCATTATCACAACTCATTAATTTTCTTTCATTCATTATTCAACAATGTCCATTCTCCACTTGAATATCCGTGGTTTTCGCTCCCATAGAAATGACCTCCGCTACTTACTCTCTATCTATGAACCTCATGTTATATGCCTTCAAGAAACCTTTTTGGTTCAACCACCCACACCAATCCCTAACTACCTCTTCATCCATTCTCCTCATTGTATTGCTGCTTCTTCAATTCTTATCCATCATAAGCCACCATATACTTACCTCAACATTGCCACTACTATTCCTTGTACTGTGGTACGAATCTTTATTCAACGTTGGATTACTATTGTTTGTTTATTTCTCACCTTCCCATCCTATTGATTATGATAACCTCCACAATCTAATATCCCAACTTCCCTCCCCATTGATGAGTCGGCGACTTAAATTGTCGACATACGCTATGGGGGGATTCAGTAGTGAATTCCCGTGGTCGATCACTTGAGTGTTATCTGTCTGCCTCTAACCTTTCTATTCTTAACTCAGACCGTCCTATACACATTTTGATACAAGAACTCAATCCTTTTCTTGCTTAGATTTATCCATATGCATCCCTCCCCTCAATCTGTATTTTTATTGGTCAGTTCTAGACCAATATCCTTTTAGTGACCATTTCCCTATCTTACTTTCCCACCTCTTATGTTCCAACCCCTAATCCGCCCTGTTGGTGTTTGAAAAGAAGTGACTGGCATTCTTTCATTTCACTTTCAAATCTTACTTTACCTCCATCATCTTTCTCTACCACTACAGACATGCTAACTTATTTTTGTGTAACTGTCTTGAGTGTCGCATTTACTTCAATCCCCCCCACCTCTAGACCTTTTACATCCAAATGTGTTCCTTGGTGGAGCCTAGACTGCACCAGAGCTTTACGTGTAAAGCGTGCTGCCTGGCGTAGTTTTCGCTGAAAACGCAACACACCTGGACACACCTCAGCTTTCATTTCTTTCAAAAGATCTGCTATTTTTAGAAAAACTGTAAACATCTCAAAAAGCCTAAGTTGGCACAATTATGTTTCCTCTATAACCTCAAACTCGCCACTTTCAGCTATATGGAGACGTATACATAAGATTTCAGGTAAACACCCACCATCTTCTGCACCTGTACTACACATTAATAATGAACACATTGCCGATCCACTACTGGTAGCTAATGAGCTAGGCTCATTTTTTTTTAGCAAAATCAGTAGTGGATCTCATCTCCCTTCACAATTCACTAATATTAAATTGACAGCTGAACAAAACCCGATAACCTTCTCCCTATCATCCACAGAGTCTTATAATACTTCTTTTTCCTCCCTTAAGTCTTGCCACAACACCTGTGAAGGTCTTGACGGTATCCATAACGTTATGCTTAAACACCTACCACCACTATCTTTACCTTTCTTACTAGAAATTTTTAATAGAATCTGGATGAAAGGAGATTTTCCTGCTACATGGCGAGAAACCCTTATCATCCCCTTCCTCAAACCAAAAAAATCCGGTAATCTCCCACAAGATTACTGGCCTATTGCTTTGACCAGTTGTTCATGTAAACTTTTAGAAAGAATGGTAAATATGTGCCTAATGTGGCTCTCAGAGTCAAAAAATTTAATTTCATCATCACAATTCGGATTTTGACGAGCTAGGAGTACTGCAGATCCAGTTGCATACCTAGAAAATTACATATTAACACCCTTTGCCCGTAAGCAAGCCGTCCTCGCAGTATTCTTTGACTTAGAAAAAGCTTACGATACTACCTGGAGATAACATATACTCCATCAACTATCCTCCCTCAAAATTATTGGTAACATGAGTGTATTTATCCAATCTTTCCTTCATAATCGCACCTTTCGTGTCCGAGTTGCCTCAATATGAAGGTGTCCCTCAAGGATGCGTTCTTAGCACCACCCTATTTCTTATTGCCATTAACAACATCATAGCTTCATTACCAATAGGTGTAAGATCATCCCTCTATGTAGATGATCTTGCCATCTATACCTCTGGGTCCTCCCCCTCAACACTCCAACAGATTATACAATATGCTATATCAAATATTTCTTCTTGGGCCACCTAATCATGGTTTCGGATTTTCAACTACTAAATCCTATTCAATTTTCTTCACCCGCTCCCAACAGTAACTGCACCCTTGCTTTATCTCTATGACACAATCTCCACCGACCCTTTGTACGACTTGTAATACCCTCCTCTCTGTACCCCACATTCTACTCTTCTGTCCTTGTTACACTGCTGCAAGAGCTACAGCTTTCCCTCACTTAAATCACCTATCTCGACCTTCCCACTTTAATGATATTCTTACAGAATCACCACATTTCCACTTAGGCAACATAATTTCCTTCCTACAACAAATACACATCCTCCATTTAATCTAATCCTTTGACTATAACTAATTGCTCTTTCCCTCTCCATAATTTGCCTTACCATCACCTTTACTATGCCGTCTACCTTTTAGATTAACATAGCACCATATGACCTTAGATGTCTGGCACTTGCTCCTTTTTGCATTAACTAACTATGAGAAAAATACAAAATAACTAGAAATGAATATGTAAGGATCCAAAGAGAAGAAAGAAACTTTGAAAGAAATGTAATAGAAAAACGTAAAATTTAACCAAAACTTTTCTATATATATATAAACGGAAGCATGAAAAACAGGGAGGGAGTAGACAAGCTGAAGGTAGAAAGCACAGTGTACGAAGATGCATTACAACAGGCTGGGGTGATAAATAAGAGCTTTCAGACTGTATTTACAAGACAAAGTGAATTTAAAAAGAATAATATTATAGCAAAGGAAAATTTAATGGAAAACATACAAGTAAACGTAATAGAAGTAAGAAAGCTGATGGAAAATCAAGATGTGAGAAAAGTGCCACGTCCAGATTGAGTGTCAAATTGGATAATGAAAGAATGCAGTAACCAGCTAGCAGGAAAGTTAATAGTATAATTGAGAGTTCGCTAAAGAAGAGCAGAGTAACGCTAGATTGAAAAAGAGCAAATATTTTGCCAATTCACAAAGAAGGCGATAAAGAAGAACCATCAAATTACAGACCAATATCATTAAGAAGTTAAAGTGGTAAAAATTCGAGAAAAAATAGTGAAGGACAGATGGTTGAAGTTTTGGAAAGACAAACACACTCTCAGGTGGTCAGTTTGGATTTAGAAGAGGAAGATCTTAATAACGAACTTACTAAGCTTTTACTCCCGAGTGATTGATGTGACACAGGAAAGAGAAGGGTGGGTTGATTGTATCTACTTGGACCTCAAGAAGGCTTTTGACAAGGTACCTCACAAGAGACTGTTCAGGAAACTAGAAAAAGTAGTAATAAAAGATCAGAAGTTAGAATGGTGCAGTGTTATAAGTGGAGTTCCTCAAGGATCAATATTGGCTCCAGTGATGTTCTTGTTCTATGTAAATGATATGACAGAGGGAGTGGATAGTTGTGAACAGTTATATAATATAAGTCTTTTTGCAGATGATGCCAAATTACTAAGAAAAAAAGAAAGTAAAGAAGATTATGAGCATTTACAAAAGGATCTAGATAAGATTCATTGATGGAGTAAACTATAGGAAATGGAGTTTAACGTTAAAAAGTGTAAAGTGCTGGAAATGGACAATAGTAGAATGAGATAGAGAGGAAAGTATTCAATGGAAAATGAATGGATAAAAAAAAAAAACGAAGCTCAAAAAAGATTTGGGAGTATGGATTAGATCATTTGTCACCTGAAAAACATATTAATAAAATCACAGGAAAAACACATCAGCTGCTGAGAAATATAAGAATGGCATTCAAATATGTGGATGAAGAGATGATTAAGAAATTGATAACATCATTGATTCGACCAAAGTTAGAATATGCGACAGTGATGTGGTCACCACATTAAAAAGTATGAAATAATGAAGTTGAGAGAATACAAGCAGCTACAAAAATGGCTCCAAGTCTGAGAGATATTCCATATGTTGAAAAATTGTCTAAGCTCAAACTATCAACCCTTGAGAAAAGAAGAGAAAGGGGAGACTTCAAAGCAGCGTATAGAGCATCAAAAGGTCTGGAAAAAATTGACAGAGAAGATCTGTTTGTATTGGATGACAGAAATGCAAGAGGACATGAGAAGAAACTGAAAAGGATTACATGCAAGAGGGACATTAAGAAATACAGTTTCCTATATAGAAGCCTGGAATAAGCTTGATGCATAAGTGATTAATGCAAGAAATATTTGATTTCAAAAGCAAATTGGATAATAGTAGATTTGGAGACAGGACAGTACGAGCATAGCTCTTTCCCTGTATATTACAACTAGGTAAATACACACACAAATAAATAAATAATGCACGCACACACACGTACACAAAAAAATAAGGTGAGATATTAGAACTATGGTCTGGAAGAGATCAAGGCATATTAGCAGCAAGGTGTGAGATATTAAGCTTGGGGACAGCTAGTAATAAGAGGCACTGAAGTGAAGGAAAGGTGGTTGGAGGCATCTGACTAAGCAAATCTGTGCATAGGAGTATCCGCAAAATAATTCATTCAACTTAGATGCATTCATATGTATGAACGTGATGTTATCTGTAGTGCTTATTGAGGAGCGTAGAAGTTGAAATGCAGGATAAGGACCAGATGAGTCAGAAGCTTAATAATCATAGCCAAGATGTGAGACCATTAGAATGGATTACAGAGCAGGTATTCAATGACCTTACCCCTCCCAGTGTACTAACCACACCTTACACCTGTGTCTAGCCTCGCCTCACTGATGCTGATGATGGAGGTGAAAGAGGAGGAGGATTAAGAAGGTGATTAAATAATCCTCCCAAACTAGGCAACTATAGACTATATAGTTCTGCTAGGGTTAACAAGAGAGCGCTACCCCTCTCACCAAGAAGCTGCTGTGAGCCAGGATTGAACTCGCAACCTTTAGGTAACGAGCCAAGCACTGTAGCACAGAGCCACCCAGCCCCCAAAAGAAGAGGAGGAGGTGCAAGAAGAGAAGGAGGGAGAGGAGGAGGAGGAGGAGTGAGTGAGTTAATGCTTAAAAAGTAAGCGCTGGAAATAAAAGGTCATATAGTGCTTTGTTAAGCTAAAAAGCAGATGGCTAAGTAAAGGGATAACAGCAAGGCTAAGTATGGGAACAGAAAGAGCGGTTAGTTATAGTGAAATGGTTAGATCAAATGGTAGATGTGGGTTTGTCAAAGAACAGCAAAATCAGAGCTATAGTGGAATTTAGAGCCATCAGTAAAAACAAAAGTGCAATTGGCATGAGCAGAAAAGTGTTCAAGAAAAAAGGATCATATATGTTAAGTTAGTGTATCAGACTTGGAAGAACAAAGATAGAGAGAAGGCAGCACAGGTAATTTCTATAGAAGAGGACATTTTTTGGGAAAGAAAATTGTAATATTGGAAGGAAAGATAAGTGGTGTAAGAAAAAGGGATGCGCTGAGAGAGAGAAACATGTTGGAAGTCACTGAGATGGGCTTCTTGTCTAGCTTCTTTGTATGTTAGGCCATGATTGAAGCAGAGGGTAGCAACCTAATTTAACAAGGATTCAATGAGGATCCAGGAGGTAAAGGATAACCAAGAAGGGATTGTGTGGCAGATGCAGCTGAAGGGGCGGGAGGGAAAAAGTGAGAAAAGTGTGAAGTGGGAGGGAGAAGGAAAGATGCAGGAGGTGTAGGACTAGGGAGACAGGGTAGGGGAGTACGGGGAAGGTCACGGGGTGGCAGATGAACTTGTTTTATTTTCTATATTTGAAGATTAACTTACCCGTAGATAATGATTTAGACACAACAGGTTTTTGTTTTTAAAAATTGTGATCAACTCATATATAATGTCAAATTATATGTTAGCATATTGCAATAACTATTACCTATTCTTCATCATTTTTTTTTCTCTTTACACATCCACATACTAATCATAGGATACTTGAATAAATAACCTTCAGAGGATTAGAATACCCATCAATAGACAAATTTTCAAGGTTTATACCATTAGCTGCATACAATATGCATTTCAAAAGTATTTAATTAATAACAATGTTGGTAGATAACTCACCAAGAGGCTGATGGAACTGAAGAAATTGCATTCTCTGCAGCCTGCTGAGTCCCCCTTGCCTTACAATGTTTGTGGCAGCTTTATTTCACTCCAATAGACAATTGCATCACTTTTCTATGCCCCACAACCCACCACACTGTCAATTTACTTCCCTGATTTATTGATATAATGCTAGCTTACTACAAGTTCATATCATATGTCAAGTCCTCTTTACGAATACAGTGATATTAAAAAGTGTTTCCTGGTGAACTTGGATGGAGTAGGCAGTAGACACCTGCCCCCCGGTGGAATACTCCAGGAGAGGTACTTACGGAGATGTAGGCAGTGCTGCAAACTGAGTGATTCCCCGTGTTCTCTCTTCACGGTTCCCTTAGTGTCTCATTTACACAAGAGAGCAGCTGCCCTCTAAAGACAACTTCTTCTACTACCTACATAACATTACTACACCTTACACTTTTACACTCTTCAAATCAAAATTTAAAATGGCGTTACCACACCCAGCCTCGGAGTCCCCATCTGGGGAGGGGACCACAAATGTCCCCAGGTCGGACTGCCCCTTTGCTGACGACCTTGGGTGTCTTGACACTTCCTCTAATACTTTTACTCTCAATTTCTGCAACATTCGTGGCCTTAGATCTAATTTCCAATCTGTGGAACACCATCTCTCCTCCACTAAACCTCATCTTCTCTTCCTAACTGAAACACAGTTGTCTGTGACTACTGACAGCAGCCCTTTCTCTATTCCTTCCTACTTTCTCTATCCTCATTTTCAATCCAAAGCTGGCTGTTGCGCATATGTGCGTAACGACATTACTTGCTCTTGTGCCCACAATCTTGAATCTTCAGAATTTTCTACCATCTGGCTAAGACTTCAATGTCACTCTCTAACTAAATTCATCTGTGCTGTACATCTCTCACCTAATTCCTCTGACTATGTAAAATTCTTTGACTATTTGACTTCCAAAGTGGAGTACATCCTATCTCACTTTCCTTATGCT
The DNA here is from genome assembly GCA_029783475.1 of Metacarcinus magister. NCBI lineage: Eukaryota > Metazoa > Arthropoda > Malacostraca > Decapoda > Cancridae > Metacarcinus > Metacarcinus magister. The sequence goes on along the minus strand of JAPQNM010000017.1, from coordinate 1,121,159 downwards.
GAGATCTCCATTTTAGGGGATTTCAATGTTCACCACCAGCTTTGGCTTTCATCTTCTTTCACTGCTGACCAACCTGGTGAACAAACCTTCAACTTTGCTATCCTTCATGACCTAGAGCAGCTAGTGCAGTTCCCTACCTGTATCTCTGACCGCCTTGGAGACACGCCCAACATTCTTGATCTTTTCCTAACTTCCAACCCTTCAGCTTACTCTGTTAAACTTTCCTCTCCGTTGGGCTCCTCCGACCACAATCTTATTTCTGTTACCTGTTCTATCGCCCCAGTGCAGCCTCAGGACCCGCCTAAGCAGAGGTGCTTCTGGCATTTCAACTCTGCTAAGTGGGAGGACCTAAAGCAGTACTATTCTGATTTTCCTTGGGATGATTATTGCTTCCATGTCATAGATCTTTCTCTTTGTGACAAGTGCATAACAGAAGTGATTATCTCTGGCATGGAGCTATGCATTCCTCACACTTTCTCTAATACTAAAGCTAAAAAGCCCTGGTTTAATAACTCTGCTTGTTCTCGTGCTGTCAATGATAGAGAGGCAGCTCACAAACGGTACCGTAGCCATCCATCTGCTGAAACTCATGCCCTTTATATTTCTGCCCGTAATCATGCCAAATCTATTCTCCAACTTACTAAAAACTCTTTCATTAATAGAAAATGTCAAAGTCTTTCCAACTCTAACTTTTCTCGTGATTTTTGGCATCTAGCCAATAATATCTCTAACAATTTTACTTCTTCATCTTTCCCTCCTTTACTTCAACCAAATGGCCCCACAGCTGTCTCTTCTTTCTCTAAAGCTGAACTCTTTGCTCAAACCTTTGCTACCAACTCTATTTTGGATGATACTGGGCATATTCCTCCTACTCCTCCACCCTCTGACTACTTGATCCCTAAAATTAAAATTACTTATTATGACGTTTTCCAGGCCCTCTCTGGCCTTCATTCTTGGAAGGCTTACAGTCTGGATGGAGTCCCTCCTGTTGTTCTCAAAAACTGTGCTTCCAAACTCGCTCACCGCCTGGTCAAACTCTTTCGTCTGTGTCTCTCTACTTCTACCTATCCTTCTTGCTGGAAGTTTGTTCACATTCAACCTGTCCTTAAAAAAGGTGACCGCTCCAATCCTTCTAACTACTGCCCTATAGCTTTGATTTCCTGCCTTTCTAAAGCCTTTGAGCCTGTCCTTAAGAAGATGATAATGAGGCATCTATCAGCTCACAACCTTCTCTCTGATTGCCAGTATGGTTTCTGTAAAGGCCGATCTACTGGTGATCTTGCTTTCCTAACTGAATCTTGGTCATCCTCTTTTAGGGACTTTGGTGAAACCTTTGCTGTCGGCCTTGACATATTGAAAGCCTTAGATAGAATCTGACATAAATCTTTAATTTCTAAACTACCCTCCTACAGATTCTATCCTTCTCTCTGTACCTTCATCCCCAGTTTCCTTTCTGACTGTTCTATTGCTGCTGTAGTGGACAGTCACTGTTCTTCTCCTAAAACTATCAACAGTGGTATTCCTCAGGGTTCTGTCCTATCACCCACTCTCTTTCTATTATTCATCAATGATCTCCTATGCTGATGACACCACCTTGCATTTTTCAACGTCGTACAACAGACGCCCAAACCAACAAGAATTAAATGACTCAAGGCGAGATGCTATAGAGCGCTTAACTTCTGATCTTTCACTAGTTTCTGATTGGGGCAGAGCAAACCTGGTTTTGTTCAATGCCTCAAAAACTCAATTTCTACAACAATCTACTCGATATAACCTTCCAGATAACTATCCCTCTCTTCTTCAGTGTCACTCAACTTCCCCTCTCCTCCACATTAAACACACTCGGTCTATCCTTTACTAAAAATCTAAACTGGCAATTTCATATCTCTACTCTTGCTAAATCAGCTTTAAAGAAGATAGGTGTCCTATGGCAATCTGCATCCACTTTTCTCTCCCTCTCAGCTGCTTGCTCTGTACAGGGGCCTTATCCGCCCATGTATGGAGTATGGCTTTTATGTCTGGGGGGAGGCTCAACTCATACAGCACTACTAAACAGGGTGGAGTCTAAAGATTTTTGTCTAATCAGCTCTCCTCTAACTGACTGTCTTGATTCTTTAAGTCATCGCCGTAATGTTGCATCTTTATCTATCTTCTACCGCTATTTTCATGCCGACTGCTCTTCTGAACTTGCTAACTGCACTGCATGCCTCCCCCCCTCCCGTGGCCTTGCTGCACAAGACTTTCTACTTCTTCTCATCCCTATTCTGTCCATATTCCTAATGCAAGAGTTAACCAGTATCTTCACTCTTTCATCCCTTACACTGGTAAATTCTGGAACTTTCTTCCTTTGTCTGTTTTTTCACCTACCTATGACTTAAACTCTTTCAAAAGAGAAGTGTCAAGACACCTCTCACACTAAATTGGACTTCCCCCCCCATGTCTATATTTCTCCTACTAACAACCAGTAACTGGAGGTTCAGTCACCAGTACCACACTCTGTACAATTTGCTCCTCACTTAACACATGGCAATCATGCAACTGAGTACTTCCTGCACCAGATGTTGCACTCACAGGTGCTGGCTGGTAAAGGCATGCAGAGCCAGTACTTAGTGTTAGGTGCCTCACTTTGCTGGCCTGGCTGGAAGAAGGTAAAGGCATCTCCTGGTCTGCTTCAACTGTCTCATGACATTCTTCACTGGCACCCAAGTGACAGTTCTCTGTTCCATCCACTGTGGCACTGGTGATCAGCACATTTGAAGGTAAGCGACACCCATCTGTAGTCAAGGAGTCATTTGTCACCTTAAAAACACTAGAATTGCCAATGTGGTGGGGGGATGGGGCAGAGGTGGGTGGAGCAGTGGGCACCAGGTACTCTGCAGCCAAGGGTGCCTCAGCAGCTGTCAAAGAGAAGTTGGAGATTCTCTGAGGAAGAAAAACAGTGGACTGTCTAGCAACATCTGAGTGGGTGACAGCAGCAGCCTGGAGCGTGAGTTCTGATGCCATAACAGGAACCACACTATGCACCACTTTGGTCCTGAATCCAGGCACTTGGGCTGGGCACTGTTTATTCATTTCAGTCTTCAGCCTGGATGCTGTTCTTTCTTTCACTATGATTTTAAGCCCCTCACTATTCCCTTGCAGCCCTGAATTAGCAGCCAGCACATGGCCTGACCCACACATTGGTTCGCTGGCCCTTAACACATCCTTGCTCCCAGGTTCAAATTTCAATTGAGGCTCAACAACTGTGTGTGATGTGAACTGTGGTAGCAGAACCTCCCTGGCCTCCTCTATCCTGCTGTGACGTAACTCCTTTTTAGTCAAAGTGAGAGGAGGTCCATCTTGGGGCTGGTCCTCCTGGTCTTCTTGAGAGAGAGTGTGGGATAGCAGGTGGGCCTTCAGTTCCTCAGTGGAGGAGCAGTGGGTAACACAGTACTGGCATTTGACAGTGCCTCGAGGTAAGTGACTTTTCTCATGACGAACCAAGTTTACTTTCTGATGGAATTTCTGAAGAGAAAAGGGAAAAAATTGGAGCAATAATGCAAGTTGCTGGTGTTATTTATCCCTTTGCAAAATAGGCTAACTTTGCAACATTAAGTTAGAGCAATTGAACATACTGATACAGTTCTACAATTAAAAACATGGCATATGCCAAGATTTAACAAAACAAATGCCATAACATACTAACATAATTTTTCCCATTGCTTACACCAATTAAACCAATGCTGAATCAAAATTGGAATAAATCTGCCTCCAAGTGCATTTTCACCATGAATCAAATCAAACCAAAGTTTTGGCATTCTAACTTTCTTTCCTTCATAACTCATTTCAGAATTACATTCTTAGAATTTAGAATTTCCATTATTTCCATTTTCTGCTTCAATTAAAAATCTGTCCCTATGAATCCAGAAATTCTGAATATATATGTAGGGTGTGTATGATACATAAGAGCAAAGAGGCCTTTGGTAGTGAGGTGATGAGCCGCCAATTTGCAAGAGGTGGCAGGCAGATATTGGCTGGATATGCACTTATTCCATTACTCCATGAAGCCACCTCTCACTGCCTTCCAATACATGGCTATGTTAACAGACAATGCCATCTCCTCGCTAGGCAGGTCCTTCTACAATTAAGCTAAACCACAAAGCACTGGTGAGGCTGTTGAGCCATTTTCAGCATTTTGTCATTTGATTTTAGGATTGTGTATATAGTTGAGAACATTTCAAACTCATGACAGCTCCATCACACGGGTATCACGCTTATGGCAAGTGATTATTTATAATTTCTTGCCTAAAGTTATTGTTATTCATAATCTTTCACAACAAAATTTGATATATTCAGTGATTGATTATGCAAGCCCTGCCTGGACCTCTACCCTCACTGAGACGCATCTCAACACCCTACAGACTTTACAGAACAAAGCCTTACAGACCACCAACACCACGCATCAAAGTCTTCAAGGTTAAATACCACCTTGACATGAAAGACACACAACTCCCACTACACTACATGGCACACCACCCTCAAACAACATCTAGCACACATTATCCTACACGAATTTCATCATCACTACCACTTTGTCTTCCCCAAAGCAGGCTCCAGAAGCATATTCACACCCAGATCACCCACCAGACATCCATCCTTCTGAATCCCCCTTTCCCTGAGAGGACAGAGTCCACGTAGACAGGTTGCTGTATGGACACCAACCAACTCTTCTGAGCTATCACAAAAGACTCGATGAGTCCATTGCAGATGCCTGTCCAGGATGCAATACATCATCTCACATAATCAAACATATTACAGAGGACTGGACTGCAAATAATTACATGCATCAACAACACAAGAAACACTCCATGAAGACTTTGAGTAAACCCAGTCAAGGCCATGGCCTGTCTAAGGAGCTCGAGGCTGTTCGGCCAGCGAGTTGCAGGAATAATGACAACAACATCCTGGCTGACTGAATTGTCCTCTCATACAACTTGAGTTGTTAATACTAACACATTTAGAACTCTGACCTTGTTGCAGTACTTGCAGCTGAACCGCTTGATGTTGAGGTGAATGAGGCTGTGTACCTCAAGAGACTTGTGAGTTTTGAACAGCTTATGACAGGTGTGGCATGGCAGTGAAGGTGGTATATGGACTGCTTGGTGTTGGCGCAACAGGTCACGCCGATGGAACCCTTTACCACAAGTGTCACAGTTCAGTGTCTTCCCACTTGACTGTCCTGGAAATATCATCAGTCACCAACACATTATGGTTTAGGACCATCATCATCATCATCATCTTTATTATCATCACTGTTTGTAACCTCACTTCCCGTGCTAACCTAACCTATTAATATTAATATTAATAATAATAATAATAATAAAAATAATAATAATAACAATAATAATATCCTGCCATCATTTAGCCAATCCTGTGTGTTCAGATGGGGAAGCATGTTGTCCCTATTTTCGCATAGAAATCCAGGCCACACAGACCGTTAGGGTGAGTTCATAAAGAAAGCAAGTTTATCTACGCTGGCTAATGGCGCCGATCCGTGCCAAGAATTAAACCAAATAAAAAATGTAGAATCGCATAGAAGAAATGGGTTCCAGCGTGTCATAACAGTGAAGAATGATTGCACGTGATATAAGTGGATGGAAAGCAGTGGTAAATGCCTTGATGACCCTTGACAAGGTTCCTGCACTTCTGGTGTGACCCTTGGATCATATCAGGTGTGGGGAGGAAGAGAGCATGAGTGAAATATGAAATGACAGAGGTAAACCCTGGGACCCTGTTGTGAATAGGACTCTCACTCTCACCCCCTTGTGGAAGAAAAGCTGAGGGTAGGGATGATGAAGGTGAAGACTAGACGAGTGGGAAAGGCAAAGACAGTTCTGAAAATTAGTTTAACAAAAACAAGAAAATTATGGAATACCAGGAGAGGATTTCAGACGAGTGGAATGTGGTGGGGGGGGGGAGAGGGAGAGAGAGAGAGGGAGAGAGAGAGAGAGAGAGAGAGAGAGAGAGAGAGAGAGAGAGAGAGAGAGAGAGAGAGAGAGAGAGAGAGAGAGAGAGAGAGAGAGAGAGAGGAATGGCAGCTGTTTACGAGTGCAGTGGTTGGGTGTACAGAGAAGGTGTGTGGTATGAGAAGAGTGGGAGGTGGGGTGAGAAAGGGGAGTGAATGGTGGTATGAAACTATAATGGTGACTGTAGCAGAAAAGAGGCATGTCCATGAAGGATGAGGAGTTATATGAAAAGATAAAGGAAAAGATAAATCAAGCTAAAATGGGGTGAGCATATTGCAAAATTGAATAGAGATGAAAGATGGAGTAGGAAGATGACTGAAAACTTCCATGAGAATAAGATGTTCTGGAAAGAAGTAAAGAGGACAAGGAAGGGAACATCTGGAAAATAAGAAAGGGTGAAGACAGAAGATGGCAAAATGTTGGCTGAAAAGGGAAGCAGTTAGGAGAGATGAGCTAAGTATTTTGAAGGACTATTAAATGCAGTGTAAGATAGAGATGCTGAGATTGTTGCAGTGGGAAGGGAAAATGGAGTGAAGGTGCTTGGAGGGTTGAATAAGGCACATATCACGAATAGGAAGTAATAATGATGGTAAAGGATAGGAAAGCAGGAGAAACTGCATGGTTGGATGTTTTTTTTTCTTTTTTTCTTGAGCCTATGGCGCCGGTAGGCTAGATGAAGGCTATTTGAATGGTCGACCTCCAACAAGTAGCGCATGTTAGATTTTTGGTTACTAGTATTTTTTCCTAATACCCTTGTGGAGTTATCCTTGTGGCAATGTTACTACTATGACTCTAAATAAAATATGCCAAACATTCAATCGTAAATCCACAAACACTTTAATTACACGGTATTTCATTTAACATAATGAAGAGATGAAGACACATGTGATAAACCTACCATGAGCAGAACGCAGATGTGTGGTGAGGCTGCGGCGGTTGGCCAGCTGAGTGCCACACACGCTGCAAGTGTGCAAGATGTCCTCTTTGGTCTGTGATGTCTCCTTCACCTCAGCCTCAATGCTGCATGTGTGACGATTAAGACTCTCCTGGGAATAATAACCATTGCCATAAACAAAACATATTATTTTTGCTGCGGTTCAGCATTGCACTGTACCAATATCATGCAAGTTAGCATATTTCCCAAATAATTAGGCACTCTTTTTCCCAGAAAAATGTACTCAAATATCACACTAAAAGATCAAGATCAGCTGATGGGAGCTGATTTATTGCCATAGCTTAGACTATGGATGTGAGGTTTATGGGGTAGCCTCACCTTCTCTCTTCTATATATTGGATGTAATTCACAGCTATTAGTATAGCCTTGGAAGCTTTCAAGTCCTCCCAAGTCACAGCCCTTCAGGCAGAATCCTCCCTATCCTCACTGTCACACAGACGCTCCACCCTCCTTGTCCGCACCTACACCAAACTTGCATCCTCCCCCAGCTGCCACGCTCTCCACTCCCTCCTCCTCTGACAGAGTAGAGCACCACTTTTGGCCCACTACCATATCTAGCCCACACGTCTTTTGTAGAGAGAGCCCTCTCCTACTTTACCTCCCTCTGGGTGACGCCCCCCTTTTTCTCACTCGAGAAGACTTCTCTTTTGGGCCCTTAGTTTCCTCTCTCTTCCTTGATTTCCTTGTTACTTAACACACACACACACACACCCACAATGGTCAAAAGCTCCTCCTGCACACCCGATACTACAACTCCCTACGACCTACGCATATACACCGACGGCTCCTGCCTCCCAGTACTTCCTTCCATCGGGGCTGCAATTTATATTCCACTTCATTCCACTGCCACCGCCACCGCCTGGAGGCTGCCGGCCTCTGTCTCCATTCTGACGGCAGAACTCTTTGCCATCAAAGAGTGCCTCAGGTTTGCCACCACACTCACACCCCTTTGCTCAATCACGCTCTTCTCAAACTCCCTCACAGCCCTCCAACTCATCCAGTGTCACCGCCCTAGAACACACCACTCCCTCTGCTTCATCATTCACAACCTTCTTCTCTAACTGTCCTCTTCTGGCTTTTCAATCCACCTTCAGTGGGTCCCCTCACACGTGGGCGTTATGGGGCAACACAGTGGCTGATAAAGCGGCAGTGGAGACACACTCCCACCCTTTCCCCTCCCTACTGACCACACTGACTTTCTGACTAACCTCCACACAGCCTGCAAACTACACTGAGACACAGATCTAACAGACGCCCTACAGCACACCTCACTTGGACGCATCAGACAAGACACACGGCCACAGAAGTACTTAAGGTATAAACCTACTATCTTCATATCTAAGTATGGCTGTGAAAATAACATCCTACTTACATAGCAGCTGCAGCCTGCCCTCTAAAGACAACTTCTTCTACTACCTACATAACATTACTACACCTTACACTTTTACACTCTTCAAATCAAAATTTTAAAATGGCTTCACCACACCCAGCCTCAGAGTCCCCATCTGGGGAGGGGACCACAAATGTCCCCAGGTTGGACTGCCCCTCTGCTGACGACCTCGGGTGTCTTGACACTTCCTTTAATACTTTTACTCTCGATTTCTGCAACATTCGTGGCCTTAGATCTAATTTCCAATCTGTGGAACACCATCTCTCCTCCACTAAACCTCATCTTCTCTTCCTAACTGAAACACAGTTGTCTGTGACTACTGACAGCAGCCCCTTCTCTGTTCCCTCCTACTTTCTCTATCCTCATTTTCAATCCAAAGCTGGCTGTTGCGCATATGTGCGTAACGACATTACTTGCTCTCGTGCCCACAATCTTGAATCTTCAGAATTATCTACCATCTGGCTAAGACTTCAATGTCACTCTCTAACTAAATTCATCTGTGCTGTATATCTCTCACCTAATTCCTCTGACTATGTAAAATTCTTTGACTATTTGACTTCCAAAGTGGAGCACATCCTATCTCACTTTCCTTATGCTGAGATCTCCATTTTAGGGGATTTCAATGTTCACCACCAGCTTTGGCTTTCATCTTCTTTCACTGACCAACCTGGTGAACAAACCTTCAACTTTGCTATCCTTCATGACCTAGAGCAGCTAGTGCAGTTCCCTACCCGTATACCCGACCGCCTTGGAGACACGCTCAACATTCTTGATCTTTTCCTAACTTCCAACAGTTCAGCTTACTCTGTTAAACTTTCCTCTCCGTTGGGCTCCTCTGATCACAATCTTATTTCCATTACCTGTCCTATCACTCCAGTGCAGCCTCAGGACCCACCTAAGCAGAGGTGCTTCTGGCATTTCAACTCTGCTAAGTGGGAAGACCTGAGGCAGTACTATTCTGATTTTCCTTGGGATGATTATTGCTACCATGTCAGAGATCCTTCTCTGTGTGCCGAGCGAATAACAGAGGTGATTATCTCTGGCATGGAGCTATACATTCCTCATACTTTCTCTAATACTAAAGCTAAAAAGCCCTGGTTTAACTCTGCTTGTTCTCGTGCTGTCAATGATAGAGAGGCGGCTCACAAACGGTACCGTAGCCATCAATCTGCTGAAACTCATGCCCTATATATTTCTGCCCGTAATCATGCCAAATCTATTCTCCAACTTACTAAAAACTCTTTCAATAGAAAATGTCAAAATCTTTCCAACTCAAACTCTTCTCGTGATTTCTGGCATCTAGCCAATAATATCTCTAACAATTTTACTTCTTCATCTTTTCCTCCTTTAATTCAACCAGATGGCCCCACAGCTGTCTCTTCTTTCTCTAAAGCTGAACTCTTAGCTCAAACCTTTGCTACCAACTCTACTTTGGATGATACTGGGCATATTCCTCCTACTCCTCCACCCTCTGACTACTTCATCCCTAAAATTAAAATTCTTTATTATGACGTTTTCCAGGCCCTCTCTGGCCTTGATTCTCGGAAGGCTTACGGTCCGGATGGAGTCCCTCCTGTTGTTCTCAAAAACTGTGCTTCCGAACTCGCTCACTGCGTGGTCAAACTCTTTCGTCTGTGTCTCTCTACTTCTACCTATCCTTCCTGCTGGAAGTTTGTTCACATTCAACCTGTCCCTAAAAAGGGTGACCGCTCCAATCCTTTTAACTACCGCCCTATAGCTTTGATTTCCTGCCTTTCTAAAGCCTTTGAATCTGTCCTTAACAAGAAGATAATGAGGCATCTATCAGCTCACAACCTTCTCTCTGATTGCCAGTATGGTTTCCGTAAAGGCCGATCTACTGGTGATCTTCTTGCTTTCCTAACTGAATCTTGGTCATCCTCTTTTAGGGACTTCGGTGAAACCTTTGCTGTCGGCCTTGACATATCGAAAGCCTTCGATAGAGTCTGGCATAAATCTTTAATTTCTAAACCACCCTCCTACGGATTCTATCCTTCTCTCTGTACCTTCATCTCTAGTTTCCTTTCCGACCGGTCTATTGCTGCTGTAGTGGACGGTCATTGTTCTTCTCCTAAAACTATCAACAGTGGTGTTCCTCAGGGTTCTGTCCTATCACCCACTCTCTTTCTATTATTCATCAATGATCTCCTAAATCTGACTCAATGCCCTATCCACTCCTATGCTGATGACACCACCTTGCATTTTTCAACGTCATACAACAGACGCCCAACCCAACAAGAATTAAATGACACAAGGCGAGATGCTATAGGACGCTTAACTTCTGATCTTTCACTTGTTTCTGATTGGGGCAGAGCAAACCTAGTTTTGTTCAATGCCTCAAAAACTCAATTTCTACAACTATCTACTCGACATAACCTTCCAGATAACTATCCCCTCTTCTTCAATGACACTCAACTTCCCCTCTCCACCACATTAAACACACTCGGTCTATCCTTTGCTAAAAATCTAAACTGGCAATTTCATATTTCTACTCTTGCTAAATCAGCTTCCAAGAAGTTAGGTGTCCTATGGCGTCTGCGTCCATTTTTCTCTCCCTCTCAGCTGCTTGCTCTGTACAGGGGCCTTATCCGCCCATGTATGGAGTATGGCTCACATGTCTGGGGGGGGCTCAACTCACACAGCTCTTTTAAACAGGGTGGAGTCTAAAGCTTTTCGTCTCATCAACTCTCCTCCTCTAACTGACTTTCTTGATTCTTTAAGTCACCGCCGCAATGTTGCATCTTTATCTATCTTTTACCGCTATTTTCATGCTGACTGCTCTTCTGAACTTGCTAACTGCATGCCTCCCCCCCTCCCGCGGCCTCGCTGCACAAGACTTTCTACTTCTTCTCATCCTTATTCTGTCCATCTTCCTAATGCAAGAGTTAACCAGTATCTTCACTCTTTCATCCCTTACACTGGTAAACTCTGGAACTCTCTTCCTTTGTCTGTTTTTCCACCTGCCTATGACTTGAACTCTTTCAAGAGAGGAGTGTCAAGACACCTCTAATGTTAACTGGATCTCCACCCCTTGATTCTATTCTCCTACTGTCCTCTTTACAGGGTCTGGCGACAAGCGGGATTTTCTTTTTTACTTATTTCTGTTTTCCCTTAGCTATTACCCTTTTAATATATAAATATATATATATATATATATATATATAAAAAAATAAATAAATAAATAATAATAATAATAATAATAATAATAATAATAATAATAGTGCTGAAAAGTAGAAAACATACTCTTATAATCAAGTGCTGGTTAAAGGCTTCTTTTATTTTCTCAAAACACAGTGCCTTTCTCTTCCATCCTCCATCCTCCTTTCCTGCAACACTCACCTTCCTGTAGTAGGAGCGGCGACATGACTTGCAGGAGTATGGTGGAGGACCATGCACTGCTGCATGTCTGTTGAGTGCCTGGACGGATCGAAATGTAGTACCACATTGGTCACACTGTTGCTCCACCTCACACACATGCACCTCTGTAAATGAAAATTAACTAAAAAAAACAGTTTTAAAGTCATTATCAATCTATCTTGTAAAAAGTATATGATGGTTGAGCTCCTGCTATGCTACCAATTCTGTATACTGACTTTGTATATAATTAAATATCATATGCTATAGCAGAGCATCCTTATCAATAACGTCATAGGAGCAAATATTCAACTATTACACTGGTGGCATGTCGAGATATTAACCAACTCAGAAAAAGACTAAGAATGCTTTGTCTCCTGCCTTCATCTCCAATCACATGGTACCAACGCATATTGTTTCCTGCACCTTAGGCAGCATCTAGTAATTTTGTGCAGCGCTATTGCATTCCTGAGCCTCCCACAATATCTACTGTTCAACCCCTACGTCATCCTGTTGCCCCCTACAGTGTCCGTTGTTTTGGATGTGCTTTCTGCCTTTCATTCTCCTTCATCCTTCCTTGTGGTTGTTTCTCCAAGCTGTGTTCCTGCCTTGCACATCTGTCATTGGCCTTTACACCTGTTTTGAAGTGTGTTTCTGCCTTGTGCACTCTTCTTTGCCTTCTGCTGGCGTTTTAAGCTTCTCTTGGCACCTGCAATGTCTTTGTTGTGCACTTGCCTGCATGCTGCAACAGTGCACTACTTTCACTAGTGCCTTTATCCTAATTATACGGGCATTGTTTTCCAGTAATGCCTCGTGTGAGTGAATGAGTTAATGCAAATAATTTAACCACCAGACATTAGAGGTCTAAAGGGCATATAACTTGAGGTTCATAGATAAAGAGTAGCTAGTGGAGGTCATTTCTATGGAAGCAAAAACAAAGGATATTCTAATGGAGAATAGATATCATTAGATAATTAAGGAAAGAAAATGAATGAGTTGTGATAATGGTAGAAATAAGAATACGTACTTGGATCATGAAGGCCAAAGGGATCAGAAGTAACAGGTGAGGAAGTAAGGTTCAGGTTTGGTTTTAAGATAGATGGTACTAACAATACAACCATTAACCTGTAAAATTTCTAACAAAAACATGCATCATTTGTTGTATTGATGTAAAGTCTGTTAAAAAAAGAGGCAATATTTGGGCAGAAAGGATAATCAAAAAGTGATTTTGTGGTAGATGTAGCTGAAGGAATGGGTGGGAACGAGGTGTAAAAGGATGAGGGAAGGTGGAGGAGGTGTAGGACTAAGGGGAGGAGGTAGGGGGAAGTCAGGGGAAGGTCATGGGTTGGGGATGAACTTCTGCTGGAACATAGAGGGTCGTATCTGAAGTTCAATGTGATGAGAAGAAGTGAGACATCAATGAAAGGTTTTGCTATAAAGTCTTCTATCTCAGAGATGGTACCACTTGGGGAAAGAGGAGAGAAGACAGTGGGAGTAAAAGTTTTCTTGGTAGGAGGCTGCAGGGAAGACATTTTAGTGGCTAAAGATGTAGCAGGATAAGTCGATGGTTTTGGAGAAGTACAGGAGTGACACTTGGCACTTTGTATATGAATATGAAGTGGGAGGGGAGCAAGGTTCAAAGTTGAAGAAGTAGAAGTTAAGGTGTCCAGGTTTAGTAAAGAAAAATTATTACTCACTGGCACTGAAGGAGCTACAGGAGAGGTGAGATAAATAGAATGGGAAGAGGCAAGAGAGGGAGTAATAACAGTGGAAGTGGTAATAGGATTAACTGTATTAGATGAAGAAGGAACAAAAGCAGTGGGAAAGGAAGAGGTATGAGTGGAGGAAAGAGGATGGAATTCAGTAGAGGGAAAGGTAATGCTACTTGTGGTTAGCAGTGATGCGCTGAGAGAGAGGAACCTGTTGGAAGGCACTGAGACAGGCTTCTTGTCTAGCTTCTTTGAGTGTTAGGCCATGTTTGAAACGGAGGGCTACGATTCAAATTTGTAAACATCATATTCTTGGGTGCAGTTTGCACAAATGTACTTTGTTTAAGGGCAGTTTGTATGGGGTATGTCCAGGTGAGATGGTGGTTCTACAGTATTTTGCTAGATATCCGAATCTTCAGCAGTTTTGGCACTAACAGGGGGAGGAATGTAAGGTTGAAACTTTCAGAAAGTTCCACCTATGTCTGGAAGATCTTATCCTTTGAATGTAGTTTTTACATTATTTGCTGGGTACTTACAAGAGCCACGAGGATTAATGATAAAGCAGGACATATGAGCAATATCATGTTTGTCTGCAATCAGTTCAAAGAGATCAGAAGAGCAGTCGGATCAACTGACACCCACTGGGCAGATGTCATGAGGTATGAGGACGGTACCCATACTAGTATTGAGTTGACTACAAATCCGCTGGCCCGAATTCCATTCCGGACGAAGGCAGCCGGTGCACAGCTCACCCAGCTGTTCATCATCCCAAATGGGTTGGTAGATAAAGGGGTACCTAGGAAAACCTGGGGTTCTGAGTCATTTATGAATAGGCGAGATGTCATGTCGTGTGAGGAAGGTTTCCATTCCCACCTGTCTTTGGATGCATTATTTTATATTGAAAAGTGTTTTATGAGTAGGGACCATAAGCCGGGATATATAAGTATTTGTTCCATTGGCGAGAACCAAAGATAAAAGAAAGCGATTAGAGATAGTGGATGGAGACCAGTTTTCTGGAAAAAAAGTGAGTCATACACCAAAAAATATGGTCCTTCCACAATTTATTTTTATTGAGCAGGGATTACTCTGGTGAATCCATGTTGATGACAATGCTATTTGATGTAGGAAATGTCATGTGTAACTGGAAGTTTTCTTACGTTCAACCTGTTCCTAAGAAACCCTAAAAACCACTAAAATCCTTTAAACTACTAACATGGTTTGACTTCCTTCATTTTCCTAAGGCTTTCATTCAATCTTCAACAGAAAGGTTCTCAAAGCTAAATTACAGTCTCTTGACTATTTTTCATGATTTTCTTATGCTACATAATATCCTAGAACCATAGAAGAATTGCATGGTAACATTTACAAGCAATATGAGGAATCCTTGATGTCACAGAGCTTATCTCTTTCCTGACACGTACCTATAAACATTAGCTGCATGTCATTGTCCCCCCATAATACCAGACCATCCCTTTTGATAATCACCAGAATGCTTACAAAGCTGTTTTTTCCAAAAAGAAATCAATAAAAATAATGACAGCAGTAAGAAGAAAAAACTGATATTACAAGAAAAGAGTACGAGAAAAGTAAAAAAGAGGAGAGGAAAGAGGAAGATAAAAAAAATAGAGAGCAAATGAGGAGAAAGATACAAGACAACAAGAGGAAGAAAAAGAATAAAACTAAAGAAGAGAAAAAAAAGGAAGAAGAAAGGGAGCTGAAAACTCATTAAAGGCCAAAAGCAATCTTAGGCTGCATAAGCATCTCTAAATTCAACAGTAAGCACTGCTAGATAAGTAAGGTTGAGCAGGGGAGGACTTGAACAAGCAGGAAGGGAGAGGTAGCCTTTCAAAATGATGATGATGATGATGATGATGATGATGATGATGACGATGACAATGACGATGAAGACAAATATAAAATAAAACCAAGAAGAGACCAACTCTGCATTTAAATTGCCATAATTGTATATATTCATATATCTACTCACCAAAGCCAACACGGGTCTGGAATCTGTGATTACACCCCGAGCATTTGAAGGGGTGGGTGTGGGTGTGGTGGTGGGTGCGGAAGGCTGTGGCATCAGTGAACTCTTTGCCACAGTCCTCACATGCTACACGGCCAAGGGAGGACAGCTGGTGGCTCTGGGGTGTGTGGAGTGTACACAAACAAGGAATATAAATGGTCAGCATGGATATGTTAAGGCATAAGCTCTTTTCCCTCATTCTTTTCAGATGCATGTCACTAGTTGAGTGTTAGATGACCTGACATATGATTGTATAGCAATGAATGCATCGGATTCGTAAATGATAAGTGGAAAGTGATAAGACTTATCTATCAAGCTGAACAGGTGTCAAGTAAATTGTGCTTATAAAGACAGCAATAATGACAGTAATACAATTTTCTGTGTATGAGATAATTTCAATGGTAATTATGAATGCAATACATTTAATTGTAGATAGATTATCATAAATACTATACATAGATTCCTTAGAAGGTAGAAGGAAAGTTGCTTTGAGTGTCAAGAATAACATACACAATAGATATTTACCAAAATACAAAAAAAAAAAATTCTTAAACTCATTCATATCTGATTTCCAATTAAATAAAACAGATTCCCCATCAGCTTCCTTTCCACCTTGTTTGGTTAATTAAGCTCCTTTTAAGATCAATGACAAATAAATTCCTGTGTATAATTTTGATAATGGCTTTGCCACAACTAGTCTGTCTTACCTGACGGCAGAGGGGCAGGTGGCGGGCCAGGTAGAATGGGTTATTGTAGGGCTTGTTGCACAGGTGACAATGGTGCTGCTGACGATGATGTGCTCGGTGGATCTCCAGTTGCTTTACAGTTCCCAGCTGTTTCCCGCACACTTCACACTAAGACCATGGAAGGGAACTTATTAAATTAACTAGATTAAGTATGGCATTTTGGATCAGCTCCACTTGATTTCATTCCATTAGCTATAGTTGCATTTATTTTTATGTGGGTGTGGTTGGTTTGGTTGGATGTTATTTTGGCTGGATTAAGATGGATTTGGTTCAGTCAAGTTGGAATTAATTATATTTCGTTAGTTGAAATCTGATTGAGTGGGATATTGATTGAGCTGCGTTGGTGGGTCTAATCAAGTTTAGTTTACTCTGGTTAGCTTGTATTTCCTATTTGTATTAACCAAGAAGAGAGGAACTTGGATTAGTAAGAGGCAGGAATCAAGATAAAAGAATACATGTACTTATATATAATCTCTGATTTTCCTTTCATACTCCTGTCTAACCTTTCCTACTCATCCTTTCACACATTCATGATGCTAAGAAATATATGGATGGCTTTTCACTTCCTAAAGAAAGATATGATGAGAAAAATTTTAACTTCAATGATTTGACCAAAATTGGAATATGCAGAAGTAATATGGTCCCCTCACAAGAAAAAGCATGTGTTGAAATTAGAAAGAATACAGAGAATAACAACTAAAATGGTGCCAGAATTGGAAGATCTCATATATGATGAAAGATTAACTAAACACACTTGAAGAGAAAAGAGAGAGGAGACTTAATTACAATATATGAATTGATGAACAAACTGGAAGAAACAGAAAAAATCTAATATTGAGAAGAAAAGGAGAGGCTGGAAATTTAATGGGACATTAGAAAAAATTGCAAAGAGAAATTTGCTTGAACGATAGAAAAAAGTACAGTTTTCCCCAAAGAAGTATAAATACTTGGAATGGACTAAAAGAAGAGGTGATAATGGCAAAGAATGTACATCAACTGAAGGAAAAACAGGACAAATGTAGATACGGAGACAGGACCACACAAGTGTAGCTTAGGCCCTGATATTACAGCTAGGTAATGACAACTAGGTAAATACATACACACACCCTTACCTGGTAGCACTTGGTGACTTGTACAGATGGACAGGTACTCATGTGGCGTTGCAGTACATCCAGGGAGGACACCACCCATCCACATCTTACACATTTTTTGGTACCTGACAGATGAAATAGAAAGTAGTACCCTCATTCACCACCACGATCATTATTATTGTTTACATTATGATCATCACTAAAAATCATACCACCAGCACCACCACCACTGTTATCAACTTTCTCTACTGCATCAGCAACACCATGATGCATAACACCATTATTACCACTACAACTACCATACCAATACCTTACAACTGTCATTAAATTAAGAATACAATTAATAAAAATAAGCACTATGCCATGTCCTTCACATTAACCCATTATGAGCCACCAAAACAGATTTGGTATTGCAAGTATTACTGAGGTTGGTGCCATTATTATGAGTATGACATCCAAATATAAGTAATATGTAATTGTTTGCTATGAATAAATGTTCAAATGTTCATCAATGTATTTTTTTGCAGCAAAAAAAAATAAAATCCTCAAATTAAATAAAAATTTAAGCATATTTAAAATTTCTTTCTATTGCAACTTATTTGAAGCCTTGGTTGCCTTTGTATAAATTTGATGAAGGAGTGTGTCCATTGGTTAGTGATGGGTATCAGTGAGTTTTATAAGAATGTAATTCAACAATAGTACACTTCATGAAAAGTATATACCACTAGAGCTTATACGCAAAAGTGAAAGACAAGGGAAAAATTAAAATTTTTAGTTACTGCACAAAAATTTGCTGAAGAAAATGTGCTCCCATCCAATAGTGCTCAAATGCACATGTACCCCAAGTGTTATGCAAGTGTCATATATACTTTGAAATCACATCAAACAAGCACCTGAAGCACAACAAGACTACATTGGAGACTTACTGGCCTCATCAGTGTCTAATGAAAATAAATCTACCACTGCTGCCCCACAGTTCTAGGTGTCACCATTGAAGTAAAACAGGTAGGAAAAAATCATCCAATACTACTTGTGTATTTTCCAAGTTTTCTTTTTGAAAAACATTATATAAAGAAGGAAAAAAATCCAAAATTGGCTGGCACTGGACGCTAAGTGGGGTCAGGCTACTAAACATATACCAACACCTACACCATCACTACCACCTATATACCAATATATTGCCATTACTATCATACACAGCACCTTCATCATCAAGCAAACATCACTGCCATATACTCACCATCAAGAAAGCATCACCATCATCACTTCTATCAACACACTATCCTCCCATTATAAACAAAATAAAGCCAAAATCAAAATCACAACCATTGCAAACATATTTATACATTATTGTCAACACCCAATATGACATAGAACATGGAGGTGTCAGACATGGTCATAGAGGAGTCAAAGGGATCATACACCAGTGTTACAGGGGTCAAGTAGTGGTGTTCAATGGGTCAAGTAGTGGTGTTCAATGGGTCAAGTAGTGGTGTTCAATGGGTCAAGTAGTGGTGTTCAATGGGTCAAGTAGTGGTGTTCAATGGGTCATGAAGTGGTGTTCAATGGGTCATGAAGTGGTGTTCAATGGGTCAAGTAGTGATGTTCAATGGGTCAAGTAGTGGTGTTCAATGGGTCATGAAGTGGTGTTCAATGGGTCATGAAGTGGTGTTCAATGGGTCAAGTAGTGGTGTTCAATGGGTCAAGTAGTGGTGTTCAATGGGTCATGAAGTGGTGTTCAATGGGTCAAGTAGTGGTGTTCAATGGGTCAAGTAGTGGTGTTCAATGGGTCATGAAGTGGTGTTCAATGGGTCAAGTAGTGGTGTTCAATGGGTCATGAAGTGGTGTTCAATGGGTCAAGTAGTGGTGTTCAATGGGTCATGAAGTGGTGTTCAATGGGTCAAGTAGTGGTGTTCAATGGGTCAAGTAGTGGTGTTCAATGGGTCATGAAGTGGTGTTCAATGGGTCAAGTAGTGGTGTTCAATGGGTCAAGTAGTGGTGTTCAATGGGTCATGAAGTGGTGTTCAATGGGTCAAGTAGTGGTGTTCAATGGGCCATGAAGTGGTGTTCAATAATGGGTCATGAAGTGGTGTTCAATGGGTCATGAAGTGGTGTTCAATGGGTCAAGTAGTGGTGTTCAATGGGTCATGAAGTGGTGTTCAATGGGTCAAGTAGTGGTGTTCAATGGGTCATGAAGTGGTGTTCAATGGGTCATGAAGTGGTGTTCAATGGGTCATGAAGTGGTGTTCAATGGGTCAAGTAGTGGTGTTCAATGGGTCATGAAGTGGTGTTCAATGGGTCAAGTAGTGGTGTTCAATGGGTCAAGTAGTGGTGTTCAATGGGTCATGTAGTGGTGTTCAATGGGTCATGAAGTGGTGTTCAATGGGTCAAGTAGTGGTGTTCAATGGGTCAA
This sequence comes from Metacarcinus magister, assembly GCA_029783475.1. NCBI lineage: Eukaryota > Metazoa > Arthropoda > Malacostraca > Decapoda > Cancridae > Metacarcinus > Metacarcinus magister. Next base: position 1,101,455 of record JAPQNM010000017.1, on the reverse strand, counting down.
GTAGTGGTGTTCAATGGGTCATGAAGTGGTGTTCAATGGGTCATGAAGTGGTGTTCAATGGGTCAAGTAGTGATGTTCAATGGGTCATGAAGTGGTGTTCAATGGGTCAAGTAGTGGTGTTCAATGGGTCAAGTAGTGGTGTTCAATGGGTCAAGTAGTGGTGTTCAATGGGTCATGAAGTGGTGTTCAATGGGTCAAGTAGTGATGTTCAATGGGTCATGAAGTGGTGTTCAATGGGTCAAGTAGTGATGTTCAATGGGTCATGAAGTGGTGTTCAATGGGTCAAGTAGTGGTGTTCAATGGGTCAAGTAGTGATGTTCAATGGGTCATGAAGTGGTGTTCAATGGGTCAAGTAGTGGTGTTCAATGGGTCAAGTAGTGGTGTTCAATGGGTCATGAAGTGGTGTTCAATGGGTCATGAAGTGGTGTTCAATGGGTCAAGTAGTGGTGTTCAATGGGTCATGAAGTGGTGTTCAATGGGTCAAGTAGTGGTGTTCAATGGGTCAAGTAGTGGTGTTCAATGGGTCAAGTAGTGGTGTTCAATGGGTCATGAAGTTGTGTTCAATGGGTCAAGTAGTGGTGTTCAATGGGTCAAGTAGTGGTGTTCAATGGGTCATGAAGTGGTGTTCAATGGGTCAAGTAGTGGTGTTCAATGGGTCATGAAGTGGTGTTCAATGGGTCAAGTAGTGGTGTTCAATGGGTCAAGTAGTGGTGTTCAATGGGTCATGAAGTGGTGTTCAATGGGTCAAGTAGTGGTGTTCAATGGGTCAAGTAGTGGTGTTCAATGGGTCATGAAGTGGTGTTCAATGGGTCAAGTAGTGGTGTTCAATAGGTCAAGTAGTGGTGTTCAATGGGTCAAGTAATGGTGTTCAATGGGTCAAGTAGTGATGTTCAATGGGTCATGAAGTGGTGTTCAATGGGTCATGAAGTGGTGTTCAATGGGTCATGAAGTGGTGTTCAATGGGTCAAGTAGTGGTGTTCAATGGGTCAAGTAGTGGTGTTCAATGGGTCATGAAGTGGTGTTCAATGGGTCATGAAGTGGTGTTCAATGGGTCATGAAGTGGTGTTCAATGGGTCATGAAGTGGTGTTCAATGGGTCATGAAGTGGTGTTCAATGGGTCAAGTAGTGGTGTTCAATGGGTCATGAAGTGGTGTTCAATGGGTCATGAAGTGGTGTTCAATGGGTCATGAAGTGGTGTTCAATGGGTCATGAAGTGGTGTTCAATGGGTCAAGTAGTGGTGTTCAATGGGTCAAGTAGTGGTGTTCAATGGGTCAAGTAGTGGTGTTCAATGGGTCATGAAGTGGTGTTCAATGGGTCAAGTAGTGGTGTTCAATGGGTCAAGTAGTGGTGTTCAATGGGTCAAGTAGTGATGTTCAATGGGTCATGAAGTGGTGTTCAATGGGTCATGAAGTGGTGTTCAATGGGTCATGAAGTGGTGTTCAATGGGTCATGAAGTGGTGTTCAATGGGTCAAGTAGTGGTGTTCAATGGGTCAAGTAGTGGTGTTCAATGGGTCATGAAGTGGTGTTCAATGGGTCAAGTAGTGGTGTTCAATGGGTCAAGTAGTGGTGTTCAATGGGCCATGAAGTGGTGTTCAATGGGTCAAGTAGTGGTGTTCAATGGGTCAAGTAGTGGTGTTCAATGGGTCAAGTAGTGGTGTTCAATGGGTCAAGTAGTGGTGTTCAATGGGTCATGAAGTGGTGTTCAATGGGTCATGAAGTGGTGTTCAATGGGTCATGAAGTGGTGTTCAATGGGTCATGAAGTGGTGTTCAATGGGTCATGAAGTGGTGTTCAATGGGTCATGAAGTGGTGTTCAATGGGTCATGAAGTGGTGTTCAATGGGTCATGAAGTGGTGTTCAATGGGTCATGAAGTGGTGTTCAATGGGTCATGAAGTGGTGTTCAATGGGTCATGAAGTGGTGTTCAATGGGTCATGAAGTGGTGTTCAATGGGTCAAGTAGTGGTGTTCAATGGGTCATGAAGTGGTGTTCAATGGGTCAAGTAGTGGTGTTCAATGGGTCAAGTAGTGGTGTTCAATGGGTCAAGTAGTGGTGTTCAATGGGTCAAGTAGTGGTGTTCAATGGGTCATGAAGTGGTGTTCAATGGGTCAAGTAGTGGTATTCAATGGGTCAAGTAGTGGTGTTCAATGGGTCAAGTAGTGGTGTTCAATGGGTCATGAAGTGGTGTTCAATGGGTCATGAAGTGGTGTTCAATGGGTCATGAAGTGGTGTTCAATGGGTCATGAAGTGGTGTTCAATGGGTCAAGTAGTGGTGTTCAATGGGTCAAGTAGTGGTGTTCAATGGGTCATGAAGTGGTGTTCAATGGGTCATGAAGTGGTGTTCAATGGGTCAAGTAGTGGTGTTCAATGGGTCAAGTAGTGGTGTTCAATGGGTCAAGTAGTGGTGTTCAATGGGTCATGAAGTGGTGTTCAATGGGTCAAGTAGTGGTGTTCAATGGGTCAAGTAGTGGTGTTCAATGGGTCAAGTAGTGATGTTCAATGGGTCATGAAGTGGTGTTCAATGGGTCATGAAGTGGTGTTCAATGGGTCATGAAGTGGTGTTCAATGGGTCAAGTAGTGGTGTTCAATGGGTCAAGTAGTGGTGTTCAATGGGTCATGAAGTGGTGTTCAATGGGTCAAGTAGTGGTGTTCAATGGGTCAAGTAGTGGTGTTCAATGGGTCATGAAGTGGTGTTCAATGGGTCAAGTAGTGGTGTTCAATGGGTCAAGTAGTGGTGTTCAATGGGTCAAGTAGTGGTGTTCAATGGGTCAAGTAGTGGTGTTCAATGGGTCAAGTAGTGGTGTTCAATGGGTCATGAAGTGGTGTTCAATGGGTCATGAAGTGGTGTTCAATGGGTCATGAAGTGGTGTTCAATGGGTCATGAAGTGGTGTTCAATGGGTCATGAAGTGGTGTTCAATGGGTCATGAAGTGGTGTTCAATGGGTCATGAAGTGGTGTTCAATGGGTCATGAAGTGGTGTTCAATGGGTCATGAAGTGGTGTTCAATGGGTCATGAAGTGGTGTTCAATGGGTCATGAAGTGGTGTTCAATGGGTCAAGTAGTGGTGTTCAATGGGTCATGAAGTGGTGTTCAATGGGTCAAGTAGTGGTGCTCAATGGGTCAAGTAGTGGTGTTCAATGGGTCAAGTAGTGGTGTTCAATGGGTCAAGTAGTGGTGTTCAATGGGTCAAGTAGTGGTGTTCAATGGGTCATGAAGTGGTGTTCAATGGGTCAAGTAGTGGTATTCAATGGGTCAAGTAGTGGTGTTCAATGGGTCAAGTAGTGGTGTTCAATGGGTCATGAAGTGGTGTTCAATGGGTCATGAAGTGGTGTTCAATGGGTCATGAAGTGGTGTTCAATGGGTCATGAAGTGGTGTTCAATGGGTCAAGTAGTGGTGTTCAATGGGTCAAGTAGTGGTGTTCAATGGGTCATGAAGTGGTGTTCAATGGGTCATGAAGTGGTGTTCAATGGGTCAAGTAGTGGTGTTCAATGGGTCAAGTAGTGGTGTTCAATGGGTCAAGTAGTGGTGTTCAATGGGTCATGAAGTGGTGTTCAATGGGTCATGAAGTGGTGTTCAATGGGTCATGAAGTGGTGTTCAATGGGTCATGAAGTGGTGTTCAATGGGTCATGAAGTGGTGTTCAATGGGTCAAGTAGTGATGTTCAATGGGTCAAGTAGTGGTGTTCAATGGGTCATGAAGTGGTGTTCAATGGGTCATGAAGTGGTGTTCAATGGGTCAAGTAGTGGTGTTCAATGGGTCAAGTAGTGGTGTTCAATGGGTCATGAAGTGGTGTTCAATGGGTCATGAAGTGGTGTTCAATGGGTCAAGTAGTGATGTTCAATGGGTCAAGTAGTGGTGTTCAATGGGTCAAGTAGTGGTGTTCAATGGGTCATGAAGTGGTGTTCAATGGGTCATGAAGTGGTGTTAAGAAGATGACAGTCCTTTACCTTGATGCTTGAGGTGGTGCTGGTGCAGAAGGTGAGGGTTGAGGAAGGAGCGGCCACATACAGGGCAGGAAAAGCTAGCTTCCTGACCTCCTCCTGGACAGAGATGCTTGAGCAGACTCTCCTTGCGGGCAAATACCTGCATCAATACAAGAAGTAAAATCAGGAGGAGTTGTAGGCAACTATACACTTTCTGTTATGTTTGCAAAACACTCCTGAAGAGATATGTCTCAGTGGGTGAGGACTAGCTACAAGCTTGTCATCAAATCTCAATGTGTCCTCTCTGACTTTTTACTTTCATATTGCAGTTACACTACAGAACATTTATATTCTGTTTTCTAAAGACAAGACCTCTTACTTTTCACACATTACAAGAATTTCCCATACACACACACACACATGAACTCATACACACCCTGTAAAATACAACTAGGTAAATACACACACACACACACACACACACACACACACACACACACACACACACACACACACACACACACACATGAACACATATACACACACACACACATGAACACACAACCTTAACACATAAATCGATAATACAAATCTATACAATAACCTATTCTCTGCAGTTCCCATCTGAGAAGGGCATAAGAAATGTCCTCAAGTCAGCCCACTCCCAAAGTGAAGACATCAAGACGTGTCCCAGTATATTCTCCAAATTTTTCCATATTAATATATACAACAATAATGGTCTAAAATCTAATTCCCTCTCTATGGAACATCTCTTTCCTCCTCAAATATACTTCAACTAATTCTATGTGAAAGTTACATAAATCTAACTTCCATAGTGGAACATCGTGGAAGAGAGACATAAATCTAAAGGATTAAAGGAAGAGGAAAATATGAAAAAATATGTGTGAACGACAGAGGAAATAACAATGTTTTTTGGAGAGTTGTGGACAACAAAATAAAAAAATTGTATATAAAGAACAAATGTTAAAAAGAAAGCAAAATGAGAATAATAAAGCATTAATAAAAGGAAGTGATGAAATAGAAATAATATATACATGTATGCCTACATACAACCTGTTCCCAAAAAGGGAGACTGCTCCAATCCCTCAAACTACCCTCCTATTGCATTGTTTTCCTGCCTTTCTAAAGTCTGAGTCTCCTTAACAGGAAGAAATAGAAGCAGAGGGTGGAGGTCCAGTTAACATTAGAGGTGTCTTGACACTCCTCTTTTGAAAGAGTTCAAGTCATAGGCAGGTGGAAAAACAGACAAAGGAAGAGAGATCAATGAATTCATCATAGACTTTCTTCCCTTTTGTTAGCATTTTTTCAACTACCATCCTGAGTGAAAAGATCTGATCCACACATCCCTTATCTTTCCTAAACCCTTTCTGCTCTTCACTATTCATACTTTCTGTGATCTCCTTCACCCGTTCAATGACAATCTTTTTATAGATCTTGCCAGCTATGATTAAAAAATATATCTAAACAGTTCTCATATTCACTTCTACTACCTTTCCAATTGTAAATTGCAATGATGATGGCCTTCATCCATACTTTTGGTACCTTTCATTCTTCCCATTCTAATCAGCATGTCTTGTGACTCTATTTAATCATCATCTCTCCTCCATATTTTAACATCTCAGTTGTGATCCTATCCGGTATGGCTGCCTTTCCATTTTTCAAATTTCCAATTGCTTTCATTATTTTTTCTCTTTTAATTCCCTGAAGTTCATGCACTCTCCTACCACCACCTATCATTTCCATATACGTTATAATTGCTTCACCTTCACTCTTAACATTCATCAACTTTTCAAAGTATTCTTTCCACCTTTTCACAGCCTCTTTCTCTCTCTCTGCATCCTTCACTCCACATCTTTCACCTCATACCCTTCACGGCTCACATTTATTCCCCTTCCTCTCTCAAACTTGATTTCTTTCCAATATTGTCTCTTAAATTCCTTTTACTTCTCACTTAGTCATCTTCTGATGTCTTCATCTGCTCTCCTTTTACTCTCTTCTATCACTTATTTTGCTCTCCTTTCATGTTGCATATATTTTCTTTCCCTTGTAATGCTCACTCGCTCTGGTACATTCCTTATTAGTGTTTTGTTGTATGCATCTATCTCTTCCTTCACCACTTTCTCAGCCTGTTCTATCCACCATGCATTCACCCTTTTAATCTTCACTACTTCCTCTGTTACAAACAACATTACAGGTCAGTTATGGCTGGAAAAACTCCATTTGAGTTTTAGTGATGATCTTGTCTTGACATGAAAAGAGTTGTGTATCTTTGGTATTCTATTAATGATTAGATTCCTGGCCACTCCTGTATAGATACAATGCCTCTCACAGCTAGCTCTAAAGCAATTTTTCATTGGTTCCAAAATTCACATTATTATTTACCTTTAGACATGATTGACATGTGAAGTCCCCTGAGTGCTTGCGAAGGTGCCGCAGCAGGTACTGGGGCTTGCAAAAGCTCTTGGTGCAGATTTGGCAGCTGTGAGGACCTTCAATGGACTTCGTGGGAAGGGCAGAAATTTTTTTGAGGCCCTGGGGGATAAGGTGATCAGTCAATTTCCCATGTCATATGGCTAACCTACCTTATAAAAATAACTTGGGTGTATTGATATGAATTATACATGATATTCATACTGCATGCAGGGAGCACTAAGGAAATAACAACTTTTAGGTTGATGGTAAGTAAAAAGTTCTGAGGGAAGGGATTCCTACACTTTTCAAACATAAAGGGAAATATAATTCATTGTCCCCACACCAATTTATTGCTTTTTCATACAGCTTGATTTTTTCTGCTCATGTAAGACGTCCTCAAAGAAATATCATTAAAAATCAAACAAATATATTCTTTCATTCATAAAATTTATAATTTCTCCAAGTATTTCGGGAAGCATCTGAGAAAATGCAGAACCAGACACTGGTCTGTGGCCCTTGGATGGTGTTGAACTTGTAGAATTGAATCAAGCAAGGCAGCTGGTATGTCCAGAAGTTACAGGTGAACAGAAAGCAGCTGAAGATTGAGGGCAGAGGTTAATTTCTGATTTGATAAGTGTTGTTACATATATATGTGTGTTATCTGATGATTGGTTAAAGAGCGAATTTTTGATTCAATGAACAATGGAGCTAAACTAGACAGGTGCATCCAAACTAGAAATTAAACTAAAAAGTGTTCCCTTGCCAAGATGCCTTAATTAAGTCAGCATGGGGTGGTATCAGCTTACCTCCCTCAACATGAAACATGAATATTTCATCTATATCATTGCCTCCCAGTTCCCAGGAGCAATAGAGCAACTGGCCGCGGCAGCAGCCAAACCTGCTCCGGAACAGGGGATGCTAAGAATCTACAGTTTTGGATAAGCTGTCTTTGGAGCTTATGATGCAATTGCATAAGCAAGTGAAGTGTTATTTGAGGAATTAGAAGGCATCAAATGGGCACATTTTTTTTACTACAGAGGAACACGGAGTTGGCTTTCTAGTGAACATAGAACTAGCAAGATATATTGAAAATTTCTATAGTTTAGATTTAAATGCCCGGGCGGGAAAAAAATAAACAATAGGCGTGGAAGAATACAGGCCTCAGAACGGCCCAACATTACATGCAAAACTAGTGCAGAAACTCCCACTTTGTCCAGGCGTTACCTGCAAAATTTGAGTTACATCACAAAATTAGAGTTTCATAAAAAAGTTTTGGGGGGCGTCTTGGTCGCAAAATTGGAATATTGCAAAATTCGAGTGCGCAAAATTGGAGGGAGCACTGTACAGCGTGGTGGAGCGCCCCTTCAGATTCTCGAATTGGTAGTGGTCGATGTGTGGGTGTATGTCCGCCAGGGCCGATCTACGCTGAATTAGTTGACAATAGCATCTCATAGATCTGCATTATATGTGGCATACCTAACTTCTCTAAAAACTCCTTTTGCTCATCTGATCCCTTACCATTACATAATTCCTTCAACACACTTGAACACCAAAACACTGACAACCCTCATGTACAAAACCTTCCCCTCTCGAGACACAAACACTCAACACCTCGCAACATCCATAACCAAGCCCCATCATTTTCTCACAGCCCCATCAATACACAGACAGCCTCAGACAGGTACAACTCCCCTGTACCCCTGACCTGACTAACCATTCACCCTTCACTACCAGTACTAACACTCACAGGTCTGCCTCATCACCTCCCAGTTACACTCCTTCATTTCTCTGTTTCAATTACCTCCTTTTCTCACCTTCCATCACCTCCCATTTCACAATTTTCCTCTCCTTCATCCCATCCCCTTTCCCCTACTCCCTCACCATCACCACCATCACCCACACCACCATTTCCACATAGCCACACTTCCCTCAAATTATTAAGTCAATTTTCGAAGCATCAAAAGCAAAATAGCCCAATTATACCACCTCACAACAACTTACAACCCTGACACAATAGTAGGGACTGAGACTTGGTTGACCATGGACATTGACAGTAGTGAACGTTTCCCATTCCCCTTTAGTATGACAGTTTTCTGTAAGGACTCAACACTACTAAATCCACTGATCCAGACAATATCCGCGTCTTCATCCTTAAATCCTGTGCCCCATCCTTGCCCCCATCCTTCTGACTATATACAGTAGAACCTTGCAGTACAAGTGCCCCATTGTATGAGTAATTTGCTTAACCAGCTGCGGCTTGTGAGTATTTTTGTCTTGAAATGAGTAGAAATCTGCAGTAGGAGCAAGATTCCTAAAAGCCGCTGATAGTAGGCACTGAGCTTGCACACGCTCCCCCAACAATAACAACCTCCACTCCTACAGTACACGTGTTCATCTCATTGAGGCATTTTGTTTTAGTGATTTTTCTCTGTTTCATGGCTTTTTTGGCATTATTTTGTCCTAATTAATTGTGTTAGCCATGAGTCCGAAGAAAGTTAGCGCAAAGCATAGTGCTATTAAGAAGAAAAAGATTATTACGATAGAGTTGAAGAAGAAAATAATCGAAAACCATGAGAGAGGAGTGCATGTAGTGGACTTAGCAAGCCAATAAGACCAAAGCATATCAACAATGTGCACTTCTTCTGTTTTAAAAACCCATTAAAAAAATTTGGGGGTGTTTTTTTTTTTGGGCTGGAAAGGATTAATTATATTTCAATGAATTTCAATGGTAAAAATTGATTTGTAAAACGAGTAAATCGCAATACGAGCTCTGTCATGGAACGAATTAAACTTGTATTGTGAGGTTCTACTGAATACCCAATCCCTCTCATCTACATCATTACCTGCCGACTGGCTTTTGGCAAATATTAATAATTTATTTAAGGGGAAAGTTCGTCATGGTGTATTTTGATATTTTTAAAATATCAAAATTGAGTTAAGTGCTCTGGCTACACTACCTAAATGTAAGCTATCAAATGGCAGTTTTTTATCCCCCGCAAATTTAAATGTCCCACTGAGCTAAAGTTTGAATGCCCAATACATGGGCGTCAAGGGGAAAACAAATTTTTAATCGCTGTTTTCTCAAAATAAGGGTTTTTACAACAAAAAATGCATCTCCTTATTTATGCTTTGTCTGATTGCCATAAAAAGTTAGGGGTAAGAACTTGAATTAACATAAAACAAATTGTGTAAAAGAAATTTATGACCGAGGTCATACTTTTTCCGTTCAGCATAAAAAGATTCTAGACTTCAAACTTTTAATAAAAATTTTTTTTTGACTAAACTCAAGAATTTTCGAAAATGTTTTTTACACAATTTGTTAGGATAGTTATGAAGTATTTTGTGTGTAAGTAACAAAACAAAATATGGAAAAATGATGGAGAAGATAGATTAAAAAATTTTTTTTTTTAATTTTTTAAATTGATATCTAAATATATATTGATACTATTTACTTGAAACTCGGATATGATAATGAAGGCAAAATTATATGTAACGTACATGCTAATCAACAACCTAAGCCAATTAGAAAAATATAGGCGAACTCACCCCTTAAGACAGGTGACCAGACTGACCCAACCAACTATCACCCAATCTCACTAACATCGATTCCACATAAAATTTTTGTACACATACTAAATAAACACATAGCTTGACGCAAACAACATCCTTACTAACACACAACATACCTTCCAATCCAACACTCATGTAAATCACAACTCATTACCACATTTCAAGACATTATAAGACAACTTAACAGACACGATATTAAACAAGTTGACGATATTAGATGTTATAACAAAATTTCAATTGCCACTTTCATGTATTGTAAAAAACAAGAATCACAAAGCCTCCTCACAACCCATGGTTATGGTACCCGCCATAGCAACAATCTGGACATTCTTTATCACTGTCTTACTAAATTTCACCGCCACTCAGTCTCCTACTTAGGCCCTGTGATCTGGAACCCCAGATTAAAGATGCACCATCCTTGAGTATATTTAAGAACATATTAAAAGGACACATACTTTCCACTTACTAACACCACCACAGTTACACACTCACTTAACACATTCTTTACTATCTTAACTAACCAACTAACATATCTACATTTTACATTATGTAACACATATGTACAAGTATTTACATATTTATAAATTTTCATTGCTTTCCCTTTGTATAATTTCTTTAGCTGTACATGTTTACTAGTTTATATTGTTAGCTTAATTATTATACAGGTTGACCATCACTGATCCGGCAATCAATATTCCGGTTCCATCAGTTTTCCAGTATGAATTTCGGAGTGCAGTTTCAAATTTCCCGAGCTGGTGCGCCAATGTTTTCGAGAGGGACCATTTGTTTTGATGGCACTGTACCCAGAATCAGCTGTATGCTCCTGCTTCCGACAGCAAACAGGCATTCCTTCTCATTTATTTGACGTAATTATCAAAATCTGCTGCTGTATAACACCATCATGGATTCAGTGGGTTAGGGTTTCAAAAGAAAAACAGCTTATACAGGAACTTCTTGCTTACGCTAAGGATGAAACTAATCCTGCTGCCAAGGAGCGTGAATCAAGGATGAATGAAGATGCTGTAACAGAATGGCTGCATGATGATGATAATGTGACTACAATTCATCATTACACTGATTCTGCAAGTGTACATATGTTTGTAAGTCCAGAGAAAAATGGCAGTGAAGAAGAAAGCAGTGATAAAAATGAGGAAGGTGTGAGAGAACGAATTTCTATTGATCGGTTAATTAAGAACTGTAGCAGTTTTCTGTTACAATATATACAGCATATTTAGAGTCAGGGGACAAAACATTAATAATCCAGAAATTTTGAAAATCCAGCAGTCCTAAGGTCCCGTGGTTGCCGGATTAATGATGGACAACCTGTAGTTGCATTTTATTTGATTGTATTGTAATATCTCTGTATTTATATATCTTGTTTGTCTTTCTTTGTATAATCTCTTTAGTTTCTCCTATTTATTTGTTTCTTATTAGCTTTGTTAATTGTTTTTGTTTGTCTGCATATTTAATTCTATATTGCACATAACAAGTACATTTTTTATTTATTATTTTTTTTGTATTTATTTATTATTTTTATATATTTGAAAAAGTTTCATATAATTCATTGTTATAAACTAACACAATTGTTAGTTGAATAAATGTTTCAATACAGAACGATTCTGTATTATAAAGGACAGGTGGTCACCCTAATCTATGATAGCCCGAATGGTTTTCAATCCATATCTAGTGGAGTATAATATTCAAAAGCAAAGTGCAATATAAGACTAGAAAGTAAAAAGAGGGAAAACCAGCATTATACATATACTCTTCTCAGCAGCTGATGAAAAACTAAAGCTGGCAGAGTGTTGTCTAGGAGAAGGAAGAGGGCATACTTCACTGCATAATGTATGATAGTCTGTTTAGCTCAAACTGTTAAGTCGTGCAAGGAGTGTTAAACCCAATGCAAAAGTTACTTTGCCTTAGGGTTGGCGCAGTAACTTATGACGCATACTGTACATACCCCACTGTCCCATTAAACTAAGAGGAAAATCTTAAATATGCACAATGCACACTACCTTTCATGTATCCCTTCATTGAAACAGATCAACTACCATTAGGAGGATGCAACTCACATTGTGGCTTCCCTCCTCATCAGGGTCATCAACCTCTTCCTCTTCATCATCATCCACTTCATTGGATAATTTTGGTTTAATAGACTTTCTTCTAGCCACACTTTTTGCAGGACCTTAAAAAAAAATGAACAACATTTAACCACAAGTCACCATTAGAACTGTTTTACTCAATATGGAAGTCAAGCAGAAAATAACGGCTGAAAAACATAATTTACTGTCATTTCCCTTCCACTTCCAAAGCTTTTTTCTAAGTTATCTATCCTTTTTGTGATTGCTACATTAAAGTAGGTTCTTAAATTCAATGTTATTATTGCAATGATTTTCCTTTGGACTTTATATAAAATAAACCTGCAAACATATGCAAAATACAAAATCTCAACAGGTTTGAACAGTGCAATTTTCACTTGTTGGAGGAGGCAAGCTATCTAAAATTATCAATGATTGCAGTGATATGAAAGAATCACTTCAATATTCATTCACGC
>JAPQNM010000017.1:1036884-1088874 GCA_029783475.1 Metacarcinus magister | reverse complement strand
CAACAGCAAAGAAGTTTGCTGATAAGAATGGTATACTGGAGGAGAAGAATCATGGGTTGGTTTATTGTTGGATTGGTAATGAATAACATTATGACTCAGTGGATTAAAGAGAACACAAGATTTAGAGGTAATGAAGAACCATCAAGACTAGATCTACTATTGACAAAGGAACTGGAAGTAATTAGAGAAGTAAATTACCAGTGTCCACTAGGAAAGAGTGACCATGTACTGATTGAGTTTGAAGTAAATGATAACATAACAGAGGGAAGAAGAGAGGAACACAAGAATGGAAGATACAATTATTGTAAAGCAAACTTTGAAAGATTGAGAGAAAATTCTTCGCAAAGATAGAATGGAGTAGTTTTCATGCAACAAGGAGCACTCAAAAGAAATGGGATGAGTTCATTCGAATATATAGAGAGGGCATAGATAGATATGTCCCAGAAATGGTTATTAGAGAAAAGGAAAAAAATTAATGGTTTAATAGAAGAATAGAAGATATGAATTAGCAAGATTGGAAAGAGAAAAATCATGGAAAAAGTGGAGGACAAAAGGAGGAAGAGACTTATGGTTAAAATACAAAACAACTAAAAATGAATATGTAAAAATCCGAAGGGAAGAAAAAAGTAACTTTGAGAGAAATATAATAGAAAAAAGTAAAAACGAGCCAAAACTTTACTATACATGAAAAAATGGAAAGCAGGGAGGGAGTAGACAAGCTGAAGGTAGAAGGCACAGTGTACGGAGATGCATTACAACAGGCTGAGGTGATGAATAAGAGCTTTCAGATTGTATTTACATGAGAAAGTGAATTTAAAATTAATAATATTATAGCAACGGAATGTTTTATGGAAAACATAAAAGTAGACGTAAAAGTAAAACAACTGATGGAAATCCAAGATGTGAGAAAAGCGCCAGTCCAGATGGAGTGTCAAATTGGATAATGAAAGAATGCAGTAACCAGCTAGCAGGAAAGTTACATAGTATAATTGAGAGTTCACTAAAGGAGAGCAGAGTACCGCTGGATTGAAAAAGAGCAATTATTGTGTCAATTCACAAAGGAGATAAAGAAGAACCAATAAATTACAGATCAATATCATTAACAAGCATTGAGGTTAAAATTTGTGAAAAAACAGTGAAGGACAGATGGTTGAAATTTTTGGAAGAGACAAACACGCTCTCAGGTGGTCAGTTTGGATTTAGAGGAGGAAGATCTTATATAACGAACTTACTAAGCTTTCACTCGCGAGTGATTGATGTGACACAGGAAAGAGAAGGGTGGGTTGATTGCATCTACCTGGACCTCAAGAAGGCTTTTGACAAGGTACCACACAAGAGACTGCTCTGGAAACTAGAAAATGTAGGAGGCTTAAAGAGTGGTTTGCTGAAATGGATGGAAAACTTTTTGAGCATCAGAGAAATGAGAACAGTAATAAAAGATCAGAAGTCAGAATGGTGCAGTGTGAAAAGTGGAGTTCCTCAAGGATCAGTATTGGCCACAGTGATGTTCTTGGTCACCACATAAAAGAAGGATTTAAAGAAGCTTGAGAGACTACAAAAAGCAGCTATAAAAATGGCTCCAAGCCACAGGCTCCAAGTCTTAAGCTTGGAACCTATTAGTAGCTGCTCTTTGTAATCTCTCAAGCTTCTTTATAAGTTTCTTTTTATGTGGTGACCAAATCACTGCCTCATATTCTAACTTTGGTCGAATTAATGATGTTATCAATTTGTTAATCATCTCTTCATCCAGATATTTGAAAGCCATTCTTATATTTCTCAGCAGGTGATTTTTTTCAACATTTGTTTTGTTAATCCATTCACTTTCCATCAAATACTTTCTTCGTTGTCTCATTTTACTACAGTCTATTTCTAGCACTTTACACTTTTTGGCATTAAACTCCATTTCCCAGTTTACTTTACTACTGTGAATCTTATCTAGATCCTTTAATAAATGTTCACCGTCCTCTTTACTTTCTATTTTTCTAAGTAATTTGTCATCATCTGCAAATACCCTCATATAACTCTTGTCATATCATTTACATAGACCAAGAACATCACTGGGGCCAATACTGATCCTTGAAGAACTCCACTTTTCACACTGCATTATTCTGACTGGTGTGTGTGTGTGTGTGTGTGTGTGTGTGTGTGTGTGTGTGTGTGTGTGTGTGTGTGTGTGTGTGTGTGTGTGTGAATGGAAAGTGTGTGATCATGTCATAATCTCAGTAATTTGTGTGCTTCCCAGATATATATACTTTAGTGGTTTGGGGATGAAATGTCTTGATGATGAAAATGTTTGAGTCCCAAATGGTGTGGTGCGGAAAAGTAATGAGTAGTTAATAGTCTGGTGCCGAAATGGCTTGGTAATGAGCTGTCTTGACTACCAAACGCCTGAGTATCAAATGACATGTAACCCTTATTAGCAAGGGAGGCTTATTAGCACCCAAGGATGGGAGGGGAGATAAGGTGAGAGATCACAAGCTTCAATTCATCAGTAGCTACATCAGTCTTAACTTACTGCCCATTGTGCTTCTTCATTTCTAGTCATACTGCTGTAAGATGCTTGTTTAGGTAAATTGATGTGCACAGTAGAGATGACATTTTATATGATTGTGATATTTTCTTTTGTTTTCAACAATTTTGTATAATTTTTTTTTACCATCAGAGGGATGGTATTAATTATTCATAGATTTTACATTTTCCCGAGTCTTTGTTCCCTAATGCCTGTGAATGTTGGTGGAAGAATGTAATACAAAACAGTGCCTTAGCTAGTATTTATAGATTTTCTTTTTAGTTACATCAAAATCCTTGCCAGTGGTAGTTCCACAAAGCTGCCTGCTCTAACATACCTTGAGGTGTCTGGTAAAGGTGAGAAGGCAGGTGTAGGGCTGACTACAGTACGTGCAATTCCAGGGTCGTGAATCCCGTGCACCCAGTGCCCTGGGCGGCAGCTGCTTGATCATGTTTGATCCTGCTATACACACTCCTGTAACAACCACATACTAGGAACATTCAGGAAGTAGCATTGACAGGCCCTCTGAAAAGCTGATTATTTCAATACAATTAATTTGACAACTTTATGACTCAGCAATAAACAATGTAAATATTACAAATACAAAACACAGATTGGAGTCACATTAAGAAAGGCAAAATAAGTAAGCCAAAAAAATCCCTTGTTAAATCTAAATAGGTAATCAATCTTACTATTGAGGCCCCAAGGAAGATCTAGTAACAATACACTTAACATAGGATCAGTGTACGTGACTTAGTATACGAGTGGCTTCTACCTGTTCCTGCCTGTGAGTTGAAAGCTGCAATACCCTTACTTGCTACAGGACTGAAGGGAAACACACAAATTGGACTGTCTGTGATTATAACACCATCTAGCATTACAATAACACTTATCCTGGCACATAAGCACGCTGACAATTTCACCCAGCCGTGGTCTCACATAGTCCTCTCACTCATGTCTCACCCCAACTCTGTTTTCCTACTATTATAAGATGTCACCTCTGCTAGTACGTTCTGTCTTTCCCATGGCCCAGCGTTGTTCCTTCTGACCTGGGAAAACAGCTTCTCCCATCTTAATATAGCACCCACCATAAACTGGCAGCTATGGGATTGCATATCTGCTTTCCCGCCCAACTGTGGTATCTCTCTTGCTCCCACCTCAAGATTTCATCATGCTAACAGTGTCAGCTCTGCAAATACACTCATCCCACTGCTATCCCGCTTTCTGATATTGTATTTTTCTGCTATCATCCACATATCAAAAGCTAGCACATTCCTGCTAAAGCGCAGTCAATCCTGTTATCACACGTCGAATCTGATTTGAAAAACCCGGGTTGTGATGCACGCACATGTGATTGGTTTGATGTCACGGAGCCTCTCTTCCTATCACCTTTCCCACCACCTCCCTAACAATGAAGCAGGAGCTCCCACATTAATTTTGTTATTACTTGTCTTATCTGCATTGGCCCATTTTTACCAGCAACAGGCTACAGATGATAATGGTCACGTACAACAACTCGTAGATAGTGAGATAGAAGATGAGGTTGAGGCCACAGAAATATTGTGACAGAAAGATGGAGACAGGTGACAGGAAGGTGCCGAGGGCAGGGTGAGATGGAGATGGGTAACAGGAAGGGGATTTTAATGAGAGAAGGAATCTTATGTTGACACAGGTGGCCACTATGCCACGTTGCACACGACCCTCAGAATCACTCCCACCACCCATCCAAGCCTTCATTACTCCTTTTAAAAGTAAGTTTGACAGTTATTTGCTTTGTGTATTTATTTTTTATGATGTTCTTATTGATATATTATTGTTTCATCTTGTCGGCAACATTGACACAAAATTATGGGTAAATAGTGAACAAATGATCAGAAATTGGTCGCTGATAAAGCAAATACAATTAATCCCATTTATTATTAAGTTCTGCTATCACGCTTTCTGCTATCACACACATCTGCGTTCACCTATTAGGCTTGATAGCAGAGGGATGAGTGCACATACTGTATGTCACATGGCCTGGCATTGCTCCTTCTGCCCTGATGAAAAACAACTTCCCCCATCCATATATAGCACCCGCCAAAAACTGTTGGATACAGGATTGCATATCTGCTTTCCCGCCAAGCTGTGGTATCTCTCTTTCTCCCGCCTCAGTATTATGTCATGCTAACAGCTGCCAACAGAGGCAGCATGGGGGATTGACCCATGTTTTTTTTTTTTTTTTTATCCTTTATCCTTAGCGCCGGTAGGCTTAATAGGGGCCCATTAGTAGCGCAGGTTAGATTTTTTAAGTGACGCCTCGTTTAATATAGAGAGGCTCATGCTGCCAGCGGAAGCTCCTTGATCATATAGCTTTGCAGTCCCGTTGAGGATAGTGTTATGGCAGCATGTGGGTGATCTTAGGCCACTCGGCGGCATTAGCAAAGAAAAGTGGCCAGCATGTGCCGGGGCTCGAACTTGGGACCCTGAGTTGGTATGCTCGACCGCTAGTTACTAGGCCACCGCCTAGTAGCACTATAAACAAATCATACCTTTGTTTAATTTCATTGCTTCTTTTAACAAAACCATAAAGTGAAGATGAGAAATATAACCTTAACATCAACCACCGACAAAACAAATCATCACCACCACCTCTGTTGCCACCACTGCTACAATTGCTGCCACTGTAATCACCATTAACACCATCACCACTGATACAACCATCATCATCTTTTAATTTCACCATTTATTCCACCATGCACGAGGGGGATTTCACACATGAGTATATACAGGTTGTCCATCACTAATCCGGCAACCACGGGACGTTAGGACTGCTGGATTTTTTTAATTTCTGAATTATTGATGTTTTCTGACTCCATATATGCTGTATACATTGTAATAGAAAATTATTAGAGCTCTTAATTAACCTATCAATATAGATTCGTTCTCTCACATCTTCTTCATTTTCATCACTGCTTTCTTCTTCACTGCCATTTTTCTCTGGACTTACAACCATATGTACAATTTCAGAATCAGTGTAATGATGAATTGTAGTCACATTATCATCAGCATGCAGCCATTCTGTTACAGCATCTTCATTCATCTTTGATGCACGCTCCTTGGCAGCAGGATTAGTTACATTTTTAGCGTAACAAAGAAGTTCCTGCATAAACGGTTTGTCTTTTGAAACCCTGAACCGCCGAATCCATGCATGATTTAACAATTACGTCAAATAAATGAGAAGGAATGCCTGTTTGCTGTCAGAAGCATGAGCATATAACTGATTCTGGGTACAGCGCCATCAAAACATAAACAGTGCCTTCCGAAAAAGTGACGCGCCAACTCGGGAAATTTGAAACTGCGCTCCGAAATTCATGCCGGAAAACTGATGGAACCGGAATATTGATTGCCAGAATAATGATGGTCAACCTGTACAAAAGTCAAAGAGGAAAGATAACCTAGTGAAAAGGGCAACTTTCAAGTTCTTATATAATTCAAGCAAATGTGTCCCCAAACTTGAATTATAATGTTTCATGTTCAAAACACTGAAAAATTTATTCTAAAGGGAACAGCTGGTGATTGAAAGTCTGATGGTGTAATCCAGTTACACAACACTTAAGCAGTCCAGCCATAATGATTTTGGTCGGCCTTGACAGTACTGTCATTACAGAATAAAACCAGTCAATTAAGTAAGTAAACACTAAAACACATATTTCAACCCTGCATGGAACATTCACAACACTGTAATTTAACTCCATTTCTTTAGACTTTGAGCCTGTGGTGGTTAGGAATTCCTTATACCAAGGCAAAGGACCAGCTGTGACATCTGGGTAATCATACTTTTAACCATATTTCCTTAAGTGCCCTTGTATTAATTACTTTAAAGGAAACATGAAAACTAAAACTAGGGTGACTGCTTACCAACTACCCCAGTCTAAACTAAAATTGAAACCTGCACAATCACATTCAGACCACTTCAGTACTGGGATATTAGGACTCCTTTTGACTATTACCTATGTAATGCATGGGTGTAGTATTACGTTGTGGGGATCATAAGTAATATTACTTGTGAGTTTCAAGGCAAAATACATAAGAACATAAGAACATAAGAAATGAGGAGATTGCAAGAGGCCAGTTGATGACCTACACAAGGCAGCTCCTTGTCTCCCACTCTTGGAATAATCCAATATTTATCCATCCCACCTGTCATCTCTATCCATACTCTGATCCAACCGTCTTTTAAAGCTACCTATTGACTCAGCACTTACTATGTGTCTACCCAGCCTATTCCAATCGTTTACCACTCTGTTAGTGAACCAATATCTACCTAGATCTGTCCTGAATCAAATTTTTTCTAGCTTGTACCCATTTCCACATGTCCTATCCTGACTACTAATTTCTAAAACCAGATCAATGTTTCCCTTATTAATTCCTTTTACCCATTTGAAAACCTTAATCATATCCTCTCTTACCCTCCTCTCTAGGGAGTGAAGATTAAGACGTTTTAACCTATCTTTGTAGGGTAAATTTCTCAGCCCCTGAATCATCTTGGTCATTCTTCTCTGGACTGCCTCCAAGAAGCCTATATCCTTCTTATAATAAGGGGACCAAAATTGAGCTGCATAATCTAGGTTGAGTTTAACTAGCGCTAAATACAACCTCAGAATGACCTCAGAACTCCTATTTGTCACACACCTACTAATAAATCCTAGTATCTTGTTGGCCCTATTTCTAGCTATAATACACTGTTCCCTGGGGCGCAAGTCACTGCTTACTTGAACTTCCAAGTCCCTCACACTATATGACCTTCCTAAGGTAGTGTTATTTAATGTGTAGTCCACAGGCCTATTACCTTTACCTACGCTCATAATGCTACACTTGTTAACATTAAACTGCATCTGCCATTTCTCTGACCACTCATACAGCCTATTTAAGTCATCCTGCAGCATCCTAGCACCATCTATATTCTTTACCGGTCTTCCTATCTTTGTGTCATCGGCAAATTTACTGATATCACTGTTTATTCCTGTCTCTAAGTCATTTATATAGATTATGAATAACAACGGTCCTAGTACTGATCCCTGTGGTACCCCACTAGTGACATTACCCCATTCTGATTTCTTCCCATTAATCTGTACCCTCTGTTCCCTACTAGTAAGCCATTCCCTAATCCAGTTTAGTACGTTTCCACTTATGCCATGAGCCTTGACTTACCTCATCGACCATATGATATATGCCTAACTAAAGCAATATGGACTTGAGGCACAATCCTAAACATTTCAAGGTCAGTGCAACTCTACCTGATCTATGTCCATTCAGCTGCCTGTATCTCCTTCTATGGCGTGATGCTGCACTGGTATGAGTTTTCCTGGTTCCCTCAGCATCATTGGGAAGAGGCGGTGGCATCTCCTCAGTAGTATCTTCCCCCATCA
The DNA here is from genome assembly GCA_029783475.1 of Metacarcinus magister. Classification (NCBI taxonomy): domain Eukaryota; kingdom Metazoa; phylum Arthropoda; class Malacostraca; order Decapoda; family Cancridae; genus Metacarcinus; species Metacarcinus magister. Next base: position 1,080,954 of record JAPQNM010000017.1, on the reverse strand, counting down.
AACCATGCTCCTCACCAGCCTCAGATGCAGCTGTGATGGTGAGCCTCACTACACACTCTGGCCCTGGAGAGTCTTCCCTGACTGGGGCCAGCTGGATACTTGGCCCAGAGCTCACTTGACCAGTATAAAATTGAATGATTTTCTTCCCATTAGAGATTTTTTTTGGTGGTACTAAACCTTGAAGTATAACAGTGGAAAGTTCTGCTGCTGCAGCATGCCTGACAGTCATCATACTGGTGGCACACTTGTCTTTCATGTCAGTCAGTTCATGAGTTAAGTGGCTATCAGTCTCAGACTGTTGCACACTGTGGTGAGTGAAGGTCACCTCACCTCGCCCCACCACAATCCTAGCTAGGGAAGGAGCTACCACCAAGGGCTTTCTTGCTGAAGGCTGCCCACTTCGAATGACCTTCTGAGTGACCACTGCAGCTCCCACAAGGCTGTGAGGGCTGCCCACCTCCTCCAATTCTTTCTGTACTTTCGGCTGGTAGAATGGAGCATACCACACCAACAGCTCAGCCCCAGCATGGATATTTTCAGTTGATACATAGTAAATCAGGTCATCAATCTGGAATACATTAAAAGATTAACAATACATTGCTCTAAAAAGGTTCATTCCTAATCTCTGGATCCATACTCTCTAAGAATTTTCTATAAACCTCATTATATGCATCTTAATACAATGCAGATGAACAGTTATATGACAAGTCTATTTCTACCAATATCTCTTTACATGGATCTAAAATTCACACTTATGTGAATGTTAGCCAACCAGAGCATGAACAATAAACTTCACACTGTTCACACTGTTGGGGATCGTGGATATAGCCTTTGCCTCGCTGAGGCAGGTGCCAGGTCACCACCCCGGAAGACAGGTCACAACCACTGACTAACATCCGGTACCCATTCACTGCTGGGTGGATAGGAGCATGGGTGTAAGGAGACCACCCAACTTTTTTGGCTCCGTCCGGAGATCAGACCCGGTGTCGGAAGAAGTACCTCGCTCTGATGAGATCCTCCCAGGGAAGTACTACTTGCGGCCTCCGCAAGTATATATATATAGTACCTCTTTCTGATAATATATATGTTGTTTCCTCACATGCCTCATCTTTTCAAGTCTAATATTAAGACAATTATATTGTTTATTTAATTTATTTTTACTTTAGTGTGGGCCACAAAGCATCTGCGCATGTGCAGTGTGTGATCTGCGACTAATGTAGGTAGGGAGGATTTTCTTGCCACACCGGAACCTCTCGGTTGTGAGCTGAGCGTGCTAATCACTGCACTACAAAGTACCCTTTCTTGATCTTGATCTTGATATGCACAGGGCACCGTGGTAAATGCATATATAAAAAGGGGTTTGAAATGCAGGCATATGACCTTGTGTCACAATAAGTAAACAAACCCCTAACACTGCCTACCAACGTCCTTATCATAAACTTGGGGATGAGGTACATGCCGGAGAATGTAGATCCTTTTAATACAGGGAGAGTACAAAAGAACAAAATGAGAGGGTATTTACAAGTAGTGGCCCGGGAGCGAACTGAACAATACGCACAGCGGCGCGGCAAGGAGGAAGCTTGAGTTGCTGGTTAGGAATTAAATATAACATAAAGAATACATGGAATAATATCCTACATCTCCCTCCCCCTTTCACGATCAAAACCTGTGGGTTCTTGAGCGTTCCTTTTGGCCTTGATACAAGGCATTGACCACCATCACCTACACATGCAATGAAATTGTTTCGGTTATGTTAATGGAAATATCAAAGGTGGGCATAGAGTAAATGTTTTTTATCTTTGACACTGCACTCATAACCTCGTCTTCAGCCTTCAGTTCTAACTTCTGTTATAATATTATAGACCTAAACTCACCCCAAAGCCCTGACTGCCGTCACCTGATGCTCCCATGCTCACCATAAGGGTATGTCGCGAAATCAGCGTCTAAACACGAGACAATCACACTGGTCCATCTCAAAAAAGGGTTTTGGCGACCTCAGTTGTGTATACACGTTTGCAGTACAGTGGTGTGTGGGTGCAACAGATGGCACTGCTAGCACCTCCACCAACAAACCTGTCCAGAGTAAAGTTTTTTGCCATCAAAAGTTAAGATTGTGCAGAGGTCGACTTTGTGTCCAAAGATAAAACATCCCCTCAAAAAAATTGTAGAAGATGAGAACCCACTGTATAAACCCAAAGAATTGTATAGCTATGGAAATAAAAACGACCTTTGCTTCTAGTATAGCTCTAATGAAGGGATCTCTTGTAAAAATACAGGGACTTCTTAATTTATACGAGAAATGTGGTCCTAGAGCGCTTGCATATTTAAAATTTTGTGTAATGAATACATTATTTTCCCATATAGTGTAAATACATGTAAAATCTATTCCACCATGTTATTCTAAAGAAATTGTGTAATTAAAGCAAAAATGCTGGCTTTTTGATATCGTGTTAAACCAAATATGCATATTTTAAGCTCATGTAGAACATGAGGTTACTGCACCACAATTTTCCGATTACGTAAAAGTTGCCAGTAAAGTAACTACAACACGTGACAGAAAAACATTGCAGTCGGATCTCAATTGGTTAACTTGTTGGACCAACAGAAGGCAAATAAAATTTTACATTGATAAATGCAGTTTTGCATATTGGAAGTCATAATGATTGCTTTCAGTATCTGATAAATGGCAAACAACTTTCTGCAGTTAATAAGGAAAAGGATCTCGGTGTCATAATAGTGTTGCGGCGACGCATTTAGCATGTAAATAGTGTTGTAGCGGTGTAGTTATTGTAAGTGTAGTTGTGTGGAGGCAGGGAGCGGTGGGCCACCCAGGCCTCCCTGGGGATGTAGGGGTCCGTGTGAGCGTTGACAGGTGTCAAGATACGGTGACCTACGTATCTGTGTTTTCAGCGACACGCAGTCTGGTGGGGTGTGTTTGGGGGGTGTGGCTGGTTGTTGAAAGTGAGAAGGAGGCCAGGAGTGAGAGAGACAACAGAGACAGAGGGACACAGCGGTGCAAGGCCGATCCTGGGCGAGTGAAGGGCAGGACCTTGGAGGGAAGTGGACATGGTGGCCGGAGAAATGGCACCCTGGCTTCCTTAGGCCCTGCCCTCACTAAGGGAGTGGCTGACTGGCTGTGTGGAGGTTGTTGTGTGCATCCTGGGAGCATGAGAGGCAGGACCTTGGAGGGAAGTGGACAGGGTGGCCGGAGAAATGGCATCCTGGCTTCCTTAGGCCCAGCCCTCGCTAAAGGAGTGCATGGCTGTGTGGAGGCTGCTGTGTGTGGACTTGTGGAGGCTGTATGTTCTGGGTGAACCTCTTGTGGGGAACTCTGTGCCCTGAGGCTGTACTATTGTGCTGTACCATGTAAGCGTGCTGTTTGTAAATATACCAGGAAAGGAGAAGTGTTGTTGTCTGTGTGTGATTATAAAAACCCCTTTTCCCGTCTCGCCAACCCCCGCTACACGATTCCCAGGAGGGCGTTACCTCAGGTAAGGAGAGGTAACGTGTTTTTGCGACACCCTGCCTGGGAGGGAAGTGAAAAAGTGGGGGTGCCGTAACAATATCAAGCAATTTAGAGTCCAGTCAGCATTGCTGAGGTAGTTAAAACTGCTAATAAACTGGTTGATTTCATTGGACATGCCTTCAAAAATAAACCAGAAAAAGTTATATTAAAGCTTTATAAATCACTGGTATGACCCCATCTCGAATACTGTTTATGGTTTTGGTCTCCATATTACAAAAAAAAAAGACAGAAAAGCTAGAAGGAAGATTTAAAGAGCTAAACTTGTTCTTCTTATCGAAATGGAGGATGCGGGGTGATCTAATAGAAGTGTTTAAAATATTTAAATGATTTGATAACATCAATGTAAAAAATTACTTCACAGTCAATCAATCAAACAAAACAAGAAGACAGAACAGTTTCAAGATAATCAGCAAAACATTCTTGACAAATAAAGCCCAACACTTCTTCTCCAATTGGGTCGTTAATGTCCGGAATTCTCTGCCTTCCAACATTGTTGACAGTATAGCACTCACATGTTTCAAGAACAGACTACACAAGTACTTTGACTCTAATCCTCAACTGAGATATTATTCGTTAGCATAAATAAATTTGTTCTAGTTATGAAAATATATTTATGAAATATCACTTTTTGGATTTTATTGCTGGTGGCCTGGCACTGCATGTTATTGCCTGGATAGAAATTGTAGAAGTGATAATCCTTATCTCATTCCTAGAAAAGAAATTCCATGTTAGTTACATTTTTTTTCATGCTGCATGGTTTTTCTTTTTCTTCCCTTCCTGCCATCCTCGGCTGGAGGGAACAGTGGGTGAGGAGGAGCCATCACCTTTATTGCCTTGTGCCTCTCACTTTAGATTAAATAGTGCAATTTATCCCAAACAGCCACGTAAGGGCCAACAGGTCTGCTGTTGTTTGTTCTTTTTTATCTTCCTCCTCCTCCTTCCAATCCTTCCTCATAATCCTAATATTAATCCTCCTCACCTGGCACACCAGCAAATTATGATTGGAGGGTGATCCAACAGCAATGAGGCTCAGCCAATTGCAGAGCCACTTCCGTGATAGGTCCAAAAAGGTGTGGCCACCTCCCTTGTGGCAAATCTGAGGACATCATCAAGCATGAATACAACACATTTGTCATCACTATCATTAATATCAAAAAACACTCTGAATCACAAAACATTACATCACCACTATTATCATTATTGCTTCCACCTTCATAAGTGAACCAACTATCCAAATCATACATTATGCCATTATCACTAAAGGACAACATCAACATCAAAGCTACTATATCATTATGAAGATGGTGACTGCTGAAAAAAAAAAATCCTATGATCATGAGTTATTTCAAACAATACATATTGCATCTTAGAATCATGATAAAATGAGAGGAGTGCTATAGTGTCCCTCAGAGAGGGACCAGGAATTTCAGTCTTTAAAACACAAGATATCCACATGCTCCACTCTAAAGGTTTATGATCCTCAGCTTCCCACATTTGTGACCATCAACGCAAGTAACAAGGGATCGGTGCAGTCCTATCACAGAAGGACTGCTCAGAAGTGGAACATGCCGCTTCCATTACATCAAGTGAGCGGAAATATTCTGTTACAGAGAAGCGCTGACAGCGGTTAGTGCTGTTGAGCGGTGGAAATTATACTTATAGGGCAGATTTTTCAAATTAAGAACCGACCATTCTGGACTAACTAAGATCCTTTCTCAGAGTTATTCTGGCCGTGCCGGCATCAGGATCGCGTGATGGCAAGCTCAGCTAATGCCATACTATTATGTGGTTGAGTTTATTCCAGGGAACCAGCTGGCTGGTGGTGATGCTTTGTCACACCTCCCTGTGACAGAGGAAGCCGAGGACTTCGGTAAGGAAGATATAATTATAGCATTCCTGGAGGACCAGTCCTCTATCACAGTGCAAGAAATCAAAGAGGCAACAGCATGCAACGAAGAAATAATAACACTCAAACAGCACCTGCTATGTGGGTTTCCGGAGTCAGTTAAGCAGTGTCCCTCATGCATCTGAGCCTATTTTCAGTTTTGTCATGAGCTGAGTGAGATCGACTGTGTCATTCATAGTGGCAGTCAACAATGCTGCATGGCCGATACTTGCAGTGCGGCCACAATGCTCACGATGGCATGGTAAGAATCAAACAGTTTCTGTCCAGCCTGGTTTGGTGGGCAGGAATGGACTGGAATGTGAAAAACCTTATTCGAAACTGTGGTGAGTGTCAGGTTAGCGACAAGGTCTTGTCCCAACAGACGACGATGTCACCTCTACAACCCATAGGGCTGCCGGACTAGTGCTGGGCAAAACTAGGAATTGATGTGGTTGGGCCAATTGATGGAGCTCCTACATCATCGTGAAAACCAACACTATGGTTGACTAGAGATATAAGTGGACTGAGGTAGGTCTGGTAAACAGTGTATCCACAACTGAAATTATATCTTTCCTCAGCACAGTGTGGTCGAGAGAAGGTTACCCAGATGAGATAGTGTCAGACAATGGCCCACAGTTCACCAGTGCAGCATTTAGGGCCTATCTGCGATGCTGTGGTATAAGGCACACACGCTGAAACACTTATTGGCCGAGGGGGAATAGAGTTGTAGAACAACTTAACGGGACCCTTAAATCATGGATTTCGGGCTTGCAGTCCGAGGCTAAGTTCCAGGACCATGTGAGACAACGCTTGACCCACTACCATGCCACACCTCACTGCACCACTGGGGTGTCACCCGTCATGGTGCCGCATGGACGACTGATGCGGCTTGAGTTGCCTTGAGTTGCCTTGAGTAGCCTTGAGTGGCTTGAGTTGCCTTGTGAAGCAGAGACTAACCCAACAGATGAAGGGGTAACAGGAACGGAATCGAAGGCATTATGATAAGCGTCACAGTGTGAAGATGCCCGTCTTCAGAACGGGACTATGTTCAGGTAAGGTGCCAGGGTCACATCCCCAAGATGACACCCCACTACTCTGCCCCAGTGCAGGTCGAGAGGCAGGTGGGACAGTCGTCGTACCGCCTTGCTGACGGATCAATCCGGAATATCGCTCACCTCGCTCCAGCACGTGTCCAGGTGAGGAACATCACTTCAGGGGGCCTATGGATGCTTCAGCAGGACATGCTTCACTGAATACCCAGGCGAAGGATCCGGGGTCATCTGAGGCTTCGTCACACCAAGTTCCCGAACTCCAAGCTCAAGAATCACCAGGAAGGATCGGGAGCTGCCGCCTATGAGTAGTGACCGCAGGAGATGGCAGGCTGACAGGCTGATAAGATCTTAAGTTGTAATGTGTGTGTAAATGTTAGAGTTACAAACAGACACACTTGATTCACTTCCCTCCCCTGCACACTCGGCTCCCCTTCCCCACCGTCAACCAACTCAAAATGTGTGTTATGCACCAAAACTGGTGCCCTGCTCATTATGAATCTGAATCAGTAAAGCTACCCTCATTTTGGGGATATGACGACCTTGTATATAGATATAGATCAGGGTAAAATTTTCATTAAGGAATAACTTAACAGTGCAAAAATCATCAACTTAGAAACAATTTAAGATTGCAAACTCAGGAAAGAAACGACAAGTAAAATATATATACCAATGCAACATACCATACAGTTTTAAACACACTTTCAAATCTGAAAACTTTGGACATAACTACCAACTGTAAGGGATCTATTGATTTATTTATATATCCCAGCTGATATCTCCATTAAAGGGTATCAAGGAGTACAAGGGAAGAACAGACATCAACAGTCCTACTGGACCTAACGAGGTTGTAAGTGTTGCTACACTACTACTATACTACTACTATACGGGTAGGCGGTAGTAGAGTGGCTAGCATTTGGGCATGCGAACATAGGGTCTCGGTGTGGGTTCACTCCAGGTCCACCTCCCTCTGCGCATGCGCGGGAGGTGAATATGCTGCCACCCGCACGACTCAGTCTTCTGAGCGGGACTAAAAAATTGTAAACACAACACAGTCACACTACTGCTCTGATGCCCTGTGTCTCCCGCTTCACTCTCCCGCTCTCCCGCTCTCCCGTCTCTCTCTCTCTCTCTCTCTCTCTCTCTCTCTCTCTCTCTCTCTCTCTCTCTCTCTCTCTCTCTCTCTCTCTCTCTCTCTCCTGTTTCTCCCGTCTCTCTCTCTCTCTCCTTAACTTAACCATAACATAACATAACATAACTAACCTAATATAACTTCCAAGATTCTTTGCGAGGTAACTAATGACGAGCACCGCCTGAAACCTTGACATATGTGTTGAGTACACTATGTATAGTATGTACGACTTCATATTTATTATATCTCTCTCTCTCAAGCTACCCCACCAGTCCATGACAAGAGAGAGAGAGAGAGAGAGAGAGAGAGAGAGAGAGAGAGAGAGAGAGAGAGAGAGAGAGAGAGAGAGAGAGAGAGAGAGAGAGAGAGAGAGAGAGAGAGAGAGAGAGAGAGAGAGAGAGAGAGAGAGGAGAGAGAGAGAGAGAGAGAGAGAGAGAGAGAGAGAGAGAGAGAGATAGAGAGAGAGTGAAGCGGGAGACACAGGGCATCGGAGCAGAAGTGTGACTGTGTTGTGTTTACAATTTTTTAGTCCCGCTCAGAAGACTGAGTCATGTGGCTGGCAGCAAACTCGCCTCCCGCGCATGTGCAGAGGGTGGGGGACCTGGAGTGCAAAGGGGTACCTGGAGTGAACCCACACTGGGATTGATCTCCCCAAAATCCGCTGGCCACTTTTCTTTGGTATTACCGCCATGTGGCAAAAGATTACCCAAAATTGCTGCCATACACTGTCCTCAAATGGGACTTGCAATATTATATGCATTCGTGGCAGTGCAGCAATAGCCTGCTTCTCTCTCTCTCTCTCTCTCTCTCTCTCTCTCTCTCTCTCTCTCTCTCTCTCTCTCTCTCTCTCAAAATCAGAGAAAACGTGAGAAAATTGAGGCGTCACTATAAAAAATCTAAACCTGAGCCACTAACGGGCGGATAAAGCCTCCATAAATGCCTACCAGCGCTAAAGGTACATAATGTAAAAAAAATATAAATAAATAAATAAACAATATCTACTTGATAGACAAAAGGACAGCAAAGTGGAAGGCTCCTCCCCACCCATTCCTCCCTCCAGCCGAAGCTGGCCAGAAGAGGAAGAGGTAGTAGCCAAGACAAGGTATTTATTTAGAGCTCATGGAGATATTACTATCCCTTCCACATCTGTACCTTGTCTTTTTGTACGAGAATACATATGAGGGCTTTCCAGATCCCTCACTCCATCCCTTTAGGTTGCCTTATATGACCTGCAGGGAATACGATGGTAGTATTCTTGCAGGCACCCCACACAAACTATAATACCACAACAGCTACTCCATATCTTTTTTACAATATTAGAGCAGGAAATATAGTTTGAAGATGGTGATTATTTCTCTACAACAGACTACAAAATCATACAGAAAAAGCTAATTGTTGTCCCTAAAAATTTTAATTAATAAAGTTTTCCCATTCTGATATGTATTCATTTAAAGATCTTGCTTTATTCTATAATGTGGTTGGACAGAATTTCACACATAATTCTTAATGGCTAGTTGTAGGTCTCATTATCAGCTGGTGTGTAACAAGATGGCCTACATGAGAACATCTCACTGATATATGCATACCATCTTTTAATGACAAAGACCACTGAGAAATCTAATACTTATAAATGGAGATTGTTAGAAGACGAAGACGACCCACAGTGAAATAGGAAGAGAGTACTAGAGTACATAAGATAAAGGAAAGAAAGGAGAATGAGAGGTAATGCATCCACCTCTCTCTATCCAGACCATCTTTGCTAATTCATTCTCTCCCCCTCTATCAGCAAGGGTATCTAGGAGTAAAGACATTTTATAGGGAGGCAAGTGAGGGTGGAGGGAGAACTAAGTGAAAGTTTTCCAATAGGAGTCGGGTAGAGACAAGGATGGTATATGTATGAGAGAAATGAAAACTAAAGTGGAGGTGCAAAAAATGTGAAATGGGTGGGCAGTGGTGGAATGCTTGTTTGCAGATGATGCTGTGTTGTTTGCAGAGAGTGAAAAGAAACTCAGAAAATTGTGATTAAATTTTATAGTGTATGTACGAGAAGAAAGCTAAAGGTGAATGTTGGGAAAAGTAAGGTGACGGTCTTTGAAAGAAGGCAAGTGAAGGAGATTGATATTAATATATTCTTTAAAGTGAGTGTGCCAACAGTAGGAAGGTGTAAGGTAGGTCTTGGCAGAGAGAAAATGCAGGAAGTGAAAGAGTTAAAGTATTTAGGAACAGTGTTAGGCAAGCATGGAGGGATGGAAGGAGAAATATGAGAGAACGTTGAAAGGCAGATGTGTCCTAGGGTCACTTGCATTGATTATAAGAGGAAGGAATGTATCCATGGAGGTAAAGAGAGGGTTAAGAAACAGTATTCTCCTGCTAACACTGGCATATAGATCAGAGACTTGGACATGGAACAGGGCACAGCAGTCAAGAAGTGCGTGTTTGGAAATTAATTATCTGAGAGGGTCAATCAGTGTGACAAGATTCCAACTTTTATAGTAATCTCTTGTGCGGAGCCTTATTGAATGCCTTTTTTTATGTCTCAATATATGCAATCCGTCCACCCATCTCCTTCTTGTGTTATATTTATCACTCTTGAATAAAACTTAATAATTTGGTGGGTGACACATGACCTTCCTGTTCTGAATCCAAATTGTCTATCTATTATCAACCTTCTCTTTCTAAGTATTCTGTCCATTGTTTCTTGGTAACTTTCTCACATATCTTACACACTATGCTGATAAATGAAACTGGTTGATAATTTAATGGTTCTTCTTTGCTTCAATTTTTGTAAATAGACATTATATCAGCTCTTTTTCATTCTTTAAGAACACTTCCTGTTTTGAAAGAACACTCAATTGTATAATTGTATATATTTTTCAAGCAATAGACTTTTTGAATGATCCTGTCCGCTTGTTCTCTAGCGGATAGCATCTGTTAAATACAAAATGTATCAAATCAAAGTCTGTTAAATTGAGTCAAGTGTATATAATTCATAACAAACACAATATGAAATTGCTTTCTCACCTCAAAAACTCCCCATGGAGTTGTATGATTATAAATAATACATCATATTTATTTCTACCTAAAGCAGAACCCATCTGAATTTAATCTATGTCCACTTTCTCCTTAGTCATTTATCTGACATTTGATACCTGTTCCTGAGTACTACCTACCGTATTTTATGGCTTATAAGACGCTGCATCTTGAAAGATGCACCCTGATTTTGGAAAAAAATTTTGAAAGAAAAAAACAAACAAACAGACCACCAAGACTGTTGCCCGATATACAGTCATTTTTCACACAAGAACACACTCACTATTCATTATCTTCATTCAGCACTGCTCATCAGCCATTATTTTAGTTAAAGTTTACTTAAAGACTTATGGTATACAAAGATTCGTAAATGGTAACTAAATATATTACTCATCTTTCATTGTTTAAAGGAGGTTTTATTTCCATAAAAATTTATTAAAAAGTAAACAACCATGTACGTCATACATATCAAACAATCAAGGGAATTTTATTAATCTTCAAATACCAAGAACTCATCACTGCTAGAATCAGGAAAAACACACCTCCTACAACATTCATCTCAGAATATGCATGGGCATTTTTCTAGGTATTTTTTAGGGAAAAAGTGTCTTATAAGCCGTAAAATACAGTATAGCGAGTGACCATTTTTTTTCTTTTTCCTACATCACAAACCGTTGGCACCAGTAGGCTTTATGGAGGCTAAGATGGACTTGCCTCTTGCCCATTATTTGGCGTAGGTTTTTAGATTTTTTATAGTGACGCCTCGAACGTTTGCGTTCTCTCTTGAATATGTTGAGAACGAGAGAGGCTATTGCTGCTACAGCCTCAAATGCATATAACATTGTAAGTCCCGTCTGAGGACAGTATGGCAGCAATTTGGGTAATCTTTGGCCACTCGGCGGTAATACCAAAGAAAGAAAAGTGGCCAGCGGATATCGGGACTCGAACCCGGGACCCACTAATCACGGGCACCACATTATATACTGAACCCCTACACCTGTTATGTATAGGTTATGAGAAAGCCTTGTAGAGATAATCAAGATATATGGCTAGAAGAACAGATAAGAGAAGGAGAAAACAGGTCCTAATAGATAGTAGGTGCAGTATAGGCAGGTCAGACAATATTATATCTTTACTGGTTATCATACCGTCAATGTATCAGTCAGCATCTTAAAACCTGATAATCATCAAACAGAGTAACAGTTTAATACCGTATGTACCTTGAGAGGAAAGGTGGTGTGGGGTGGGAGATGAGGTGTGTGAGGAGCCACTATGGGACCAAGCCGTGTCAGGTGAGACACCTGCTCCTTCACCATCACCTGCTGGCCCACAGTTCCCTCCTGCACTTCCACCCAGGGTGGCAGACTTTGGTATGCCAGCTGAGTCTCATGATGCTTCAAGGAATAGCCCTAGGGTGGAAAAGAAAAATGCATGTTATATACTTCATCATCACACATATAATCAATTAAGGAATAAATGACAGGTCGAATCACTCAGTGTTTGACTATACAAAATCATATCAGGAAATTCCTTCAAAAATATGTACATATAAACCTCCACAACCTCATGAAATAGGTGAAACAAGTGGTAAACATAAAATATTTTATACAACAAGATTACCAATTTTGTTGATCAGAGACTCACTTGCCTTTAATACAATCACCTGCATCAATCTATCTCTTGCATTTTTCTTTATGCAATAAGTTACATTTTTGAAAGAGGAAACGAAATGGGTTAAGCTAAAATCACTGCAACTAAGAGCATGAAATTAGTCAGTATGAGATACAAAAATTAGGGATTCTACCCAGGAGGGTCCAGGAGCAAGCATCTTGCCCATACCAGTTTGACCAAGAATTTTTTTTATTTCCTGTTTGCTTATTTGTAACTGTTATGAAGACCTCCATCAAAGTTATCATAAGAACTCATCTCATCCAGATCAGTATCCTCATCATTAGATATACTTGTTACAAAAGGTGATGCAATTCATCTTCTATGTGTCGTGGACGAAGGATGATGTAATCTTTAGTCTACATGGCGTCACAAGCAGATGCCGTCACAGAGGAAGCGGAATAGGCACCCAGGCCTATCCAGAACAGAGGGATAACATGAGAAAGACGGAGAGAGAGAACGAGAGAGCCACTTCCGTACCAGAGATTGAGAAGGAAGTAAGACAAAGAGAACGAGAGAGCAGAGATTGACAGAGGAAGCAGACGTCACAGCTACGTGCCAGAAAAAAACGAGTGGGTGTATACGCTGTCTATAGTAAATTTGACAGCTGGGTGAAGGCAGCATTGTATATACTTGTATTGAGAGCAAAGGTGAATAATCACTGCTGGCTAAAACTACCAAGTGTGTTTCCCTTCAACCCCGGAGGACACTTTTTTCCCCCTCACAGGTAACCATAAGACGAAGCTGCCATCCTGCTGAGTACCACACACAAACCTGTGGTAAGTGTTTTGTTACTTGTTTACTCTTCCCTAGGGCCAGTGGCAGCTCTCTAGCTCCATGGGCAAGGAATCTGCCCACAGGTGTAAGGAGAAGTAAGAGACGTAGCAACTGGTGTCAGGAGTGGGATAAGTGAGCCGAGAAAATGGAGTCTCAAGGATCCTAGCAAAGTGATTATGGTGGACATAACGGCCAGGTTGACAAGACAATCTGAGGAGAACAGCAAGCAGGCCGAGGCAGCTAGGGAAGCATACAGTGAAGTGCGGGAAAGGCTTGATGCTCAGCTCAGCTCAGCTCAGCCTTAGAGGAAAGCTTTTCCTGGGTGTATCACAAAATATCGAGTTCCTCAGTGAAAGTGTTGGAAGTGGAAAAATTTCATAGCGTGGAGAATTGCAAACGAGTGAGCCGAATGTGACCATGTGATAAGTGAAGTGAAAGAATATTATGTCTAGAGAAAAAACAGAGATGGCTTCATGCATTTTACTTATTTCAGGTGCAAGTTACAGAGTACAGGAAGTAATGTAACCAGGATGGCGACCATTGTTAGACTGGCTTCCCAGCACGTACTGGTGGCTCACGATGACTCTGGTTTGTACCACTCTACCGATGCTAAACTACTGCTTCCTCGTTTGGTTATCACTGACCCACCACGCACAAGATTTGGAGCGCCTGGTGAAGAGGGCTTACCCAGAGGCGAGTCAGGGTATGATAACAGTCCTCCTGCATGACCAATTTGTGGATGCAGTTGACCATACACAAATCAGGATCTACATCCAGCAGGCCTACATAAAGGTCGGTAGAGGTGTGAAAGAATTACCAGTCTTTGTAACGAACTGGGCAAGAACCTGTTAGGCCTAGATTACCTTCAGCAGAGTGAGGCAGTACTGGACTTTGGTGACATGACCATGAAGATCAAGGGCTGTGAGGTACCATTGTATGGTGGTAGTGATGACGTGCTGGTGTTGGCAGCTAAAGCCATCTGCATTCCCCCCTTGTATGAAGTCAGTCTCTGCTGCCACTTGAGCCGAGAAGAACAAGATGTTGTTGCAACAAGGGGAAAGGACAGGGCAACCTTCCAAGCAATGGCATGGACAACGAAGGTGCTGGGATAGTTCCCTTGGAAAAAAGCAGAGAGCTTATTCCCAGTGATACAGAGGAAACCTTTCAGCAGTCGGCAGTGGCGTGACTTCCCTGTGTGACAGCTGATGAGGAAGGAAGTGACTCACAGCTGTCAGCTGGGTGGGGAGGAACCAGACCGAAGAGGAACAGAAGACTGCTGCAGTACTTATGCATTTTGTTATTTATTTTGTCTGCTGCCAATAATTAAGGTTGCAATCGGGATGCTCTCTTTTGTAGGGGAAGATATTGTTACAAAAGATGACACACTTCATGTTCTGCGTGTCATGGACAAAGGATGATATAATCTTGTGTCTACATGGCCAGCTGCCAGCAAGGACAGCTGCCAGCAAGGACAGACGTACTCTACTGAGCTGTTCCAGCCTACAATCCTGATAGCTGCAGCACCTAGCTTGTAATAAGGTGGGAGCTTTGCATAAAGTGTTTGTCCCGTCTCATTAGCATGAGTAAACATTCGAGAAGAATGGAAAGCGTAAGAGAGAAGGTAAAATAGCAGACGACAGAACAAAAATTGCTTTGTTTACACCCGAGGAACATAAAATGAAAACACGACATGATTTTTCAGGATTCAGGTATGATGAATGTTCAACACGAGAAAATTTGTTGTGTAAAAGAGTGATAGAACTTGAAGGTTTAGTGAAGGAACTGCTGGATAGGGTAAAAACTGTGGAACATAATCAGGAAGTGATGAAAGTGGAAAATGAAGTCTTGAGGAAGGACTGTGATGATCTAAGGAAGAAAATTTGTACTAATGAACAGAAGATGGAAGTAAATGAAGTCAAGATTAAGGAACTAAATGAAAATCAGAATCAGTGGAAGAAAGATTGTGAACAAGAACAGGTTGATTTTAAGAAGATAATGGAGGACACGGTAAGAGAAAGAACAGGACGTTGCTAAAACTATGGTTGAAGTAATTAAGGAGCAGGAGAATTTGCTTAGGGCACTGTTGAGAAGAAGATATGTATTATTGTTTAGGGTTTGAAAGAAGAAGTGCTACCTATAACACATGAAAGAGTTAGCTGAGTTGGTTGTGATGGTGGTGCAGGATGAACAGGATGAAGGAAGGAGACTTAGTGATGAGATTGAGGAAGTTATTAGACTTGGGAAATATATAGAGGGAAAAACCCGCCCCATAAAGATTAGATTAAAATAGCAAGCTTCTGCAGAGGAAATCTTGGCAGGATCTTGGAAGTTGGCAAAAGAGGAGAGATTCAAGAAATGTCATGGGGGAATAAATTACTGTAATTGGCAATGGATAATATCTTAACACAGTGGGTGGAAGAAGATACAAAATAAAGAGGAAATGAAGAACCATCACGACTAAACCTAAAGTTCACTTGGTGTACAAGAGCCCGCTTGGGAAAAGTGATCACGTGCTAATTGAATTCAAGTTGAAGGGAGTACCGGAGGAGGCAAGGAGAGAGGATTATAAAGAAGGAAGATACAATTACAGTAAAGCAAAGTTTGCAGAACTGAGGAGACACTTTGAACAAGCAGACTGGACCACCTTTTACAGGACAGAGGAAACAGAAGACAAGTGGAGAATTCTACTTGAAAAGCATAATGAAGGAATAATGAAACACGTGCCAAAAAAGAAATTGAATAAGCCTGGGAATAAAGAGTAGTTCAACAGAAGATGTGAGTTGGCAAGGACGGAGAGAGAAAAAGTATGGAATAGATGGAGAAGAAATAGAAGACACAATCTTTGGATGATGTATAAAAGGAATGAGTATGTCAAGATTCGGAGAGAGGAATAAAGAAATTACAAGAAAGACATCGTGAACAAATGTAAAGACCACCTGAAAGTGTTTTATAGATATGTAAATGGCAAACTGAAAAACAAAGGAGAAATAAGCAAGCTGAAGATTAATGGTGAGATTTACGAAGATGCAGAAGAGATGACTGAAGTGATGAACAACTGCTTCCAGTCTGTTTTCACAAGAGAGAATAACTTCCAGCGTCAGAGAGCAATGGGAACTGACGAGGTCGGTTTGAGTGAAATTCAAGTGACAATTAATGAAAAAAAATAATGGAAGAGCAAGATGTGAGAAAAGCTTCAGGTCCTGATGGAGTGTCCAATTGAATTGTAAGAGAGTGCAGTCAACAGTTGGCAGACAACATTCATAGTGTCATCATGAGTTCATTGGCAGAGGACAAGGTTCCAATAGAATGGAAGAGAGCTGACATTGTGCCAATATTTAAAGGAGGAAAAAAGGAAGAGCCATGGAACTATAGACCAGTGTGTTTGACCAGTGTTGTGGCCAAGCTTTGTGAAAGTCTTATAAAAGACAGGTGGATGAAACATCTTGAGGAGAGTAAAGTGTTGATGGATAGACAGTTTGGTTTCAGGGGAGGAAGATCTTGTGTTACCAATTTGATAAACTTTTATTCAAGAGTGATAAACATTGTACAAGAAAGAGACGGTTGGATGGACTGTATTTACTTGGATCTAAGGAAGACATTCGATAAGGTGCCACACAAACGTGGAAATTAGAAACTATTGAAGGACTAAAGGGGAGGGGGGCTTCTAAGATGGATTGATGATTTTTTTGAAAGATAGCGAAATGAGAACTGTAATAAGAGATAAGAAATCTGCCTGGAAGTGTTTTGAGTGGAGTCCCGCAAGGATCAGTATTGGCCCCGGTCATGTTTGCAGAGTATGTACACAATATGTCAGATATAATAGACAGTTACATCAACTTGTTTGCAGATAACGCCAAACTATTAAGAAGGGTGCAGAAAAATTAAGATTGTGAAGCACTGCAACAGGACTTTGACAAAATATTTGAGTAGTCCTGTACATGGGAAATGGAATTTAATAAAAATTTTTAAAATGCAGTGTAATGTAATTTGGGAAGAGCAAGAAAAGGCGTTTATTCAATGAGGAAGGAGAACATTAATAAAAAAAAAAGAGGAAAAATACCTAGGAGTAACCATTATAGATAATATGTCTCCTGAGAAACCCATGAATAACATTACTGGTGAAACCTGTAATCTATTGAGTAATATACGGGTGACTTTTACTTATGTAGATGAAGACATGATTAAGAAATTGATAACGACTTTGGTACGCCCAAGATTAGAATATGCAGCAATAGTATGGTTACCAAGCAAAAAAAAAAACAAGAAAACTGGAGAGAATACAGAGAGCAGCAACAAAGCTTCCTCCAAATTTGAGAGAACTGTCATATAAAGAGAGGCTGCAGATACTGGGTCTTACAACATTGAAGCAGAGGAGGGAAAAAGGAGATCTAATAGCAGTGATGAAGGGATTATAAAAACTAGGTAGAGAAAATTTTCTAATTTGGGACACTAGGGACACAAGAGGACATGGAAAGAAACTGAAAAAGGACATCTGCAGAAAAGATATCAAGAAGTTCAGCTTCCCACAATGATGTGTAGAGGCGTGGAATGGTTTGGAAAAATAGTGCATGCAAGAACAGTTCATGAATTCAAGGCAAAGTTAGATACTTATAGATATGGAGACAGGACAGCACGACCATAGCTCTTTCCTGTATGTTACAACTAGGTAAATACAGACAGTTGACGTCACAAAGGAAGTGGCGTACCGACAACTAGATTCAAAAGCTGCTATGTGCTCCGAATAACACAGACAATATCCTCCTTTTACTTTACAAGTAGGTGACTCAGTAATGATCCGAGTCTTTCTACTTGTTCTAGACATGTTTGCCTTCATCTCTTCAACTTGATCTCTATTCTAGCTTTAAACCCTTCACACCCCTTACTGCCCATCTGGGATGAGTCTCGCTAGTAAAGGATGTGCTGTGGATTAAGTACCACTACACTGCTCTCATGCAGATACTGAGCAGGTTAAGGGAAGTCACAAAGCAACTGAATGCAACTCTAAACCAGTTGGAGAAGGACCTACCGAAGAATACTACTAATTCTGGAAACTATTCCTCTCTTGCATACATAGTTGACTTTGAACACCACCACCAACCTTGCCTTAGAAAACTATAACAGCCTTGATGTAACTAACTGCACAAAATGGGGACTCATTCATGTTATTGTAAAGCTTTCTCACATGTTATTCAGAGCCACTATGAATGAAGATGTAGAAAACTTAAAGGAAAGATATAATCAACTAACCTCCATAGCTTCCTCCAATAATAAAGCTATTCACTTAAACTATATTCACATTGCTTAACTTGAAAAGCATGTATAAGATCTTGCCACTTTCGTAAAGTTTGTGAAGTTG
Organism: Metacarcinus magister; assembly: GCA_029783475.1. Lineage (NCBI taxonomy): Eukaryota > Metazoa > Arthropoda > Malacostraca > Decapoda > Cancridae > Metacarcinus > Metacarcinus magister. The sequence goes on along the minus strand of JAPQNM010000017.1, from coordinate 1,062,531 downwards.
TGCTGACTCAGAAAGATGCTTCTAAGGCCTTGTCTTTGTGGTCTTATAATCAACTGGCATCCAAACCACTGTTCCAGCAGTCATTCTTCAATTATCACTATTTGTTTTTCACAGAAACATACTTTGTGTCTATAGTGTGTCCTGAAGGCTCATTGTACAAAGAAGTTTCAGGTCATTTCGCAGTGCTTACATGCATTCTGTCACTTAAAATCATTCCATCAAAACCACATTATAACTTAACTGCTAATTTGTCAAGTAAAGTTTTCCATCTTGATAGTTTGAAGAATGTAAATTTCTCCAGCAACAAGTATGTCACCAACAGCTTGTCTGCGATTATTTTCTCTAATATCTTGGAATTAGAATCTGCTGTTCAAGACTCTATACCAGTTAATTTACATCCATATGTGTATTACCCATCTATCATCACTCCTATTGTACTAATCATTGTCTATGTAATACCCCTTTGTTGTGTTGTCAACAAGACTCTTACCTTATATAGGCACCTCAAGCAAAGAATTAGAAACATTGAGGATGTAACCAGAACGCATCTGTTGTAACATGGTTACGCACATGTCTCTAGGCCATCACGAGAAAGCGATTTAGGTAGGTAGTTAACCAAGCAATGTTAGTGCACTGGCTCGGTAGGGAAATATATGTATATCAAATTTATGATATATTTTCCTGTTAGAGCCGGGAGGACACTGCCCTTACAAAGTGCATACACATCTCACATCCTACCCAGCCCAAGTTGGATACCAGTAATAACCATACATATGATTTACTTATAAAGTAATTACTAAAATTATATACATGTAACTAACAATAACATCAGTTAAATAAATAATAATTAATAGTTATTGTAATTACTATTAGAACACAAATGTATATATGAAGTGGCTAGTTAAGCTGGTCACCTCCAGCACCGCACACTTATCATGTGACATCACTGCTGCCTCCAGGACAACGGGAGTGAAAGACAAAAACGCATGAACCTCACACAGAGATATATGGTGTGGTGGGTGTGAGTGTCTATTATAGACATATACTGACCGTCTAAAGACTAACTCATTCCTAATATTGAATGATTAACACCATCTAACCAATTGTGCTGCAGCTCAACCACGAAACTGTTGATACCTTGGAAGACACCCTGGTGGAATTCTACTTCTACTAGTCTACTTGTGAACTTCTATCGGTAATCACCCCGATATCTAGGAGGGTCTCAACTAGTGAACCTGTACCTCTCCAGCATATAACTAGAGGGTTACACATGCAACTAACCTTATAAATATGGTATATCTGCACTCATAGCTAATCTGTGTGGGCTAACTTGTTTGGGCTTTATAGGCTAGCTCACAAATTATTGCACAGGAAGTCTTTGCTATACGATAGTTCGGTTTACGTTAAATTCGCAGATACGATACTAGCCAATTAGTACCCTTTTTTCGATTTACGATACTTGATTCGCAGTTACGATATTCAAAAAAGGCGCCAAAATCGGTGTGGCGAGTTGGGCGTGGCCAAATCGGCGTGGTGGCGCATGCAGCGCCAAACACAGTGAAACCTTGTGCCAAACAGTCAACGATCTCGACGTTCTTCAAACATGCCAGCCCATCAACATCAGCTGGACCATCCACTTCAACAGAGCAATCAACTTCAGGTTTTAAATCGCCCGCCTCACCCTCGACCTCCGCCTCACCGCCTACGTCGCCCGCATCAGCTGATCAGATGATTGCATAATTATATTCTTTTCTTTATTCTTTTCTTTATTTTCTTTATTATTTACATTCAATTTGTTTATTTTTACACTAAGTTATGTCTTTATGTATGTATCTGAACCTGAAGGAGTGACTTTGGCAATGTGCTGGAACGCATCCCTATCTAATACATGTAAAAATGGGTTCGGTATACGCTATTTCGGTTTACAATAGGGTTTCAAGGAACGCATTGCTATCGTAAAACGAAGATTTCCTGTACAGCATTGTTGAAGCGGAAGAGGCCTATGCACCTATTACATGTTGAACCTCATAATGACTGTCATAATGATTGTCAGCATGCTGCAATGATACCACTGTTTATTTTTAATTCAATACCCGGTAATATATCCATATACCGGTGTTTATCATTTAAAAGAGCCGATTCATTCATCATTAATGAGGATTTTATCATTCACAACAACGCTATCAATTCACAAATTTCATTCCAATGTGGCTAGTTTACGGTACTTCATCAAAAACAAACTTTTACCGTACATAGAACCAGTATGAATATGTTCAAAACATTCCACTGTTAATGAAGAGTTACAGAGCTCCTACCCAAGTAGCTACATATTTGAAATGATAACCAAAACCGCCAATTGGTTGTGCATTATTCCTTGCGCAGTTCAGATTTTGAGCACACATCATGTTTGGTGGTAAATGTCACTTCACTTTCTTGATATGACTACGACTTCAGGATAAAACTATTCATTACCTTAACCAGTTTACTAAGGAGTTTATTATAAGAATTACACCGATATTATTGAGCTGAACAATTTTACTAATTTTGCAAGGGTTCATTAACATTACTGTTTACCAAGCAAAGGTTTCAATATGCCATGTTTCGTCTCTGTTTAAGAGGGGCTGACATGTCATCTACTGCATCAAAGTACTGGGATCAGGTAAAAAAGAACAGTTATCTATATTTCAACATTACCAGTACACTATTCCCACAATTTATGATTAGGATACATTTCTGAAAACCCAATCGTATATCAAAGCATTAGTTCAATGGAATAAATGAGGATCCATTTCAGACCAGTTTATAATACTCCCTAACACCCACATACTACATTAAATATATATAAATACACATAATACATTAAATATGCATATATAAATGCATAATAAGACGATATGAGTTTTAGTAATTACCTGTATATGTACTGCAGTGCCAAGTTGAAACAAAAGGATCCTCTCCGAGGCTGAAGGATGATGTATTCATATCCCCTCCAAAGCCAAGGGACATTGTGGCCCACTATACTAACAATCATCATTCATGAATGGGGAGGCTGCTTGCACTAAATTGGTTCCACTCATTCACTGTATAACCCTTCTTCTGTATATCCTCATATAATGATAGGGCCTTGGTTGTCATTAGAGCAGTGGAGAGGCATGCGGCGCCTGCTCTGGTAGTCTTTATAGAGTTCTAATAACTTTTCCATCTCCTCCATTATGGGTTCCTGATGTTTGTGTTTGTTTTGGCCATCAAGGTGGTGCCATTCTCTCCAGCTTTCTTAACTGCAGCAGCATTCTTAACAACCGTAGAGACGGTAGACTGGGGTACAGGGTACAGGCGATGGAGTTTGCTTTCTCACCAACCTCACGCTGCTTGATAATATTAAGCTTGATTTCAAGACAAGCTTTTTTTTGCACGATTTGGCTTCACCTCGGATAGATTTAGTACAGCTTGCTGAATGTTTAGAAGTCATCACTGTACAGTATACTGGATATATAAATCACAAAAAAATAGATTTTACAATCACAACATACTCCAGTGTGATGATGATGATGATGTGTTGATGGGATATGACACTTAGGTAAGACATCGACCATATTCTGGATGCACAAGGACATTTGGATTTACCCATAAGAACATAAGAAATGAGGAGACTGCAAGAGGCCAGTTGATGACCTACACGAGGCAGCTCCTTGTCCCCCACCCTTGGAATAATCCAATATTTAGCCATCCCACCTGTCATCCCTATCCATACTCTGATCCAACCGTCTTTTAAAGCTACCTATTGACTCAGCACTTACTACGTGTCTACCCAGCCTATTCCAATCGTTCACGACTCTGTTAGTGAACCAATATCTACCTATGTCTGTCCTGAATCTAAGTTTTTCTAGCTTGTACCCATTTCCACGTGTCCTATCCTGACTACTAAATTCTAAAACCTGATCAATGTTTCCCTTATTAATTCCTTTTACCCATTTGAAAACCTCAATCATATCCCCTCTTGCCCACCTTCTCTGTAGGGAGTGGAGATTAAGACGTTTTAACTTATCTTTGTAGGGTAAATTTCTCAGCCCCTGAATCATCTTGGTCATTCTTCTTTGGACTGCCTCCAAGGAGCCTATATCCTTCCTACAATAAGGGGACCAAAACTGAGCTGCACAATCTAGGTGGGGTCTTATTAGCGCTAAATACAACCTCAGAATGACCTCAGAACTCCTATTTGTCACACACCTACTAATAAATCCCAGTATCTTGTTGGCCCTATTTCTAGCTATAATACACTGTTCCCTGGGGCGCAAGTCACTGCTTATTTGAACTCCTAAGTCCCTCACACTATATGACTTTCCTAAGGTATTGTAATTTAATGTGTAGTCTACAGGCCTATTACCTTTACCTACACTCATAATGCTACACTTGTCCTCACTATCATGAATCCATGTTACCCAAGGCCACATTCTGGAAGGACCTATAGTACAACATAGGAAATGCTGCTTTATTTACAGTCAACTGTCAGCCAACACCACTTTCTATGTTCATTAATATAGACGAGCAGAATATGCACACTGTTGCAAATAACAGAGTCTAAATCAACAAAACAGAAAATAATGTGTAGCATGAGGCCTAGCAGGTGCATGGCAGCACAAGACACGTTATTTATATATATCAAAGCTCAAGCAATAGAACAATCAAATTTACCGGAACAAGCAGTTCCTCATGGGTACCAGATAGCTGGTTTTCTACTGTATGTCACAAGGCAAAGTTGTCTGACGAGTATGTCAGATTGGGCATTTTAAGGTTAAGATTGTTAAAGGAGGCACATGGAAGGATAACACCAGTATACCTAGTCAGAAGTGTTAGTAAAAGAGGAATTACAAGGTAGCACAAAGCACAGTACTGTGTAAACAGAAAGAGATATCTTAGGACTGACTCATTATGGCCACACTCTTGGAGGAAGAGCAAAGCAATATAGATACAGACCTCAATGTAAAAGAGTAAAAGCTGTCCTCAGTGTGTACTCAAACACATTTGGATCACATCATCTTTGACAGGTGTGAGGCCTGAATCCAAATGATTGATCCATAAGTGTGCAACTCACCTTGAAATGAGGCTGTGAGGCCTGGATACAGCTACAAGCTTGGTGGTCATCTCCACACAGGTCACATACACCACCTGAACAAGAAAACTCTAAATAAAGGTTCAGACTTCCAGTATGTGTATATGTAGCACCCTGTTTCCTTTTATGTAAAATATCATCAGAGCATTCCCTCAAAAAATTTACAAAAAGTTACAATGTACACACCTATAACATACTTACATAAACAAATACTTAATGAAATCATCCTCATAATCTTTATCTTCAATGACTATATACATGCTTGGATTTATTGGCTTTGTTCACTGAATGGCAGCTCACCAAGCTGCACAGTCTCTTGAAGTCTCCCTGCATAAACCTAGATCTCTTGGGGTCTTTTAGGACCACTTCATCATAAGTTTTCTTGAGTCTCCCTCTAAAAACTCTACCAACTAAACTGAATTTACTATTAGATTCAATACTGATATATTCTTTACTGTGTTCAATCTGTCTGTAAGAATGAAGTCAATTTCATTCTTTATTCCACCGTTTTGGCTTTTGCATGTCTACTTTTAATTTGCCTTACACTTAAGTATATATAAAAGCCAATAACTGCAACCCACAAAAAAAGTTTCATTCCCAATATGATGTGTCTTTGTTGAAGGAACTGTTGAAACTGCTAAAATACAGTTATTAAACTATACACTCATATGTCTGACCACATAGTTGTCCGCACAAAACAGACAGAAGAGGTGTAAGTCACAGAAATTAGGGAAGGTAAGATTTTTTTTTTTTTGTTAATGTCTTGCACCTGTGGCGCTGGTAGGCTTGAATGAGGTGTTAGATGGTCGACTTCCGCCCACAAGTAGATTTTTATAGTGACTCCTTGTTTCTTTATTGAGAGGCTCATGCTGCCCGCGGAAGCTCCTCGTACATATAACTTTGCAGTCCCGTCGAGGATAGTGTTATGGCAGCATGTGGGTGATCTTTGGCCACTCAGCAGTTATTCCACAGAAAAGTGGTCAGCCCGTCGTGGGACTCAAACTCAGGACTCTGAGCTGGTATGCCCCCCATGCTAGCCACTAGGCCACCGCCTCCTATGTATTGTACAGTAGTGTCTTTCCCAAGATTCATATTTACTTGCTTATTTGTATTAATAAAAGTATGCAAATATGCATGTGTTGGCTGGTTAGCAATGTACATAGGTACGTACATGGTACATACACAGGCTTTTGCCGTGTCAAGTTTCTGGGTGTGAAATCCATTTTCCAAGGCTTAATATATTATTGCAGATATGGAACAATAGCAAGGTGATGTGCATGATCAACACATGAGTATACACTGCACATAAGACAGAAATGAAATGCACTAAACTTGCCTCACAACAAATACATAGATTGCTCTGGCATAGTTTTGTGGGCATTGACGCTGTTTAACAGAGTATCTCACTCTGATTTGATACCCTCCGTTGGGATAGCAGCTGAGATATAAGAACAATACCTTTATATCTGTACCCTACCATCAACTACTTCAAATTCTAACATCTTTCTCAATCATGGTGTACAGTTTATCATGCTTATGTTGTTGTATTAGAAACGTTTCAATTCTCTCTTTCTACCTTCCTAATCAAATTCCTCCATCTTTACTAGCAAAGACATGAGCTCGGTAATTGATGCATTATTTGTAATATGGTTAGGTACACTTTATATATTCCACGTGGGCACAGACTGTAGGTGACCAAGCAATGTTACTGCAATATTATTCAGATTTTTCATTGTAAGGCATTTTTGTCTGTGTGTATGTGTGGGAAGTCATGCAGATTTCACAGAAAGTCATATCACGTGACGTTGGATGGAAATTTACAATTGGTGATCAAATTACCAGTAGTGTACCTTCTTGTACTATAAAGATGAAAGTTACCTTATTAAGGACAGGCAGTTTCATATGTAATTGCACTCACTTCTATTTCCTTACCTTTCCTGTAAATAAGATACTTCTTTTCTCTTTTCATATTTATAGCATAACAAAATATAGATAGTTAATTTCAGGAAACTTGCCCTCCATAGTTGGGGTTACACAGAAGTTAACAGGACATCATCAGCACTGTTCTGGGTAGCAGCCAGCAGATTGAACTGGACTGGGGCATGTGATAGTGTGATCTAGTACCCTTGACCACTGTGGCCATCTGATCGTTCTCCTTCATGTACAGTATGTAATATACCTACTGCAAACTCTTTGTGTTTCTAAGCACCTACCTATATTACCACCTGATAACAATCACAAACATGAGGTGATTTTATACCTACTCCTCTGGAAATGTCACTCATGTCCTGAAAAATTCTTCCATGTGAGTTAAATTCACCAATGGGGCTGGTGAGTTGAGCAATGTTCTCTTGAGGCCAAACGCAATCATTATAAACTATGAAGGTGAATGAGAATCAGTCACGTGGCTTTCTTGAACAGACGTAAGTGACAGGTCATATCATCAATTCGTTCAGAGCCGCCATTATGGACACTTGCACTGATACGGGATTTTCAGCAAGACAGCTACACTTAAATTCAACCAAAAACTTTGTTTAGGGTAAGTTAGCAAGAAGGGGGGGTGTGGTAGGGCTTACCCACCATGTAAGAGGTTATTACGTGATTTAATTATGATTATTACGTGATGGGTTGGGCGGTCTTGGGGCTTGCCCCCCCCCTTTTAAGAGGTTTTTAGTTTAGATCAGGTTAGGTTCAGGGGTCCAGGGGCCGTATACCCCCAGTGTGAGTTTAGTTTAGGCTAGGGCTGTGTCGTTGGGGGTATCTGGTTCGGTTATATAAGTTCTTTCGGTAGAGATTTGTTTCTTGACCCACTCGATATCTCTTTACCTTTATAATGCACTGCAAATTTAACCTCAAAAACCTGTTCAGATCACTTCAAACAGTTATGCCACTGAATTACAGAAAAAATATGAATCTTTAATATTTCGTAAAAATATTGAAAATATAAATATTCAGATGACAATAACATGACCATCGGCATGGCCATGGTGGTGTTCCTGCGTGATTAGCCTGACATCTAGCTGAGGGAAATGGATTCATGTGTCACGAGAGCTAATGAAATTCATTGTTTTTAGTTACATGACTTCTTGAGCCAATCACATCTCATTATTTCATATTGTCCACCGTGGGCTGGTCGGCGCAATTCAGTTCAAATATGGAGTCTTGGGGATGCATAAGGTAAATTTGGCAAAATTTTTGAAGCTTTAATTTGGTTGTAACAGCTTAGGTTTGGTTAAGTTAGCTTAGCTTAGGTTACGTTAGGTTAGGTTTAGTTAGGTTTGGTTAGGATTAGTTAGGTTTGGGTAGGTTTAATTAGGTTTGGTTGGGCTTTAACTGCAGGGTAAATGTTTGTTTCCTAACTAAACCTAACGTAACCTAGCAAAAAAATTTTTTTTTTTTCTGTAATTCAGCGGCATAACTATTTGAGGTGATCTGAACAAGTATCTGAGGTTAAATTTGCATTATAAAAGTAACCAGATATCAAGTGGTTAACGAACCAAATATTAACCAACTGCAGCTCTGGGAAGGTTATGGTGACAAAACTATTTTTTTTCTTATTGATTTTGATGGTTTTTAATTAATCTGACTTTTTTTTGTGGCAATTTTTACCTTTCATTTATTGATAAATTAAATAAAAAAAAAATTAGCTGCATGGCATAACAAACAAATATCCGATTAATTCAAAACACATCGAAATTTATCAGAAAAAAACTGTTTTGTCCAAAGCATAGAGTGAGTCATGAAACGAATCTTTACCTTTGCTTCTTCCCCCACCCTAAGGCCTCGCTTTCCCGAAGTGTTCCCAAGCTTGTTGGCTATAGGGGACGAGCAGTAGTTATGCAGAATTACTGAGAGCGCTACCAAGTTAAACTGCCGTGAGCCAGGATTCAACTCGCAACCATTAAGTCACGATTAAAGGTGATTAAATAATTTTCCTCGAGCTAGACAAATGTAAACCATATAATTATGCTTAGCTTAACAGGAGAGCACTAACTCTCTCATCAATTGAGGCAGTTGTGAGCCAGGATCAAACTCGCAACCTCTACATCACGAGCCGAGCACTGTACCACAGAGCCACCTGACCCCTTGTCACTTAGAAAACCCTTCATTCCTTTCCATTCTACCTCACCTGAAACTTCCATTATGTCCCTGGTGGTCGTGGTCTGCTATGAGCGAGCTAGTAGTTTTAAGCATCCAATACGACCCATCAGTCTACTTGGCCTTAAAACATGCATTTCAGGTGTGAATCTCAGCCAAGTGCCATACTCCACTGAAAAAGAAAGTGAAGTCACGTCTAATGCCCACCTAAATTTATTCTTTCATTCAAAGTTATATTCATAGCTTAATATAAAATATCTGAACATATCTACATGTTATTTTTTTCTTTACCGTAACTCAAAGTATTGAAAGTAAACCACACCACCAATTGTTTACTTCTTCTTTGAGGGAATTTGATGGGGCCGTGCAGGCTGTGGTGCCACAGCCTCTAGTGCCCCAAAAGTGCAGGTTGCAGATGAGTAAGTGGATCAGATCCTGTTGAGTTGACCTGTCTTTTGGAGGAAGGTCCTGGTGTACCAATTGTTTACGTCGCTTAAGTTCCATTCCATGGATGTCATCTTGATGTCACAAGTGACACACCTCTGTAACGGCAGCTCCTGTGAGAAAAAACTACTTTTTTTATCTCCTGTCTACATGTTCTAGTTTTTATGCATAGTATTCCACATTTTCTCCATGAACTCTTTCACTGAGTCAATCATGAGTGCGCTCGTCTCCCTACACATTCCTAGCAACATCATCCATTCCTTCCCAGTACTTCCAACCACTTCATTAATCTCACATGCATCATCTCCATTATATGATTAAACCAACTTATTGATGTAATGACATTTTGTGAAACTCGTCTCACAAAAGATATTGAACATTTATATCGCTTAAAAGGTTACAACTTATTTACTAATAATAGGAATCGTTATGGAGGAGGGGTGTCTATTTATATAAAAAAGTTTATTTCTTGTTTTGTTTCTAACCATTTATGCATTCTAAATGTTAATATTGTTGCGGCGACGCATTTAGCATGTAAATAGTGTTGTAGCAGTGTAGTTATTGTGTAGTGTAGTTGTGTGGAGGCAGGGAGCGGTGGGTCACTCAGGCCTCCCTGGGGAGTGAGGGTTGACAGGTGTCAAGATACGGTGACCTACGTATCTGTGTTTTCGGCGATACGCAGTCGTGGTGGGGTGTGTTTGGGAGATGTGGCTGGTTGTTGGGAGGAGAAGGAGCGAGGGAGTGAGAGAGTGAGGAGTGTGAGAGAGACAGAGACAGAGGGACACAGCGGAGGAAGGCCGATCCTGGGCGAGTGAAGGGCAGGGCCTTGGATGGAAGTGGACAGGGTGGCCGGAGAAATGGCATCCCTGGCTTCCTTAGGCCTGTCCTCACTAAGGGAGTGGCTGACTGGCTGTGTGGAGGTTGTGGCCTGACTCCTGGACGCTTGAAGGGCGTGGTACCTTGGAGGGAAGTGGAGAGGGTGGCCGGAGATGGCGCCCTTGCTTCCTTAGGTTTCGCCTTCGCGAGGGGGGTGGGTGGCCAGCATGGCTGTGTGGAGGCTGCTGTGTGTGGACTTGTGGAGGCTGTGTGTTCTGGGTGAACCTCTTGTGGAGAACTCTTTGTGCCCTGAGTCTGTAATGTTGTGCTGTACCCTGTAAGCGTGTTGTTTGTAAATATACCAGGAAAGGAATAGTGTGGTTGTGTGTGATTTGTGTAAAAACATCCCTTTTCCCGTCCCGCCAACCCCCGCTACACGAGCCCCAGGAGAGGTAACGTGTTTTGGCGACACCCTGCCTTGGAGGGGAATTGAAAAAGGGGGGTGTGCCGTAACAATATTGAAACTTTATTCATTGAGTCCTCTTACCTAGGTAAGTCCACCTCCGACCTTGACCCCGCTCCTTACCCTAACCCAACAGCACACCCGACGAAATCCACAATACATAGTTCCCCAAATTATAAATTACAAATTGTTTGAGTCTAAACAATACTGAACAGCTTATATAATCATTACATTAAACACTTTATATAACAAATCTACAGAATTTTGTATAAAAAAAAAGATTAATGAAGTAGTTACATACTTGAATCATTATCGTCACAAACGATACAATTCCCAAACGCACCTGTTAATTTCGAATTTTGCAAAAATGAATTTGCTTGAACGATACAAAAAAGTACAGTTTTCCCCAAAGAAGTATAGAAACTTAGAATGGACTGAAGGAAGAGGTGATAATGGCAAAGAATGTACATCAGTGCCTCAGTGGTGCAGTGGTTAGCACGTCTGACTACGAATCCGCTGGCCCGAGTTCGATCCCAGACGAAGGCAGACGGCGCACAGCTCACCCAGCTGTTCATCCTTCTAAACAGATTGGTAGATTGGTAGTAGGGAAACCTTGGGAAGATAAACTGTGGCAAGTCGGCTGCCATAGTGGCCCTGTGTCCCTGCGTAGCGGAGTAATTTCCACCACAGGCTCAAAGGCCTGTGCGACGGGAAATGAGCGCCTGCGGCTACGCGCAGCTATAGCGTGTGCTCCCGCTTTATCTAATGCACATCAAATGAAGGAAAAACTAGATACATATAGAAATTGAGACAGGACCACATGAAAGATGCCCAGAAGGATCCAATTTTGGTCTCTTTATTATAGGAAGGATATAGGTTCCTTGGAGGCAGTCCAGAGAAGAATGACCAAGATGATTCAGGGGCTGAGAAATTTACTCTACAAAGATAGGTTAAAACGTTTTAATCTCCACTCCCTAGAGAGAAGGAGGGCAAGAGGGGATATGATTGAGGTTTTCAAATGGGTAAAAGGAATTAATAAGGGAAACATTGATCAGGTTTTAGAATTTAGTAGTCAGGATAAGACACGTGGAAATGGGTACAAGCTAGAAAAACTTAGATTCAGACAGACATAGGTAGATATTGGTTCACTAACAGAGTCGTGAACGATTGGAATAGGCTGGGTAGACACGTAGTAAGTGCTGAGTCAATAGGTAGCTTTAAAAGACGGTTGGATCAGAGTATGGATAGGGATGACAGGTGGGATGGCTAAATATCGGATTATTCCAAGGGTGGGGGACAAGGAGCTGCCTCGTGTAGGTCATTAACTGGCCTCTTGCAGTCTTCTTATTTCTTATGTTCTTATGAGTGTAGTTCAGGTTCTGTAAGCTACAACTAGGTAAATACACTACCACAGGCGGGACTGGCCACAGCGGGCCGAGCTCAGTGTAGGGAGGAACAACGTCAAATGGGACCCCAAGAAGGTATTGTTCCCAACACTGCACTTAAAATTGGGCTTTATGAAACAATTTGTCACAGCTCTAGATAAGGAGTCTGCAGCCTTCAAGTACCTTCGAGACTTCTTCTCTAAGCTGTTTGAGCAAAAGTGAAAACTGGTGTCTCTGTCGGACCACAAATAAAGATCATGAGTGCAAGGAATTCCCCAAGAAGCTTACTAGGACGGCTTACTGGTTCGGGGCTTCCTGGGGAATCACAAGGCTGAAAACTATGTGGAGCTGCAATGTGCAATGTGGAGCAGCAATGTGGGCTGCAGAATGTCCCTCAAAGTCCATATTCTTGACGCTCATCTTGATAAATTCAAGGAAAACATGGGAGCATACTCGGAGGAGCAAGGCGAATGCTTCCACCAGGATATATTGGACTTTGATCACCGCTAACGAGGACCGTATAATGAAAACATGATGGGAGACTACTTTTGGGGCTGATTCGTGAAAGTAATTTACAGTATAAGCGTATATCGCAAAAAACTAACCTTTTAATTTTTTTTGTGGTCGCTCTTGTACGATTCTAGAATAAATAAATACTACTTTTGAATCATATGTCGTTTTGTTCTGACTTTGCGTGAACGAGAATGTTCACATTCACCAGTTTTCCCACTGGGAATAGGTAAATCTCAGAAATATCATTATCCTGGCCACAAAAGCAAAGTTTGAAGGAAATATTAGCTATTTTTCATACTCTCTAGGAGTAAGCAAATAGAAAATAATAGTTGCTGTTCAAGGACAAAAAACGTGTTACACAATGTAACTTATCGCATCGTGATTTTAACACTTACGAAAACAAAGCAAGTCAGCAGCAGTTAAATTAGGGATTTTATTCCAATTGCTCCCTTAAAAGGTTTGTAAAGGACCGAGTAAGGTTTTGCGTTTGCTAACAGAAAACAATCAAAAGCTAGCATGTTAACCCATTGCTAGGCCTCCCTCACCCGTCAGTCTTATCAACACATTATCACATCTTATCAGAGTCGACGCTGCGTCAGTTTCTCTCAGGCAGTGGTGGTGGACGGACGAATTGCTTTGTTATTGAGCGGCTTTCGTAGTGTTTCCTCCTGCTAGGGAGAAGGTTTGTTGTAGTGGTGTAATGTTTGATAAAGATGCAACATTAAGGCGGGTTGCGAGACCAGGAAGAGCGAGGTAAAGGTGTGTGACGGCGAGAAGCAAGGGCAGGAGGAAGGAGTGGAATTACGCGGGCGGCACAAGGTAATACATATATATACATATATATATATATATATATATATATATATATATATATATATATATATATATATATATATATATTTGTTTTTCATATTTTTTGCGAATACTGCTTCATTATTACAAGTAAAGTCTATAAATCATCGTCTCTAGGGCACTTTGAAAGTGTTATATACCATTTGTATGTAGTTCCTTTCTGAGCGGGGGATTAATAAATTATAATTTCTTTATTTGGAAGCTATAACCTTTTCTAGACGATGTGGCGTGACCACCTTGATTGGTCACAATCGGATGTCACTTGTTGGAAGTGACAAGGGTCTTACTGTGACGACGATTACCACCCTCAAACAGCAGCTTTCTGCTGGCGAAGGTTACGTTCTCAAGTTATCGTCCAGGGGGCCGTATGCTCAAAAGACGTCGAAAGTTACGGTACTTTAACGATTTTAAGCGCCTTCGGATACACTTAGCCAAGGTGCCTTTATTGACTTCCGTATGCTCCAAGATTTTCTAATTTGCTGTACCTATACCGTAACATGCTGCGGTGACTTGACACCAATATGAATAGCGCCATAACTTAGTCAGACAATTACAGTGCCAGTTACAAAACTGTTTTTGGAAGTAGTAACCAATCATGAAACAGGATTTTCCAAACAGCTATACATCGTCAACACGCGCTTCTTAACTTGACACCGTACCGCAGGATGAGCGTGTGCTCCTTCCAACCAGGAACATGGAGTCATCACAGCAGGAGAAGCGGCAGCAGGATTTTACCGACAACGAAATACTGACCATGTTTAATGAAATTAAGAAAATAAATTAAGGTTACTATGGGGTCCTTCAATGAACAAATAACAACACTGGCTAAAGAAAAGGTCTGTAACAGCTGTGAATACGATTAGCAGACAAATGTTATATATATGTATGTATATATATATATATATATATATATATATATATATATATATATATATATATATATATATATATATATATGTATATATCAGGGATGGGGTCAAATACAACCTCCCAAATATAAATACATAATCTCTTCTCCATAGTTTGAATGTCTTGATGAAACCGTTCACCATGCTCTTCACTCACGTGTCCCAAATTTTCTTTGAAAAGTTCCAAGTCTATTTATTTTTTGTAATGTCTACTTTTCTCTATCATAACTCTATATGTAAGTGTACTCCTATGCCTATAGTATTTGTTTTTTAGCTTTATGATATATTTTCCTGCTGTTATAACATTGTTTATCATCTTTGATGGTTATTTGCTGGTAGAAATGGCTTTAGAGGAAAACAGGTGGGAATATTTACAGTTAAAGATGGCTAATCAAGAAACAAATATAAAAGAAAATATCAGAAGAGCATGAAAATATAGCATACATGTCTGTTATTGCATAAGTTCTGATCTATGGTGCGTTATTTATCATGTAGGTGGTGGGAGGCGCTTCCCTTGTCCTGTACCTGCTGACGCTGGGTTCTTATGTGCGGCGACCAGCCGCGAAGATACCATGACGCGGGACGGTGGGAAGACACTTTTCAATGCTGTCATGGCTTCCCGAATCACTCGGGTAAGGCGCTGGTGGTACGTCTACCTGATGCTGGGTGCGTGGATGGCAATCTCACTCTTCTATCTCCTTTTGTGGTAAGTGGAAAGCTGGCAGAACCCTTGCTTTGTAAAATGGTTGCTCAAATAACACATCACTACAACATCATGTATGCACGCCCTCAGTACCTGCTGTGTTTACACACACACACACACACACACACACACACACTTCCTAGATAAAGATATGATGAAAAAATTATAACTACAATGATCAGACCAAAGCTGAAATATGCAGAAGTAATATGGTCCCCGCACAAGAAAAAACATGTGTTGAAATTAGAAAGAATACAGAGAATTGCAACTAAGATGGTGCCAGACTTAGAAGACCTAACAAATAAGGAAAGATTAAAAGACATGCATCTATCAACACTAAAAAAAAGAAGAGAAAGAGGAAACTTAATTTCAATATATAAATTGATGAACAATCTGGAGGAAACAGATAGAAAAAATTTAATATTGAGAAGAAAATTGAGGCTAGAAATTTCTCAAGAAAAAATTGCAAAATGGAATTTGCTTGATCGATACAAAGAAGTACAGTTTTCCCCAAAGAAGTATAGATACTTGAAATGGACTGAAGGAATAGGTGATAATGGCAAAGAATGTTCTGTTCATCAACTGAAAGAAAAACTGGACAAATGTAGATACACAGACAGGGGACCACATGAGTGTAGCTCAGGCCCTATATACTACAACTAGGTAAATCTAGGTAAATACACACACGTGGTGGAGGCCAGACGTGAGGTATTGAGCTCCGTTGGAACGACGGATTCTACGATCTTCGCAGCCTATTAGCTAAGTATATTATTACAGGACTGGTCAAGCGCATGTCCCTATTGCAAAGAGAGTGAATAATGAGCAGCCAATACAAGTAAAAATGAGTTATAAGTAGAGATGAAATCATATTAGCGGCAACAGTCAAGTGACAACACAGCATCTGCCTATGGAATGGGAAAATAGAGTTCTCGTGGAGAGGCGATCCGAGTAAGAAAAAAGTAAGTCTCTGTGATTTAGTTGATGAAGAGATGTTTAATAGGCTAGCAAATGGAGTAAGGAAATTAGAAGATGAATTTGCGCAGATAAAAAAGAATTACAATATGAAATGGAGAGAAACGAAGAACTTAAGAAAGATAATGAAAAACTGAACAAAGTTAAAAATAAGAGAGATGTTCAAATCAGTGAGCTGTCATCAGAGGTATATGAGGAAAGATATGAAAGATATGAAAGAGATGAGCTTTGTAGTAGATAAACACCACCATATATTAAAATGTTTTTCAAAGAGGGAGTTTGCTGTCTCTACAGAACCACCACTTGTCAAGAGGGATATATAGTTGCTGTCTCGACAGGACATCTATCGAGAGAGACTTTGCTGCCACGGCTGAGCTGTTCTTTTTCGTGATGGACTAAAATTTTTTTTTTTTTAATTAATCTTTGAATGAGACAATCATTTTGAGTGAGACAATTATTATATATACATATATATATATATATATATATATATATATATATATATATATATATATATATATATATATATATATTGTTACGGCACATCGCCCTTTTTCACTTCCCTCCAAGGCAGGGTGTCGCAAAACACGTTACCTCTCCTTAGCTGAGGTAACGCCCTCCTGGGAATCGTGTAGCGGGGGTTGGCGGGACGGGAAAAGGGTTTTAAAAATCACACACAGACAACAACACTTCTCCTTTCCTTGTATATTTACAAACACTTACGCTTACAGGGTACATCACAATAGTACAACCTCAGGGCACAGAGTTCTTCACAAGAGGTTCACCCAGAACACAACCTCCACAAGTCCACACACAGCAGCCTCCACACAGCCATGCACTCCTTTAGCGAGGGCAGGGCCTAAGGAAGCCAGGATGCCATTTCTCCGGCCACCCTGTCCACTTCCCTCCAAGGTCCTGCCTCTCACGCGCCCAGGATGCACACAACAGCCTCCACACAGCCAGTCAGCCACTCCCTTAGCGAGGGCAGGGCCTAAGGAAGCCAGGGTGCCATTTCTCCGGCCACCCTGTCCACTTCCCTCCAAGGTCCTGCCTCTCACGCGCCCAGGATGCACACAACAGCCTCCACACAGCCAGTCAGCCACTCCCTTAGCGAGGGCAGGGCCTA
This sequence comes from Metacarcinus magister, assembly GCA_029783475.1. Lineage (NCBI taxonomy): Eukaryota > Metazoa > Arthropoda > Malacostraca > Decapoda > Cancridae > Metacarcinus > Metacarcinus magister. Next base: position 1,045,141 of record JAPQNM010000017.1, on the reverse strand, counting down.
AGGAAGCCAGGGTGCCATTTCTCCGGCCACCCTGTCCACTTCCCTCCAAGGTCCTGCCTCTCACGCGCCCAGGATGCACACAACAGCCTCCACACAGCCAGTCAGCCATTCCCTTAGCGAGGGCAGGGCCTAAGGAAGCCAGGGTGCCATTTCTCCGGCCACCCTGTCCACATCCCTCCAAGGTCCTGCCTCTCACGCGCCCAGGATCGGCCTCTCACTGCTGTGTCCCTCTGTCTGTTGTCTCCCTCACTCCTGGCCTCCTTCTGACCACCAACCACATCTCCCAAACACACCCCACCACAACTGCGTATCGCCGACAACACAAATACGTAGGTCACCTTATCTCTGATCTGTCAACGCTCGCACAGGCTCGCCAAACTACCCCCTCTTACACTACCAACAAGTCTAACACATTTACATGCTAAATGCGTCGCCGCAACAATATATATATATATATATATATATATATATATATATATATAATATATATATATATATATATATATATATATATATATATATATATATATATATATATACATGTATATATATATATATATATATATATATATATATATATATATATATATATATATATATATATATGTATATATATATATATATATATATATATATATATATATATGTATATATATATATATATATATATATATATATATATATACATTCATACATATCTCCATGTACTTCATATACATTTACTTGTATTTGTATTTCCAGCCTTATTCCCGTTTCCGGTTGGCGCCAAAATGTAGCGTCACTCGCATTCCCGCTTCGCCTGAATCGCCTCCGGTAGTAGGCGTCACGCTCTCTCAAAGAGTCTCGAGAGGACCTGTGTCCCTCGCAAGTCATCTTTGTGTTCCCTTTGTTAATAAATTTAAAAGAGAACATTGTGTATCAAGTTACCACCGATACACCTAGCATAATTATATGGTCAAATGTTAAATAGTTCGGAGGGATTATTTAATCACCTTAGAATATTTTTTTCTAAAGTAAGGCAAGCAAGAAGTGGACATGAAAAGACTCGAACATTGAAACTAAGAATGAAATCGTCTTTATTCTTATTAACAAACTGAACACAGTAAAGAATGTGACAATATTAGATAAATTGAAGTCAAGTGCCCACAGGATGGTGAGATGTAAAGCAAAGCTGGACTTGAACAAAGAAAGAAAAAAGTTACTCAGAATGAAGAAGCCAAACATCCTAACAAAGAAAAGTCAGATGAGTTTGAGATTAGAATCTAGAGCAAGTACTCACAACTAGTAGACGAGGTGAAGGGCAACATAAGTATGTTTAAATGTTAAATTAACTAAAGTAGTCTTATAATCAGCGTTATAAGTAGGTGGGAAAGCACCCCCCAAAAAAAAGAATTGAGGAAAATTCTCAACAGCCATCAAGGATCTCAAAAGAAAACGTTGCAGAATGAAAACAAAAACAATACGAGACAATAGAAGTGGTTGAACTGTTTAAAACCATAAACAAGTGAAAATCGTATGACATTTGAAAGATGATAACATGGCTTCTTCTCAATCACCCGCTAGTAGTACCTATTTTAGTAAGGAAGATATTGCAAAGGCAATCACTGACAACTCAATAAATAATTTTTTGCAAAGTTATAGGTTCGCCATATTTCAGTGGAGGTGAAAACAGCCCTTCTGTCCCAAATTTGAAATGCACAGGAAGTGTCCATTGCTGACATTGTTACATACCAACCACAAGGCCTCAAATTAACGTGGAGGAAAGTAACTAATAATGAAGACGCCACCCAGATAACTACTGGGAAACACATGAGAAAATATAAACCGAAATAGGTTCTTACTTTAATCATTTGAATTATATATATACAATAAAAATGTTACAGTATGCTGAATGTTCTTATTTAGGTTCCAACAGATTAATCCAGAGGTTCAAAAAGCTTTTTAATAACAAAATAAATAAATAAATAAAACACTAACACAATACTATGCAACATAGCAAGCTAAATATAAATACTGTCACAAAAACTAACTTAAATCCTACCTTAACCAGACATACTTACTGAGTTCGAGCTGGCCAGCTGGAAAAACCAGAGCTACCAAAGATCACCCACATGCTGCCATAAAACTATCCTCGACGGGACTGCAAAGCTATATGCACGAGGAGCTTCCGCGGGCAGCATGAGCCTCTCAACAAAAAATGAGGCGTCACTTGAAAAACAAAAACAAAAAAAATCTAACCTGTGCTACTAACTCCCTCTGTGTCAGTTTCTATTTACCACTCACTAAAAATACAATTGGTACCATACCATAGGATAAATGGCTTTCCATTCCCTCTATCTCTCTCCTTGTCTTTGTCCCTCTGTCTCTGTCTCTCTGTCTCTGTCTCACAACCCCCTCCAACCCCCAATCCCATACCCTACGCCTTCCCACACACACACACCACTGATGAGCAATTACAAATTTACCATCCTCCTTCAGCAAGAGGATGGGGTATGTGACTTATGAAAGTCGCAGAGAACCCATATATCGGACTATATGAACTTTAAGCGGTCACTGGGATGGTAATGACTGGCGATCAGAACTACACGTGATCCTCAAATCTTGGGTAATTTATATCATATTTCCCCAACAGGACAGGAAAGCAACAGCTGGACCCGTACCCCACGGCTCTGCCCCGAGGAAATTTCGTCAGGAGTACTAGAGCGGACCTGCAGAGAAAGCCGCGATCCGGGGTCAGAACACAAGAGCCGAGGGTCCTTTGCTTGGTGGTCACTTCACCCCAGTACCATAAGGGGAGAGCACACCACCTGAAGGCTACTTGGGGACAGTGGGGAAAAGGTGCCTGCCCTAACACAGTTTTTCTCACCTCCGCTCAGGACGACATCCTGCAAAACGTCATCATCTCTAACTTCTCAAGGTACTTAAGTACACAATCCTTATCATTAAAACAATGAAAACTTTAAGTGATGACGGCTTGCCCTTACACACGACCCAGCTTGTCTCATTTACAGTCACACGACACTGTCCTTTAGTCACAACTCAGAAAGACGGCCGTTTCAAACTCACCAGGTTCTGCTCTTCTAATAGTAATAGCCTAGAACTTACCAACGAAAACTCACTTTAAAATCAGTCAATAAACTGTCTAACAATACCACCTTCTGAAACAAACCAGAGGCTCCTCCATTAAGATGTAACTTCATCATTCATCTCCACATTATGTAGGAATATTTCTTTACAATAACATGCATCGTACATCTGTTTATAAAGACGTAATAACTATCTCCGTTGGGTTCCTCGACCTATGACCTTATTTCAGAATCCTGTCCTATCGCCCAGTGCCACCTCTTGACCCATCGAAGCTGTCGTGCTTCTGGCGTTATATGTCTGCTAAGACATCCCATCCCATCCATCCCATCCCGCGACCTCGCTGCACAAAACTTTCTACTTAAACTTATTCCTGTTCAGTCCGCCTCACTAATGCAAGAGTTAACCAGTTTCGTCACTGTTTCATCCCTTTCAGTGGTAAACTTTCGGACTCTCTGCCTAATTTTGTCTTTACACCTTCCCTTACTTGTTCACCGCTTTTCACTTAGCCTTCATTCAACAAGTCATTAAGCAAGCACCCATTCAGAACCCCTTCTTGCGCCCCTATCCCGCGCCTCAAGCATGTGTATCTCCCTCTCTCAGATACGAAGACCTCTGGGGGAAGGTGGTGGATGGCTTTCTGCAGTTGAATACTTCGGTGGCTGATTGGTTCCTGAAGGCTGATGACGACACCTTTCTGATCTACCCTCACTTACTGAATCTCTTGGCACCGCTGGATCCCTCGGAGGCACTATATCTTGGCCTGCCCCTTGTTTACCGGCCGGAGGTGGGTACGATGAAAGAGTAAGAGTGACGGGGAGGCAACGAGAAAAGATGGGACACAAAACTAAGAAGCAGGAAGGGTAGGAACAGAATAGTGACAACGAACTGGGTTGAAGTGGAGTAAGAACGAGGACTAGAAAGACCAGAATAATAGGGAGGAAAAAAAACAGGGGAGGAGGAAAAGAAGGCTAAGAGACTGGGGGCGGGAAGTACTGGAATACATGACGGGATGGGTGAGGAATAACTGTAATGGCCTTTGAGTCTATTCTTTTATGGCCAGCATTTCTTTATATAACAATTCCCTAAAATGAGGTCAAATTGGTGAATAAACGTCGATCCTTCCACTCAAAAACAGTCAATTTACATGTCTCTCCCCGCTAATGTAACATAAGATGTCATATGTGCTGGAGAAGGGAAGGGGCAAGATTTATCTACTACATCAACTTCGACTTTGTTATTATCAACGGTGCTTTTCTCCGCTGTTTCTTGTCCAGATGGCATGAGTTTATTTATATTGAGGAGCTTAATCACCACCACCTTGCAGGGCGGCGAGGACATAATCTACATGAGTGGCGGCGCAGGCTATGTGTTAAGCCACGCTGCCCTAGCCATGATGCAGACTGCTCACGCCCCAACCCACTGTCGCTTACCAGGTCACACTCGATACGAAGATGTTAACATGGGCCACTGTATGGCTGCCCTCGGTAAGTACATATCTATTCATCCATTATTACACATTTCCTTGAATTTCTTAGTTGGGAATCGTGCCCATGAAACAGGGTACTGTCCAGAAAGAAATGCGCTGTTAAAGAGAGTAGCCAGGTTCAGGATCCAGTGAGCAGGGAGCATAGAGAAGACGCCCGGAGCAGGTTTGTCTGGCCCGCATGCCATGTATAGATTCATTTCCCGAATTTGGTATTCCACCTCTAAAGGAGTTATTGGGTCATCTAGAAAAGGAATTGTCATATCAGTTTGAACATCACAAACATAAGTCACATCATCAGGATTGGATACCTTTTCAAAGTGCTGTTTGAACTCTAACGTAATCCATATTTACATACCTTACAGATCTAATACTGAGCTTAGGTCTAGATGGGCAGCGATGAAGTGCCCAATAATCCCCTAACGTCTCTGCCCTCATCAAAACATTATCCAAGTCAGTGCCAATGGAGCAGATAGTTACAGCAATCGGGGCCAGGTCTAAGGGGAGATCATATTGGTGTAAAACTCTGAAATCACTTACAATTAATAGAAACAATACATGTGTCAAGTTCCGATATCCAGGTGTTCTTTTTCTTGTACGTGTTGTTACTAGGGAAGTGTTTGTCACTGCTCTTTAGAGTATTGACAACAACCAGATGATTTTCACTGCAAATAGTAAATAATAGTTCAGCATTGTTATTAGCAGCATTGATATTATCCAGCAAAATAGGATAAGACAGGTCAGGGGTCGAAACAGAGTAACTCAGGTTGGTAGATCGAATACGAGCAGGAAGTTGTCTCACCAAACCCCCGAACCTGCAATTCATATCACCCAGCAGAAAGAAACCACTATTCATATGAGAGAAGAGTAACTTTTCTTGTATAGCGGCAAAGGAAGCATGGGAGTAATTGGGGAGTCACATGGAGGGTCATAACAAAATCCCATCATAGCACCTTACAAAGTCTTACATTGCATCCATACTTGGTCACCAATACTGACATCAGTGGAATGCACCTGGTTAGCTAGCCTGTTTTTTAAACACACCACTGTGCCACTCCTTTCTGATGACCCAACCACAACACTGGCGTACGTCACATAACCAAAAACTCAACTCGAAGCCTTGTCTTAACTTCATTGAGACATATGATGTCATATTTACTAAGTATGGCAGATTCTTTCTCTAATTTTGTCTGTACACCATTAATGTTCCAACAAAGAATTTTGAGGTTACTTACGTAGTTAAGTTGTCAGAAGGCGTGTAGGCTGAACCTGTCGATAACGATGTCGTCTCTGTATAGTTTCCTATCCCTGGTGTCCAAGCGGATTACCCAACCCATATTTCCTGCTCGTTCCTTCTCCGCCCTCTGAGCGTCATGCAGCCTTTTCCACTCCCTCCTCACGGCAGGATGGACATCTTTCTTCACATATTTCATCTTGAAATCTTCTCCAGCCGTCTTTAGTTTCCTACCCTGTATCAGGATGTGTTCTTTCTGCGACACATCTTGAAAGGTCAGCAGGATAGGGCGGCATCGGCGGTTTGTTCCTAATAATAATAATCTAATCCTAATCCGTAATTCGGAAAAGTGTGCAAATTTTGAATCAGAGATTGAAAATTCAATGCGAGTGAAACTAAGGCAGTTACAGCGAGTTTAAGTAAAAAATGTGAGAAAAAATGTTTTATGCACCATTTCATTTTCCTTCAATTATCTTAATATTTAACCATTTTAATTTTTTTTTATAAGTACTTATTACATACCATAAAGATCAGAAAAAGGTGCAGATATTCAATCTGTGATTGAAAATTCAATACAAGTAAAACTAAGGGAATTACAGCGACTTTAAGTAAAAAAAAAAAAAATATGAGAAAAAAATGTTTATGCACTATTTAATTTGCCTTCAATTATCTTAATATAGCATTACTGTAATTATTTTATACTCATTATATGCATCAATGTATCACAAACACGATGGTAGGCTCAGTTCTTCTTAATATCATCTGGTAGTTTGGTAACTGAAAACCTGAAAATCCGCCAACCTTTTAAACGTAGACATCTCGAAACCCAGCCCAGTATATTTCGGAGACCCCGGTATAATGAAACTACATCAAGGACAAATTTCCCATTGATATATATCTTTTTGAAACTCAATGTTTCTATTAGAATAAAATCTGTATTTTTATGGCTTCATATTGCTTTTAAATCATGGCTGATATCTTTATCAAATACGTCATGTTTCTGTGTGATTTTCGATTAGTAATAAATATGTAAACTACAGCTGTCTAAATCTTCTGTAATTCACGATAATCACTATACTTTTGGCAAATGAATTAATAAACTATTAGTTCGTAAAGTTAGGAACACATGATTGACCTTCATATCTTTGAAGTTATGAAATTTCTCCTTAAATACTGATGGTGTGCCTCGAACATTTTTGTGCCTGGCTTAGTGTGCCGTGATATGGAAAAGGATGAAAATCACTGCTCTAGAATGTAAATTTTTTGCCTGTTTATATGTATCATATGCTCCCTCACTGCTATGTCTTTTATATCTGTTCCATAGCAGGTCTCTCTTTTCTTTGGCTTTTATACATTGATTTCTAAGCCATTCATTCAACCTCTTCACTTTCCTATTCCGGTGGGGTATGTAGTTAGATACTCTTGCTTATAAAATTTTACAATATTTTTTAAAAATATTGAGAGTCTACATCTGATTCTCTAAGTTTTTGCTCCCAGTTAACTTTGAAATATTTATGTGATTCTGCATAGTTTCCCCATTTTATACTTCAACTAGTTTTTTATAATCTTTATCTTCATTAATGATATCATATGCTACAGTAAATGGATGTTCTAGTAATACATGGTCATTCTTTCCAAGTGGAGGATTATTATAAATTATGTCTTTGATATCATCTTTTTGGTTGTGAATACCAAATCTAATTAGGATGGTTCATACAGTTCTCTTTTTCTTGCACTGGATGTTATATGTTGATACAGGAAAAAGTCTCGGGTTATTTACAAAAGCTTATTATCACATTCATCTTCAGTACTCTTTCTTTCCATATTTTCACCATGATCAGGAGGATCACGCACTGGATTCGTGATGGTCAGCCATTACCCTCTTCGAAAGAGTTCAGAGCTCATAGAGCTCATATGGGTAAAGCTGAAATCTCTCACACATCACTCACCCCATCCCCTTGCTTAAGGGTACAGTAACCGCTCCATGTCAGTGAAAAATCCTTAGTGACCTTGAGCTGGAATCGAACCCACGCCATGGCGGATGACAGACGGAGCCGTCAACCATGGGAGCGATGTGTGTGTGTGTGTGTGTGTGTGTGTGTGTGTGTGTGTGTGTATTTGGAGGAATGATCGCACAGCCGCAAAAGAAACATCTTGTGCTGAATGTGACTGGTGTTTCAGTATCCCTTCTGCTTGCAGGGGTACGTGTGGTCGACACCCGAGACGCTCTGGGTCGTCCAAGGTTTCTACCCTATCCACCATGGCGTTTTCTCCAACCTGAAACTCATCCAGACCTCACTTGGCTGATCCACCTTAGCAAATATGACTTTCACTTTGTAAGTATGGACGTGATGGTGATACATATTTTTTCTCGCATTGCCATCCTTTGTGATGGCTCGTAACAAAGGATATCATAAACAGCAATAGACCTTCACTGCAGCAGTGACCCCTAG